>PYHW01010375.1:4485688-4513780 GCA_013186435.1 Turdus rufiventris | reverse complement strand
CCGCCCCCGCCGGGGCCAGACTGAGCGGCGGCGGCGGGCGCGGAGCCGGGCGGCCCCGCCAGCGCTGTCCCCTCAGGGCACGGGGACCGGGGCGCGGGAGCCGCCGTGCCGGCGGCCGCGGCAGGACAACGCGGCGATTGTTCCTCCCGCGCCTGGGAGCTGCCGCGGGGGCGGCGCTGGGGCCCCGACCGAGCCCCGCGGCGGGCCGGGCGCTGTGTCCGCCCCGTCCTGCCCCGCTCCTGCTCGGGAGCATCCCCACCGGAGCAACCCTCCGGCCGGGTGCGCGCAGGGCTCTCCGTCCCCTCTCGCTCTGCAGCGCTTTGTTTCCAGCCAACGAGAGAAATATTTCGGATGAGCCTCTCAGACTTTTTGGATAAAATCTTGCAATTGTTCGCAGAAAATCTTTCGCTTTCTGGATAAAATATTCTCTCTTGGGCACCGAGTTTTTGCTGGGAAACTTTATTTGCATGGAAATTGCTGGCAAAGAATGAAAGGAAATTTTTTCCCTTCCTCAAAAAAAAAAAAAAAAAGCCCTAAACAGCCCTCCGCAGTGGAAACACGGATTAACTCTTGTTTTACAGCATCAGAAAATGATGATTGCCTTTCAACAACTTCAACAACAGGACTTTCCTCATGTTAGGCTTAGGACTTGTTTACCTAGGGGAGTGTTTTCAGAATGAAGAGGCAAAGGGAATGAAACTCCCTGTATTCTCACCAAAGGCCAAAATAAATTTCTGCTGCAAAGTAAAATCTCTTGTAATTTTCGGTATGGGCAGAAACTGTCAGGGATCTAGTGGAGAGGGCTAATGAACTGCCCAGAAGGATGCCCACAAGACAGCGAGAAAGGGAGAAATGCAGGAAAAGATTTTGGAAAGCAGAAATTGCAAGCAGGGAAGGAGAAATAAACTTGACAGAAAACTCAGGGAAGGCATCTAAGACTTTTTGCTCACATTTCAGTAGCTTTCTGAAGAGCCTTTGGCTTTGGGTACAGCTGGTTCAGGGAGAGGAAAATGGGCATGTCTCCACCTAGGCACGACATGCTCTGCTTTGGGAAACTTAAGTCACTGCTAAAGGCAAGGATGTTTGTGCTCCTGTGAAGGTCACCACTTGTGTTGATGGAAGGATGCACATATGAACTTGGGATCAAAGCCTGTGTGGCCCTTCAAGCACTGATGCAGGGATTGTTTCAGCCCTCCATCCAAAAGGGTCATCTGTCCAAAAGGGTAATTTCCCACCCCTGGAACAGTCTTTTCTCTTCCAGTTTCTTGTGCGTGCCCAAGGAACACTGGGCCTCCAGTTAATGAAGTGAACCTGCCACTTTGGCATTTCCATGGCTCATGGATTCACTGCCTGGCTTGGCCACAGACAAGGCTCTGCTGGCCTTGCTTGTCCAGCCTGTAAATTGCACAGTGCATAAAAACCATGACATACAGTGTCAGGAATTAGAATTTGCTTTTTAGGGCAACCTGTGACTGTCTTTTTCAGTTGCCAAGGAGCTGACAGGAGAAGTGTACACTTGCAACTATTTACCCCAAATTGCACCAGTGTGAGTGAAGAGGGGAGCTAGGGCTTCTTGTTAAGGTTAGCTGGAGCAGGCTGAGCCAAGTGGGGGACAAGATGATGTTATGAGATTCCTGGAGATGCAAGGCTTCTGACTGCATCTCCCCTTCCCTCCTTTCTCAGGGCGTGCCTTCCTGAGGGTTGCTGAGGAGTTGCTCAGCTGTTTCTTGATGCATCACAACCTTCCCAAGGCAGGGCATTGCCTAGCAGTCCCAGATGAGTCAAGACCTGCTCCTCCAGAAAGGAAACTGTTCAATGAACTCAACCATTCCCTTACCTTTTGGAGCTCTGTCCACATGAGCTCATGGAGCAGATGGGGAACTCACATTATTCTTCCGCAGGGTCAACATGGATGTGACCCATCTCAACAAATATGGAGATGTGCTCTGGGATGGGCAGGATGCTTCAGGAAAAGTCTGTCCTAGTCTTTTTTCCCATTTCTAGCCCATATGTTTCCATTGAAATGTAACACTGGCCTCTTTCTAAGGTCATGGAGGCCAGCAGAGAACCATCATCAGATAACCCAACTTCTCGCAATGGAGCTGTTCTTCTATCTGCCTGCTCCTCAGGTGGCTGGATGTTGTTATTCCAATAACTGTAGGTGCTTCAACTGATGTGAGGCACAGTGGTTTTAAAAAAAGCCAAGACACAAACCAGATGGAGCCCTCTCCGGATCTGCAGTTTGGGTCAGCCGTGAGAGCTGCAGAAGCATGGCTCCCTGTGCAGTTGCCCCAAGTTTCCAGAACAGATGTTTGAGCATGGATCTGGAGCAGAGCATGAGCCAGCAGCACTGGGGAGCTGAATGTAAAATCTCTCCTTGCCAGAAACACTACAGGGAAAATATTTGCTCTAGCTGCTCTTGCTGCCCAGCAGCAGTGCCACAGGGAGGGCACTGCAGACATCTGGCAGGGCAGACGATGATGGCAGTGACATACTGGGAAGGGCCTCCAACCAAGAGCAGAGGAGGAAAGGACCTCAGCTGTGGCAGCAGGAGGGGCAGGCATGAACGACTCCAGGAAATCCAGCATCCTGGATGAGTGGGCAGCTGGGCTGGATGACTGTAATGATCTTTTCAGGCCTTAAAATTTATTGCTGTAGCTTTTAGTTCTGGGTAGCCAAAGGCAGTTGCTCCTTGAGGAAGAGGGTTGATTCATCTCCAGCACAGGCATTCACTCTGCTTATTCTCTCTTGCCTGTCACATCTCCTTCAGCTGTAACTCACTTGTCAGCATCTCAGATAGGAGCAGGGTTGCTGCCTCTCCGCAGGACTTCAGATGTGAGATAAATCCCTTTGCATCCCAATGCCACAGGAATGCTTTCCTAGACCTCTGACATCCCTGTTAAAAGATGACCGCTCAAAGAATTCGAGGCACAGCTCTTCAGGCCCTTTGGTGTGCTTTCAGCAGGGCAGGGCAGGGTAGGGCTGCTGGCTGAGGGGCTCAGAAAAGCCTGCCTTCGGGCTCTTGTGGATTTTAACTTACAAATCTCAGGAATTAAGCATGTGATTTTCCTTTTGCTCTTTTTATAATGATCTAATACATTGTTTTCCTACAGAGGTCAGCCAAACTTTTATAATTTAGACCTTGAAGGATTTGCAGATGATGGCAGCCTTCGGAAAAAATCTCAAAAACTCCTGCTTAGCTAATGCCTGTGCAATCAGCTCAAGTCAGGCAGTGTTCAACCATACACAAACCCACGAACAAATTAACAACAGCAATTAAATGGCAGCAGCGGTGAATATGAAAAGGGACACTGAACAACGGACAAGGACGCCTTGCCGGTTAAAGATTAAAGTGGCAAATGCACATGTCTTGTCATATGGTTCCGTCCCTATTACTTATTCCTTACATGGTCATCCTGGCCTTACCTCTTAAGTTTATCAATATGTACCCAGCAACAATACATACTCTAGCTAGCAGCAGAATATAGCTACAAAATGACTTAATAACATGCATCTGTCATCAAACCCACGTTGTGCTCAGTTCTTCAGTTATAGCTTTGCCTTTTTAATAGTACTTCTAAAGTAAATATACTCTTGGCTTTCCCCATGTAATTTCAGGGCTACATTATTTTATTTTATTTCATGTTATCTCCTGCCTTAGGTTTTATATCCTTCACTGAAATGTACACTACCATAATTCAAACTTGGTCTCCTAAAAGTTCCCTATGCAGTACAGGGGAGCCTTCTTCTCTTTCATCTTTCACAATCCAGTCTGCAGCTGCGAGCAGCCCTGCAGGGAAGTTGGATGTCACTGGCTGCGTTGTCAGTGCTGTCTCTTCAAGGGGCTCTGTAAGGTCACCACCATATTTATAAGCATAGAGGAAAATACTTTTCTTTTTCTGGTATTCATATTTTCATCTTTGAATTACATCTTTGAATTACATCTTTGTCCTTGAAAGAGGGCCTGCTGCAAGAAACATCAAGATGCTCTGCTTTAAGATTAATTTTACATTCCTGTGAAGATCTTAATTTATTGGAAAAATGGAGGTTATTTTCTTCTTTAGTTAAGATTTCTTCATCACAATGTTCTCTAGTCAGTGACTGAAAAAATAGCTCTTGGGGCTGTATAATTTGTGCTTCTGTAAGCTGCTAGTTCTTTTATTATTAAGAAAATGCCTTGGTTTGGGAATGAGAAATAAGGTGGTTTTCTTCAGAGACAGATTTTGAATATGCAGGCACATATTTTGAGGAAAAGTATCCCCTGGGTGGATAGCTACAGAAGTAAAAGAATTTTCATTAAAGATATTTAAGTGAAAATAAATTTGGATTAGAAATAATACATGTTTTACAATTTTTCTTTCTTCTTTCAAAAAGCATAAATTAATTTTTGAAAAGAAGTCCAAAAGTTTATGGTTGCTTCGTCATGACTCATCATACTTTTTATGAAGATGCCTCCTTTGCCAAGTGAGATCTTTGGATCAAGTAGAATCAAAAAGAATGATGGAGACATGACTAAACAAGGTTGTATGGGTTATGCTGTACAGGAAACCAGAGCAAATGATCGCTGTGCTCCCTTCTGGCCTTCAAATCTTTTTGTCAGCTTCATTAAAAGTTCCACTTTTTCCTCACATACTGCCGAAAAACATCGCATCACCCTGATTTCAGAATTATTCTGTATTAGAAAAGGTGTGTGAGTGATTATGCCTGGCTTTGGGACTTTTCATCACTTGAAAGGACAGCAGTTAACCCTACAGCTCTTCACAGCAAGGTGTGCATGGCCACATCTTCCTTTTCCCCTGATCTCCACCGGGAGCCCACCTGACGCAAATCACCACCATGATGCTGCTAAACCAATGAAAGGGTCTCCTCTGTCTTCAGTGGGAGTAGACAGAAGTTTTGTATGCCCATGTTTCATCTCCTGTTTCAATGCCTGGAGCCACAGAGCTGCAGATTCTGCCTTACCCCATTCACTGCAGGACTGGTGCTTGGCTCTCAGCTGTTGTTTCTCCATCCCATTTTGTTGGAGGACTCCACTGTGATGGGTTGGACATAAAATCTTTTATTCCTCTGGCACTTGTTACTGAATTTAGGCAGCTGAGAAAACCTCGTCATGCTTGCTGTGGCTCTGTGACTCAGTGAACTTGCAGTCTAGAGAAGGTATGGACAGACTGAGAAAGCCATTGCCCTTAAGCCTGTCCTCAGCCTTTCTGCTATGTTATACAAAAGATGACAATTATCCTCTCTGGCTTTGGAAAAGAAGCTAGATAAAACGCAGAGATTATTAAGGGAAGCAGTCATACTACAACAATTCTGGGCAACGAAATAATAGTTGTGGGTGGAGTGAAAGAGATGGTACAGTGTCATCCAAATGCACACTGGTGCCAGTGTGAGTCTTTCCAGCCACAGTCAAAAGAACTTTATGCAGCCCTTTGTTTGCTTTCACACTGTGATATAAAAGGTGAAATCTTCCATAGACTGAAGTGACCAGCATGTCATGAGTGTTATTTTACATAGGATTTCAGGGGAGATGGCTTTAGGTGTTCATGCACAGTATTTGGACTGAGGATCTCTATCAAATCTAGTTCTTTTTTTGCTGAAGTAATTGGTGGTGTTGCAGCTTGAATGGAGCAGAGCTCTTTACTGAGGGCTTCACATTTAATCTTTTCTCACTAGGACTTCAGGAACTAATAGAGTGTTAACAAAAGAGTGAGAATCACATTTTTCTGCACATTTTGTTTTTATAATTGTAATATTATAGTGCTGTTTACTCAACCAATATAAACCCAGTGCTCTTGGCAAATACTTACAATGTGTGTGCTCTGAATTTATTCTTTGCAAAGCAGACTTTACACGCCACAGATGAAAACGCTTCAGTCTTTATTTAAATAGGAAATAAAAGGGATTGCATTACTCTACTTCTTTGCAAGCTGAAAAAAACCAAGGCATTGTCCTCTTTCAGAGTTCAGATTTCATTTTCTTCAAATGAAGTTGCAGTGGTTAGATTTACAAAACCTCCATTCTTTTTTCTTTTTTTTCTCTGCAAATTTCCTATCTTTTAAGTATTTGCACAGAGTCAAAAAGGAAACAACAGAAACACAGATCTTCAAACTGGCATGTAATATTGCAAGAACAAGATCTGAACACTTCTTAATACTTTACTAAGATTACTTTAAAATTATTTTTTTTCCTGAAAATTCTGTACTTTATTTATGAGGGCAAATCAGAGTTCGAAGTAGAGAAAACATTTCTAAAGATTTTCTTGGACTGTTTAAAGCTACATCTGAAGACATATAGATCTATAATAGAAACACATGGACCAAACTACTATTGTGTTTTACACTTCGGCATTTTTGCAAACTTCTGTAATTATGTCTTTTTAGTACATTAAAACAAACAGCAAGGAAATAGAAAATATTTCTTCTACAGCTGTGTTTACAACCTTAATGTGTTTTTTTTTTTCCTCAACCAGGCAACCAGTCTGAGATAAGAGGTTTCCCTGCTGTGTAACACAGCATAAGCAGAAGCACACACAGCGCCTACCTGGAGTATTCCAACACATAAGAGTAGTGGAAAATTAAAGAAATAGAATTAAAAAATCAATAACTTTTCCAGTGAGACACATTTGACACAGCAATAGACATACTTTAAAAATATATGAATGCACCTAAGATGTTGCAGAATTTCTTTGAGTGAAAATTCTTTTCATACAGGGGGGGAAAAAAGAGTATTCAAACTTTCTTGAAGAAATCCAAATTTTAATTGAAAAAATTTAAAACAGATCCCCATTTTATCACAATGTGAATCATGATTTTCCACTTTCTTTACTACTTCAGGGAGCATATTTTACATAAATGATAGCCTAGTGAGCTATTCCTAGTAAAATGAAAATATTTTATCAAAATTGAAAATATCTGAGAAATGGTTTTTAGTTGAAATCAGAGCATCTTCAGAGACGGTGAGTTTTAGTCTGCTTAAGTATCTGTTGAGAAATGAAATTGAAATTTTTTTTACCACCATTTCTTTAGAAGAAATAACTTGCACATTCACTGCAGAAAAGTACCTTTCCCTGGAAATTATCAATACTGCTTTCTGATTTTCAGCCATGGCTAATATGATGCAACTACTTTTCAAAAAGTTCAGAATATTTTAGGTGCTGATGTGATGTAACTACTTCTCGAAAAGTTGGGATATTTTTAGGTAGGATTTATTTCACTGGAAAGTTTTATGGATCTTTTAAAAACTTACTCTGAGTTATTACTCAATAATTATTCCAAATGCTGTAGGAATCAGAAATTCTGGCAAAATTTTTGGGTCATGTTAAACATACATTTTTCCTCACTGAAATTTATTATTTTATTTCATCTTCAGGTGTTTCTTTCAGTTCTTTTGTTTTGTATAAAGGAAATGAAAGAAATTTTATAATCACAGAATGAAAATGTGTTGTGAAATATCAACATGGACTTTTCAGGCTTCCATACTATTTTCCATACATAATTCCATACTATTTTGTCTTTTTTTCCTTTTCCCTCAGTACGGACAGCCGAAGATAAAACCCTCAGAAATCTAGTGACTAATCAAATTTACAGTTTTTGTTAAAAACAACTTTGGCTAAAAAAAAGTGATCGGAACCTACTTTGTCATTTAAATCAAGCACTGGCCAATGAAGTGTAAGCCCTGAGAGCAGACAGGCACTTAGAAAAGGAGGGTCATGAAGTTGATAAGGGAACTGGAGCACCTCGCTCTTGAAGAGAGGCTGAGAAAGTTGGGGCGGTTCAGCCTGGAAATGAGAAGGTTGTGCAGAGACCTCACAGCAACCTTCCAGCAACTGAAGGGATCCTACAGGGAAGCCAGAGAGGGACACTTTGTCAGAAGCTGTAGTGACAGGACAAGCAGTAATGGCTCAAACTGAAAGAAGGGACATTTAGGTTAGATATGTGGAGGGAATTCTTCACTGTGAGGGCGGTGAGACACTGGAACAGGTTGCCCGGAGAAGCTGTGGCTGCCCCATCCGTGGAAGTGTTCAAGGCCAGGTTGGAGGCAGCTTTGAGCAACCTGGTCTAGTGAAAGGTGTCCCTGCCCATGGCAGGGGGATTGGAACTAAATCTTTAAGGTACTTCCAACCCAAACCATTCCATGATTCTGTGATTTTGGGATTCTAAAAGTTCTTCTCAGCGGCTGAAACTTTAGGCAATCTCCTTTGTCTTGTTTGAAGGTTGTGCCCATGAATTTTGGGCATAATCTGGTCAGTAACCTTCATTAACCTGGTCTTTGCAGCTTGCTTTATTTTAACCACATAAAATCCAGGTTTCAAGTCTAGACCAGTACCTTCAGCTCTCATTGCTGACATGAAGAAGGGTTGGATGTGCCTCAAGGCAGGATCACTCTCTCCTAGGAGAGACATTATGGGACAGCTGTGTGAATGAAACCCTGCACTTCTACCAAGAATGTGGTCACGCTCAAGTGTTTAGGATACAGGTGGATGCTAATGTAAGCTAATATAACCTGTCAGGAGCACTTTTCACTTAACCATAATACAGTCTGAATATTTAGCACTGTAAGGGTATGTAATCCAGGACAATCACTAAGAACCAGCAAATAAAGGTGGCTTTGTTCTGTGCGCACATAGTCCATGAGTTTAATGTTTGACTCTTCAAACTCTTAGTTAAACTCATCCCCTGGCATGAGTGTCTATCCAGGCACCGTGGACAGGTATTCAATCACAGTGGCAAGTGTAGCATGTCTCCAGATTCTCTGAAGAATCCGAAATCCGAGTACTCCAAACGGAAATTATACAACTCTTCTTAATAATGAAGATAAGTAAACCTCAGACACCATGGTCTAAGCAAATGTCGTGGCAAATTCATTACCATCAGCAAATCATGTCAGAAGGGCTTGGTGCCAGGCTGCTCCCACTGGTGCCAGGGGAGTTTAACCATGGCCTTCTCCTGAAGCCAAGTCAGGTCAGCACCAGTTTCTGTAAATTCTCAGCTTATCATCATGGGCTCTAGTTTAGTCACTGGACAAGGCATGGGTAAGAACCATCAGATGAAATTTTGTGTCTGTGCTGCAGCAGATGGAGCTGGCTGCTTGCTCTTGCAGCATGTTATTTCACCCTTTACTACATCGTCCACAGCACCTGGCTTGAAATAGGACTTTGAGAAGTGTTTAGAAATATTTTGGTTATAAGAGAGCTTAGCAAAGTCTGTGTCACAAACTTAATAAGGCAAATGCAAGCTGTTCCTTAAACTTGAGAAGCATGTGTTTAACTCGGTCAGTTCACATCCCTGATGGGCTGGCTTTGTCCAGCATCTCAGTACCCATCCTGTTGCTCACTCACTTCCCCCAGCAGAAAAAACAGGAAGAGCAAAAAGAGCAAGAGAGCTCCCAAGGTGATATAAAAGCAGTTTCATTGGTGAAGAAAAAAGGAAAAAACAGCAAGCAAAGCAAAGGCAACCACCCACCACATCCCATAGGCAGACCAGTGCCCAGACAGTTGTTGACCAACTTGGAAACCGCCTCTGCAACCCTCCTTCTTCTTCTTCTGCCTCAAGCTTTATTGCTGAGCATGATGTTACAGGGTAAGGAGGTGAACAGCTGCAAAACACTCATCCTTCCTCAAAGGATGTGTGAATTTCTAGGCACTTGTAACCATTAAAAGTAGAAGAAATAGATATAGAGATAGATTTGTCCTACCTGCGATGCCTAGAGAATCTTTTTTTTTAGGATGGTATTTGAGTCATGGGTTGTGAGTTTCCTTAAGGAGGATAACTGGATAAGAAACATTTTCTTTTTCTTTTTCTTTCAAGAGAAAAATGACTGCTTACTTACACAAACAATGCAATGAGACTTTCTAGTCCCTTTCAGAAGAAACCTGGAGTTGCAATTAGTTAAAAACCACTTTCTGCAACACAGAGCACTGTTCTTCTCACTGAGATATTTATAGAGGAAATTAACACAACTTCTTCACAAATCTGCTAGATAAAAAAGTGATGTGGCTGGCAAACATGATTTCCCTTTTTAGCTTCTTAAGCATTTCTGTCATAACAAACATTGTCCCCCAGTTGTAGCACCCTTTCCTCTCACAAAATTTTGAGTGGTGCTGGAACATGCTCTGATATGATTCCCTTTCATTTCTGACACCGTTATGTCATTTTATGGATTTGCGCTGACAGCATTTCATTTTGACATCATTGTAGCATGTAAACTGACTTTCCACACTGAGCATACCAAGAGGCTTTTGTGATGATGCTGTACTAAGAACAGTTAGAATAAATAGGTGATTAACATGATTACAAATAACCTCACTAAAGATTAATTATTATGCATGAACATGAACAGATTTTCTTGCCTAAATTTTCAGCTGTTGCAAAATTTCATATTTTCTATCTTTTACAAATGGTCAAGAGATTCAAGTTCCAGTTAAAGCTACCATGCAACTGGAGGATGCAGAGCCTAGTGGGTTCACAGACTGCTGTTATGGCTAGAAAAAGTGGGCACAGCACTCACCAGGAGCCAGTTCATCATCTTTAGTTCCTTGGAAGTCAGATGCCTGAGCTGGGCAGCAGGATGCTCAGGTGTCTCAATTCCCACCACAGACAGCAGGAGGAACCAAAGGGTGTCTGATCTGTCAATGTTAGACCAGCCTCTTAAGGTGTAATGGGATTTTGTTGGGACCATGATGGCACCAGCTGCAGAGGGAGGCTGGAGAAGTTAAAAGTGTCTCTGCCCATGGCAGGGCAGTTGGAACTAGGTGATCTTTAAGGTCCAACCAAAACCATCCTATGTTTCTATGATTCTGTGAATTAGCATTGCTGCTTTAATTTAAAAAAAACCAAAATCTTAGGACAGTCTAGTTCTATCCAAAGATATAAAAAAAAGGAAACTGGAGAAAAATTCCATGACAGAAAACAAAACAAAACAAAACAAACAAAACAAAACAACAAAAAAAGGAAGAACTCCTAACCTCCAACACATCTTTTCTTATTTCTCTCAGTGCTGCATCTTAGAGATTCATGGCTGCATAAGCCAGGGTGTGCAAAGGAATCCCAAGTGACAAATCTAATCCAGATTCCTTTCTGTGATTAGAGGGAATCCATGGTGGCAGAGGTGCTCTTGAAGTGACATCCATTGTAGGCTGGCAGTGCAGCCACCTCAGGATCAGGCATCTCCCTGGGTGCCTTGGCTGGTGTCCCTGGTTCCCTGAGTCAAGAAACACCTCTCACCCAGGCAGGAGAAACACCTCTCACCCAGGTAACTGGGCTTGCAAGATGCAGACTGAGATGTAGATTGAAATGCAGATTGAGCTCTGGGTGGGAGCCCCAGACAAAAGGACTGACAAACTTTGGGATAACAAAGGCCATGAAGATGGGTGACAGCCTGTCGAGGTGAGTGGACACTGAGAGACACTTCAGCAGCCAGTAACTGGGGACCTTTTGGATAACAAAGGAGATGAAGACAGGTGAAGACTCGTTTGTTGAGGGTCCTCCTCAGACATGCCAGCTCTGGCAGTTTCTGTTTTACTGTGCTGTGAATAAATGGAACTAGACATCTGAGACTCTGCTATGGGAAAACTAGATAAGGAAACCTGGTCTGACTGTGTGAGTGGGGTGTGGAGTGAGTCAAAGGGGGCTCCTGTTGGCACACTGGAGCTGCCTTCTCTGAAGGACCTTCAGTTCCAGCAGTCCCACTCTCTGGGCTTGGGAGTGTGACTGGCAGAGGTCTCAGAATGAATGGTCAGACTGGGTAGTTTCCTTAACACCTGAACCCTGCTGCAAAACCTTCACCTCCACCTGAGTGTTCCCAGACTTGGATTTGCTCTAAGCAAGAAAAGATATGCAAACACATGCACAATTACACTGGAAGTTATAGAATATTTAAATACTAGCAGAACCAAATACAGCAAAACTTAGATTTATCAAAATGTACGATATTCAGAAAGTCTTCATTCATCTCCCTTCTGGAAGGGTGTTCTAACATAGGCTGTAATTACATCATCAATGGCTATTTTTTATAAAATAAATTGGAACATTTGTGTTGGCAAGAGTATCCAAGGCATGCTTACAAAGTGAAATAGGTCATATTTTTACTGTAATTTTAAAATTAGTGATCTTCTTAACTAGTGCATTTGGTTCAAGTAGAATCAGTAATTTCTTCATGTCTTTTGCAGGAGTAGGAATTTTCTAGTTTCTGTAGTATGTAAATGCCTTAACAACCTTGGTAATGTTTATCCTAAGGTGAAATGAGACAATGAATAGCATAAAAAGAATGGAAACATAAAAAGAATGTTTTGGATGAAAAAGTGAGACAGAGGACATTTGCTGGAGTCCAGATTAAAGCCAGCAATTTGGGCTCCCACATCCATCTCACCACTGTCTCCACCTCTGTGAGGATATCCTCAGGCAGATGGAAAAACAGAGATCTATTTTACTCTCCTTTATGTTTTATCCTTTACATTTTCCTTCTCCTTTACACTTTCACACTGCAATGACATAGTCAGTTGCATGGGAAAAAACGTGTACCTGAAAGAAGAAAAAATTATGGTGTTTTTAGTCAGCTAAATCCTCAGATAAATGTTCCAGCAAGGCCTGGCTGCATGGGATAGGGAACAGGACTGAGAGGAATCAGACAAGGAAGTAGTGAGCTGGGAATGCAACTATTTAACACAGTGCTGCATATTTTTTATTTGATATTTATGGATCAGCTGATGTAGATCAAAAAAATTACCAGGGGGCAGTTCTAAATGATCTTATTCGAATGAGAAATCCCAGGTAAATGTGAAAGTCTGGAGGCACAGCACTGGGAGCTCACTCAGCAGTCTGACACTGCTCTCAGTAGAGCAGTACAAATTTTCCTTTGGAAAGTGAGCAGCCATAGCATGTATGACATGAATGTGGAGCAGTGTGTAGGAAATGGGTATGCCTCCTGTAGCCTGACCCATGAATGATTAAGCTGATATTTTGTCGCAAGTTTTCAGGTTTCTTTTGCAACAGGCTACTTTGGAATATTAATAAAGGCTAATTCTGTACCATGGGTAGCTCTAATTGGGGATGAATTTATCTCTAAGACATCAGGTGAGGCTGCTGTGATCCTTAAACATATTTGGTCACTGTACAGCCCAGAGGGACAATACTGTGGTGCCTGTGGACTCCTATCTGTTCATCCAAGTGTAAGAGTTTGGTGGTCTAGACAATCCAAGGGGTCCTCATTTACAAGAACTCTGTATGTATATCATACACCTCCTATCCAAACTTGGAAACAGCCACAGTTTTCATCCATAAATGTGGGTGACCCACAGAATCACAGAATAAACTGGGTTGTAAAAGACATTTGAGATCATCAAGTCCAACCCATGACCAACACCACCTCATTGACTAAACCATGGCACTGACTGCACATTCAGTCCTTTTATAAACACGTCCAGGCATGGTGACTCCACCACCTCCCTCAGCAGGATTCTCGTGCCCAATCACTCTTTTCAGTGAAGAATTTTTTTCCTGATGTCTAACCTAAACTTCCCCCTGCGCAGCTTTAGACTGTGTCTTCTCCTGTCACTAGTTGTCTGGGAGAAGAAACCGACCTCCACCTGACTACAGCCACCTTTCAGAAAGCTGTGGAGAGTGATAAGATCACCCCTGAGCCTCCTTTTTTTCAGCTCCCTCAGCCGTTCCTCACAGGGTTTGTGTTCCAAGCCCCTGACCAGCCGTGTTGCCTCCTCTGGACGTGCTCCAGCATCTCAACATCCTTCCTAAACTGAGGGGCCCAGAACTGGACACAGCCCTCAAGGTGTGGCCTCACCAGTGCTGAGTAGAGAGGAACAATGACCTCCCTGTTCCTGCTGGCCACACTATTCCTGATACAGGTCAGAATGCCATTGGCCTTCTTGCCCACCAGGGCACACTGCTGGCTCACGTTCAGTCAGCTGTCAACCAGAAACCCTAGGTCACCTGCCTGTGCAAAAGTGTCCCAGTCCAGGAAGAGTTTTAGGTGTTTCCATGAGCAAGCAAGAGGATGAGCCACTCTGAGGGAGGAACAGAGTTTGTCTTGTGCCATCTTAGGTTATTCTTGAGCCAGTGAAGCCTGAGCAGAGACTTGTGAAATGAAGTTTGTCCTTTCAAATCCAAGCCTATGCCTTTCAGCTGCTGCCTCACCCCAAGACAGATGTGCTGCGCCAGCCTGCAGAAAACCAGATTCATGGCTTCATCCATAGCTTATTGCCAACAAGCAAAAGATTTCCGTTGACTTCACTCAGTTTCACACTGGCCCCTGGGACTCAAAACACACAGCAAAACACCAGTTCTCTGCTGAATCTGTCAAGGGTCTCCTGTGTTTTTAGAGCCAGCAGGGCCTCACTGGTTGCTGCCACCAGGGAATTTAGCCTTCCATGCCATTTCCAGCATGGGTGTTGCAAGATGATGGTTAAATGATTTCTCTTGGGTTTTTACTGATTAAAAATATGTCAGACTTTTTGGAAAACCCTACCTCTTGTACTACTGCCAAATGTTTCCTTCTCTGTTGCTACCAAGTTTTAACTTCAAATGGAAATTTCTAATTTCATCACAAATTATATCATGAAAATTTGGAACCTGTGAACATGGTCCAGAATAAAATAGCTGAAAAATAACAGACAACAGCCTCTTTTCATTACACTCTGAAGGTCTAAAAGGTTCTGAAGTATAAATTCTCAATCCTGTCTGAGTATTGAAGAACAGATGACCTCACAGCATAATGAACTGATTGCCTAAAGAAGCTGGCTAATCTATAAGACTTTATTTCTATCGTCTTCTGTTGGCATCTTTTGTAAGAGTTTATTAACAATGATTTGTGTCCTATTGAGTAAGCTGTGTTTATATAACACCATTGGCACTACATTAGCTGAAGCCAAGGGTATTCTGGCTAGTTAGTCACAGCTATCAAATACTTGGAACTTAATTTTCACTCTTTTCTGGCTAAGCATTTTGAACAAATATTTTGCTGCAGGGTAGAGAAAATCCTAAATACTCAACAGTATTGTTTGCAGGACCAGACAGGCATTTTCAGCCAGATGAATATGTTTGATGTGCATTTGTGGTGGAAACACAATGACATCTACTGGCCGATGAAGATGGCTGTCAGTGTCTGCTGGAGCAAAACAGCCCAGAGCTGGCTCTGCAAGGAAAGGGGATGACATGCTTCTGAAAGGCAGGATGACAAATCAGAACAACACCCACAGATATCTCAAGAAATACAATAGAGATTGAAAAACAGAAAAAATAAGGGATTTTATTATTTACCACTTGTTTATTGTTAGTTGAAAAACAAACAAACAAACAACACAAATCCTCTGATGGTGCAAAGTTTCTCTGTTGTCCTCAGTAGTGATTGTCAGTATTTAAAAAGTTAAAGCAAATTACACTGGGTGTAGCCAGCTAAAATTCACAAACAAGATCCAGAATGTCTACTCTCTTCTAAAAAAAAGGGATACACGTAAGCAGGACTTTCTGATACCCTAAAATGACACAGGCATGGCACTGATATTAGTGCATTTTTTTCTCTTAACATGATGCAATCTCTGTGAGTCTTGTGCAGACACTATACCTAATCAACCCCAAAAGCAGTAGTGTATTTCTCTTGTAAATAGTGTTATTGCAAATAAATAAAGGAGGCAATCAAAACTTGTCTGTTTCTGAAACTGTGAATACTAACAATAGCAATGAGAATAAATTTCCTACCAGCTCACACTTCTTATGTTCAAAATGTGTATGATTTTGAAATCCCTTGTCTTCTATCAACTCTGCTCCTATAATTTTTAGTTGTGTTGCCTCAACAGGATGATGTAGTTCAGCAGAACCAGAACCTCTGAAAATCATGATGCTTGCTTTCTAAAGTGGATAGGCTGTGCAATTTACTCAGTGAGTGGCACTAGGCTGGAAATGTTATACAGCATCCAGAAGAGGAACTGTGTGGGAAAGAAGGCTTTGGCTTTCATTCAAGGAAACAAATCAATCCAGAACCAAGCAATACAGCATAGACTAGATCCTGTCCGTGGTTGTACAGGCTTCTAAGTGGTGACAAGAAAAGTGGGGCTGCCCAAAATTAATGAATATTGTGCATGGAAGTAAGAGCAGCAAATATGAGCAATGCATTAAATGCAGCCACCGTAACCCATTTTAGTACCGTTTCACATTGGATTTAGCAGGAGTCAAGAATGTGCTTGAACTGGAGCAGCATCTTGCATAACGTAAGCTCTGTACAATTTTGCATGTCACTCCTCACTTAGATTTCATCCCTTACAGAGGAGATGAGGGAACGTGAGCAAAGGGATTTGACCCTAATGTCACAACCCTACTGCTCAACAATGGGCCTTTCACAGTGCTGTTGCAAGGAGGAAAAGAAAAGGGGAGAAGGGAGATGGCATAGCACAAACAAGCGAAAAATGATAAGGTGTTACTTGTTCAGTCTGTGGTTATTAAGATCTAAAAATGGTCCTCTTCACTGCAATAAAAGAGAAATCTGTTCTAAAAGTGGTCTAACCATCAAAATATTGTAGCAAGTTCTTACCAGGCCACATCCTTCTGTACATGGCATAGCAATGGGACAACAGTGGGCTGGATTTCCCTCATGAAACAATTTCAGAGTTCCAGAATTGGCATTTGATTTCTGACTGGCAGCCTTCAGGATGCAGGACAAAACAGAAATGTGTATGTCTGTGAAGCTGCTAGTTTGCATATGTCATCCTGGATCCCGGTTCTGAAAGGCTACATTCTATTGAGGGAAAAAAAAAAAAGACAAGAACAAGGAAATGTCATCCATATTTTTCTGATATGTATAACTTTTATAAACAGAGCTCTTATGTGACGTGAATTGCCATGTTAAACATAGTGACACCTAACAGTGAGTAAAAAATAAATTGGATGCAAATTTCTAGGCTGCTGTCCTATGTTACCACACCATCCATGGCTTTTGCAAGCATGTTAGTGGTTTTCACACTGCAGTAATGGGATGCACCCTGAAAACAGTCAGTGTGACACCTGTGTCCCTGTTCAGTGCTAATATAAACCCTCTGCCTTTTATGCTGGCAGGCAGGTGCACCATGAGTCCATGGGTACATTCCACAATACTTCTGGGTAATAATCACTCCGTGGAGTCCCCCTAGTTATTGTCTTCCCTAGTTTGGTTTTTATTTTCATTTCCTATGAACGTACATACATAGAAATATTTAAAAAGATTAGCTTAGATAATAAAGGGTGAGCTTTGGTTTTTTTTTTTTTTTCTTCCTTCCAAACCCCAATAATCTGCTGATTGTCTTGACAAGCCAAAAAAGATGTCCACTGAAAACCTTCACACCCCCTCCAAAAAGCATTGCACTGCCTGGGTTGTTTGTTTAAAGAGATACTGTGATGTCAAACTGGGACCTAAAGATAGCAACTTTAAACACAATTCTTTTAACAAATCAAAGACTTGTGGACAATTTTCTGTTTATAATTTCCAGTGATACAGGAGGTTTTCTTGAATCCTCATTACAAATAAACATCTTCCACTCAGCCAATCATCCCAGACAATGCAGCCTTATACTCGTGCATGGGAGTTAGGGAGTAAAAATTATGAGAAATTAGTTACTTAAACTTGAAATGAATAAATTAATTTTGTTTAATTTGGAAGAGTGAGAAAATACAGAAGGGTAGTTAAACACTTGAAAAATATTTATTAAATCTCAGAAAGTAAAGGTGGGAGGGTTAAGCACGCTGGTTAAAAACACAGAGTTGGAAGAACATTTGTCCTCAGATGTGCCAGATCACTGCTATTTCCAGTTAAACAAAGTTAGGAGGAACCTTTTACATGATTTTCTGCATTCCTGTCTTCAATACAGAGATCTGTTTGCATATGTGAATGCATAAATATGTACCTACTCTGTATACATACGTAGAGATGAACCAGAGAACTTTGCATGCACAGAACTGCAGTCTCCATCTGGATACACTTCAGGAACGAACTGCATAATTCATTTTGTGTGCTCACTTTGAGACATTCTGGAAGATCCTGCTTTTTGGGAGTACAGAGCCTCTGCCATCCTTAGGACACTTAATCCAGACTCTAGACATGAAGAACACTGTTTCCAGCCTTAGAGCCTCATCTGTCAAACCTAAAGACAAAACTCCTCTAGGACATGCAAAACTGGACACAGGAACATCCTGGGTGAGGGGTGAAGCAAAGAGAGGCAGGTGAGGACGCTGATGCTGAAGCTAATCGCATCTTGCCTTGATCCCTTGGTGGTCCTGGGTAAATTTCTTTATTTTCTTCAGCAAGGAGACATCTGGTGAGAAAGTGATGATTACTAGACAGTGAATAAACCAACTGTGAAATGGCTAAACAACACAACCATGGTAATAATTCTTAGCAGTTTTTAGTCCTCATCTCTTTTAAAATACATTTTTTCATCTTGTGGCAACACTCAACTGCCTTTCTCTGGTCCTGCAGTACTGAGCACAATGCTGAGACGGATAGAATAAAACTCTTCCATTTTGCTAAATGACCAAATACAAAGAGTTGTCTTTGATCACTTCCCATCCTTCTCCACCCTGAAAAGACCAACCAGAAAATGAACAGGATATACTGTCCTTAAGCTTGTGAGCATCTCCTGGTAGTCGGTGTTCTTATGACTTTTGAATGTTTCAGCATATCTTTAGTTCTCTTTGATTCTTCTGAGGTTATATGGGTGGTTGCTGGCAGAATTACACAAATACAGTCTTCACAGCTCAGCAATCCTTGGATCCAGATTTGGAGCTCAATGTGGGTGGCATAGGAGTAAATGCCAATAAGAAGGTTAGGACAGTGTTGTTACTTTCAGAAACTAAATGACTCAGTACAGAGCCTTTGCAAGCAGCAATTAAAAAACCAGAAGAATGTTTTGTAACTACTAAAGAGTAAGAGGGAAACCTCATTTTTTTGTAATGATGTTTTATTTTCACTCTTTAATGAATGTTTTAATCTTGCCTTAAGATATATTTCTGTTACTGAATGTCAGCTAGAGACAATCAGTATCTTTCAAGTCTTTTGCTGCTGGGGCATTTCCACCTTTGCTGTGGGAACACCTTTCAGTTCATTTTAGGGTTAAGGTTTCAGATCTCAATAGCTGCACGTTCCTGTTGTTGAGAGAGCCTCTACAGGATATAGAGAAAGCATTTACTAAAATCCTTACAGAATTTAGATTGATTTGCATGGGTATATGTCTGATGATGATGACGACAATGATGTATTGTCCAAAAAGTTTTAAATAAAAACTGACACATGGGTACAGTGTGGAATACAAAGTTGTCCAGACCTCAGAGACAATACCAGCTATTGGCTGAAGTGCTGAATTGAGACACAGGAAAGCCTTAAGTTGTTGTACCATCTCTGACACTGTCTTTCTGAAGGCAAGGTTGGCATGATGACTCAGTTTCTCAAGTCTCCCATATATTGATGTGGTACTGTCAGACAATCTCAGTGTACCTGGAGGCACATTTTAATAGGGAAGTGGGAAAAACAATCAGTGAGTGTCAAGTACACACAGAGAGGACACAGTTTATAATGTGGGAAATACTGGGAAGAGTGACCAGAGAGGGAAAAAAAAAGGCACCATATTAAAAGCCTTAAAAATCTGATTACAAAGTAAGCCAGGAGAAATGGTTTTGGTATGTTATTTCAGAATGTTACAGTAACCAAGCAGTTTAGAGTGCACTTGTGTGTGTGTGTGTATTTGTGTCCATGGACATACGTATGTGAGTTTGGAGGGGCATGTGGGTGTAAGTATATGTATACACATTTATATAAAAACAGGTATATGCACATATAGCAGATACGACTTGTGTGGCATATGTGCGGCATATCTATTTCTTTGCTTGTACAGCAGCACACGCATCAAACAGACAATACCTGAGAAGGAACTGAAAGTATTTACTGACAGCAAGAGAAATTATTCATGGTCTAGTATCAGAAAAGTAATTTTTGATTTTGTTTTACTTTTTCTAAACCATCAGTAGTGTTAAATATTTCTCAACTGGCTGTTTACTCAATTTCAATAGTTAGTTTTTAGTTGGTGGAGAATTAAGCGTAGGATCAGTCTGCAATATACACATATTTAATGGGTTTCATTCCCTCAGATTTCTCTGACTTGTTTACAAAAAAATAAAAATCAAGAATAAAAAATGGCTAAGCAGTTCCACAGGGAGGGAGGAATTACTCCAAATTTACACTGTGAAATGTTCCAGTTATTGTCATGACTAAGTTTTCAAGACAATCATCATATCCCAGTGGATTTCCAAGCACATAAAATGCAGCTCTCCTGGGAAGGTTGTAAAGTAGGGGTATTATCTGAAGACCTGTTAGACCAACTGACTTCAGACCTGCATGGATAATGATGCCTCTGGCTCTGATGAGGTGTAATAATTTTCAAAACATGTTGGAGATGCCTGTGGATTTCAGAGCACTTTGAAATCCAGGTCTTAAATGAGAAGTTTTGCTCCCAGGGCATAACTTTGAAAGCAGAGTGCAGGAAGACAGTAAATGAGTCCCAGCAAAGCCCTCTGGAAGCTATGAAGAGTACAGTTTTGATATATGAAGCAGAAAAACAAAAGGGGTACAATTCTCATGCTTTTGAAGTTTTTCTGAAGTACTGATCCCCTCAAGTACATCTTTTGATATCACAAACTGATATTTGAAATAGACACTGTGCCCTAGACCTGGATGGGATTCCCCAATCTTTTAAGATGACACAGCAATCATTTGAATTTTAGAGTTCACAGAAAAATTATCTGTCTTACAGAATGTTGCTTTTCACCATAAACTCAAGGAGTATAGAGCTGCACTATTAAACAGTTTGCTTTCAAGGTTCATTGTCAAGGATTTCTAAATGTACATAATCTTTTTACTCTAATAATGAATATAAAAAAATTAAAACCTATATATGGTGGGAAAACAAAATTGGAGAATAAACAATTCTGGGACACTTTATAATTGCTATATGCCATTAGTGAAAAGTCTCCAATTTTTTTCCTTTCAAGACATTGTGACCATCCTACTGCCTACTGGTGAAATTTCTTCCCCTACATAATGCCTGTGCTTTCTGTAGCACCTGCAGTTGCTACAGCTCCATAGCATACAAGAACAAGCTATCTTTCAACATCTCAGTATAAAAGCAAATCTCAAAGAATTAAAAAACCAAATGCCACTTCCACAAAGCAGCAAGCAGTTTGTGATCACTAAATTACTTGTTTTTCAGTCTAAAAATTATTCCTGTGGCATCTTGCAAATAACTTTTGTTTTGGTTTAGGAGAAGTGAAAAGCCATAATCCACAAAGCAACAGCAATAAACTCATTATTAAAAACCATATCTCAGAGAGGTGATAATTTCAATACTAAGAAATGCTCCATGTCTTTTGATCACCACTGATCCTGCCTTCAGGTGGTATGGGGAGAGGGTGGAGGGAGGAACTGATTAACAGTGATAGTGATGTTGGATAAAAAGGGTTTAAGGAACCTTGAGTATTTATTTAAAAGCTTTTTTTCATGTGGTATCCTGTAGTTCTAGCCTGAATCCCAACCATTAACACATGATGTTGTATCAAGAAACCACATAGGAAAATCCTGACTATCAAGAAACATAATTACAAATATTACCAGATCCAGTGAATAATAAACCTTGGATGAATAGCCATCCAGATACACCCCCAGTCTGCAGTGTGGTGCTGAGTTTCAGGGCAGGGAACACAACAAAAGAACACAAACAGTTTCAGAGCTACACAGTTTCATGTTGGATTTGTTTTCCTGATTGATTACAACATCAGAAACTGGATAGAGACAAGAGATGCCTATCCAAGGCTGCACATCAAAGGTGATGCCAAGTGTTTTAACGTGAGGCCAGTTAAGTATTCCAGAACTTGGCCTGCATGTTAAATTGTCCTGGACAGACTGGATGCATCTAGAGGGCTTTTAAAGCACTAGAGACCTGAGATGGAACATGTGCTTTGCTGATAGCAGGTTGTTTATACCAAAATAATGAATTACGTTGGATTATGCATGCTTCATTTTAAACAACAATGATCTGGATCTGTGAAACAACCACAATGTTATAGCAAAGCCTTGAACCTGAAAACCTTTTACCTGACATGGTAAAAGGAGAAATCCAAACACTCTTAAAGTCTGTCAAAATTTATGTTTGGCTTCAAATTTTGTGGGTTTGCCCTGCTTTCTGTTCTGAAGTGTGCAGCACTGACTGGACACTTGCAGCTGCACCTCCCATGGTCAGTGCAGTCAATGGCTTCGTTTCTCTCCCAGTGGGAAGGTATGGGCTCCCAGACCACTAAAAACCACAGGGCTCATGCTTTATTTGTGACATGTAGTCTGCTATCTATATATCTTATAAAAGCAAGAAGGGATTTTCAATTGATCTCTGATTACTTGGTGGAGGGAGGGAGAAAGAGAAAGCAGAGTCTTCTTCCCAGTCCCCCTTGGCTCAGTACTAATGCCAAAACTGAAGCAGCCACACAGAGAGCAGAGGAAACTTAAAAAACTTAATTAGGGAAGAAAGCAAACAAAATAATGCTATGGTGTGTTTACTTAGAGCTGCAACGCTGCCAGAGAAACCTCATAGCTTGCATTTGTAAGATATGCTTTTCATATAAAGCACATTTAATGAAAACAGGAGACAGGACAACAAGCTTTCTTCTAACTTCATTTAAACATGTTTATGTTGCACTTTAAATTCCTCTTGGGTTAATGTGATGCTGGGCTAAAAGTTTGGAAGTGATGTAGCCTAGCTAGCTTTATTCCCTGAGTTTAGGCTTCAGGGCCCAAGAAGCATATCATCTGGAGCTCCAGGACCCATGGACACCACTGTTAAGGGGCTCGCCTATTCTGTGCTTTTGCAGTCACATAAATGTCATCTTTTCTGCAGCTTTTCAAAATATTAATTTAAAAATTTTGATCATCTACTCACTTGTTCTGTTTCCCCCCTCTGTTAAAAGCATCAACATAAACATTTATGTGTTCTGTTATTCTGGAAGGAACTTGAATGGATTTATGGAAGCATTTTTGCACGGCCTTAAGTTTTACAGCGACTTACTAAGTAGAACAGGAAAACAAAGCCTTACCTATGAATGGTGCACACTACATACTGTATTTGAAATTACAAAATCTGTGCTTTCAAACTGTATTTATTTCAACATCAACATTCTGCTCTTCATTCACTTACTTTGTGAATTAAGAGCAGAATATTGCATCTCTTACACAATTTAAATGCGGTTAAACAGAACAGCACATGTGGCAGATTAATCAAGTGAACTAGTACTGTATTTTCCAAAAAGATGGTTGACAAAAGAAAAAGAAACACAGCAATTCCAAATAACTGACAATTTCATATTCTCTTTGAATTTTCAAACATAGAAGAAATGTTTTGTAATATAGGCAATCTTTTCGGTGCTTTCTCTGAATGTTGAAAACAATAATAGAATAAGGATGAAAAAGATTTCCAGTTCACAGTCAGACTTGGCACTATCTATAAAAGAAGGTGCAGGATTTTCCCCCTAAAACCATCTTGCCTGCCATTACATTGAGTTTTGATGCTCTTTAATCATTCTACCCAAAATTTTAATTTTGGATCAGTTCACTGAGTAGAACTCTTTTAGAAAATTTCCACTGAATACTAGATGCTTCTGAAATGAGATTAAAGAAAATCCTTACTAGGTTAATCACAATCTTCTCTTTTTCTTTCACAACACTTCCCTGAGACATGCTGCTGCATGTGTGCTTTGAAATCCAGCGCTGGACTAGGGAGAGGAGATGAAGGTGGGGAGATGGGGAGCACGAGGGTCTGTGTGCAAGCCTGGCACTCCTCTGGGCTGATGCTGCCTACACTTGGCTGGCTGCAAAGCTCTGCTTGCACATATTCAAGCAGAAACTTGATAGAGTTTGGTAGCTAAATTCTTTGAATATTTTAACACACTTGGCATCTTTCATGTCTGCAAGAGGCAAGCAGAGCTTCCGCAGGAACTGTCAAAAATTTGTTTTGGATGATACAGACATCATGTGCTTCAGATGAAAGTACAAGAAATCCTGCAATGAATGAGCAGCTCAAGCATAAGCTGAACCAAAGCAGAACTTCCTTTTAAAGTCCAAAAGCTACCAGCGTGCCAAGCATGTAATTGGCTATCGTCCAAAAACAGCTGACTGCCTCTCCCTTCCAAAATAGTCATGTGCTATATTTATTTCATCAGAAATATGTTCTATTTGTTTTCATCCTACTATCAGATGCATGTGTGAGTACCTGAAGCCATCCTGATGAGTTGCCCCAAATTACATTTATTATGGCATCGTTTTTCCTTACTGAAATGGAGCTTTTGGAAGAAAATCATCTGTCCTGCTCTCACTGCCATGCTCTGCTGACCAGCCTGGAGCATCCCAAGCACAGGCCGTGTGAAGAACACTGGGCCAGACATGCACAGGCAGTTTTCTCTGCAGCCAACAGCAAACACAGCTGGTATCTCCATCAGCTGTACTTCCCCAAGTCCTGGGGCAAGAACTGGTCCATTTTTAGCAGCATCCAACTTTTGGGTGGGTTTTGAAGCAGACAGTCCTATGCTAGCAATGATTTTGCTTCTGTTGAATCAAGGACAAAGCTCTACTCCACTTTGACAGAGGTAGAAGCATTCTCAGAATCTCTAAGTACCCATGGCTTTTTAAAAGTCATTTATTAAAGTATTAATTTTCTGTTTCTGTTTCCTACAGAACAGGGATAATTCCACGTCTTTTTTTGTTTATGAGGCACATTGGAAGATGCCACAGAAATGTTTAGCAGACAACTCGTGCTGTCATAACAGATCTTTGGCTTGGTTTTTGAATGTGCCTTGGTCTGGAATAGCATGCAAAAAGAAACTGCCTTGAATCTAATGAAATAATTAGAGAGTTTATTAAAAACATCATAATTCTGAAGTGAGAAATACAATTTTATTGTGATCTGCACAATGCAAAAAAAAACCCCAAGAAATTAAACTATACTTTAACATTTACCCACAGTTTAGAGAAAAGAATTCAGATTATTCTGTGGGGTATATTTTAAATATGACAATATGATTTAGCTTTATCAAGACTACCAACAGTTCTGGAAAGAAATATCACATCATTGCATTCTATATTTAATAATTTATTTTGATTCACAAAAAGAACTTCTCTCAGGATGCTCTTGATAATTAAAAAAATTACAGCAATTATATCAGTTCAATAAATACTTCAGCTTCATGTTCTTTAGTCAACCTATTACTGATAAAAGGAAAAAGTAAACATGGAAGCGTTCCTACAGTCTTTCTACAGAATTTCCTTGGAATTAGGACTGTAGCAAACAACATGGCCACTCTGGCAGATTCACAGGGTCAAAAGCTCAGAAGGATGGCTAAGAAACCACTTTGCATCCATGCTTTACCACAGATTTATTGTATATCCTTGGGGAAAGTCTGAGATGCTACTCACACAGTTACTAGCCATGCAAATAGAGATTCAATACATTGGCTCAGCCACCCCACCTGCCCTTGTGCTGACCCATTGCAGAGCTGACACTGCCTCCCCAGATCCAAAGGCACTGTGATGGAATATGGCACAAAGACACTCTGGTATCTTTGAGGGATCCACACCAATTCTAGCACAACAAACACTGAGCTAATGCTCTAAAGACCAATCAGATACAGAATAATCCATTATGGGTTGTCTAAATCACATGTACCACAGTACATCCTTCTATGGACACCTGAAAGGAAGTAGCGATTAATTGCCTCCACCTGCCCAAAAATGAGAGAGACAAACCACTCTCCTGAGTTGCCTCTTTCCTTGATGCAAACTAAGAAGTGCTCACAGGCTGTGGAGCACCAGGAGCAGCAGGACAGATGCCTCAGTGCCCTGCACAGAAGCAGTGCTGCCTGGAAGCCAAGGCAGGCACCAACAAGAGGCAAGCAAATGAGTCACACTCATGTGTGTTAACTAAAATTGTGTCTGGATTCAAAGTGTGGCACAGATATTTTGAGTTATGATGACTGAGAAGTCATTATATGGAAATAATACCTCAAATATCAAATAATAACTTAATGATATGTGATGGTGGGTCTTTTTCTGCTCATACACAAAGAATATGCCACCCAATTGCTTCTGCTGCCTCTCCACATTGCCTGATAGTGCAGAGACCTTCGAGGACTTAGGCATATAAAAATTGTTAATAAAGACTGAAAATGTAGACTGCTGTATCAGCAGCTTGATGAGCTTACAGCTCTATCTTCTGCTCCATGGGGAATTCACTCCTCTAACAGTACCTAGAGAAGGTGCAAGGACGATGCTCAAGAGCTGCAGCTGAAGCAGTCTGGAGGTGCAGAGATGTTGCAGGAACCACCTGCCCCACAGGATGGGCAAAAATGGCTTTTGGTCTCTGTGGACAGAAAGACAAGATGTAAGAAATGTTCTGCCTGCGTTGGTATTTGAGCCTGGTGAGTGTCTGAGTGGCAAAGTGAGTGCCCAGCAGAGGGCTCAAGCAGGCCACGGAAGGAAGAGGACTCCTAAAAATCACACAGGGTGGATGCAGCAAGGAGAAAGCTCTCAATGTGCAACACGAGTACCATGGTCAAGATACATTAAAACAGTTAAATAAACTCTCTAAATGAATGTATCCTGAGATGATTCAGAGGAATTGCATCACTGTAAGTAAGTGACACAGCAAATCAGTTTTCCAACCTCAACCCTTTTAAAATGCGAACATATTGAAGGACACATGGTAGACAAAATGCATTAAGTCCAGAAACCCTCCCTCAAAGAAATGTCTGCAGAAAATGCAGTTTGAAAATTTTGCAGGACCAATCAATTTGAGAATCAGGTCACCTCTGCCAGGGGCCAACTGCTCTTTCCAGCAGCATCACCGGAATGAAAAGGATTGGAGACTGTCATTGAGAATAATGAACTCACAAGCATTTGCTTTTATTTCAGTAACTTTGTGTTACTGGGAACTTCAGTCTTCCATCAATGAAGTGCTTAGGACAATAAATGAAAATAAAGAAAGAGTAGTCAGTAAAATAGCCTGTACTTTGCTCTTTGCTCTGTTGTTCTCATATAATGACTTGGGCTTTTGATGAGGCACTACATTTTAATGTAACTTCCTAGTATTTTAGTAAAGCTTAATGCTCCCTAGCCCTATGGAAATGTTTCCTTTCCATTTTGGATAATGAGTAATTTCACTGGCTGGAAGGAGTTTAACACTAACCCATAACAAGCTAGGACTTTTGCCACTGCTGCCACTGCCTGACTTTGCTTTTTCCATAATACCTATGAGTGTTGACATCTGAAGGGTTTTCCACATGGGCAAGCTGGATGTGATGTTAAGCTGCTGAAAAAGCTTTACAGAGAGCTAGGGAGTTGGAATTTGAGCTGTAAGTGGGAGAACACAGATGCTCGTTTGTGACACGGCAGCAACCGACAGAAGGAGAGGACACAGTCTCAAGCTGAGCCAGGGGAGACACAGGTTGGATAGAAGAAAAAGTTTTTCATGGAAAGAGTGATAAAGTTCTGGAATGGTCTGCCCAGGGAGGTGGTGGAGTCACCATCCCTGGATGTGTTTAAGAAAAGACTGGATGTGGCACTTGGTGACATGGTCTAGTTGAGGTGTTAGGACATGGGTTGGGCTTGATGATCTTGAAGGTCTCTTCCAATCCAGCCATTCTGTGATTCTGTGGTTCTATGACAACGTGGTGGCACAAAGTCCGAGACAACCCCACGGAGGCAGTAAGGTTTCTTGCTATGATTTCTCTCGTTTCACAATGAAAATGCAAGTAAATCAAAGTAAAGCGTATGAAGCTTTAGTTTAGTGTCCTAATTAATTTGTGCCATGTTCTACTCTGCTATAAAGTTCGTTCTGTCTGTCTAAATATCCATATCTATATCGTGATCTTTGCCACCCGCACCTGTCTTTGTGAAACAACATTCGCCACGCATTTTACAAGTACTATGAGCAACCGCATTGCTGGGTGCCGCTGTACACGACACCTGCCAGGCGCAGGCTCCAAGAGCGCGGGCAGGGCCGGCCCACACGGAGCTCCGAGCGTCGTTCGGCCC
>PYHW01010375.1:4462228-4485579 GCA_013186435.1 Turdus rufiventris | reverse complement strand
CCGCCGCATCCTGCAGCTGCACCGTGCGCTGCCGCCCGCCCTGCGCGACCTGGGCGACCGCTACGTCAAGGAGGAGTTCCGGAGGCACAGGGCGGCCGGGCCCGCCGAGGCCCAGCGCTTCCTGCGGGAATGGGAGGCAAGTGCCGTCCCCGCGGGGCAGGGACGCGGCCGGGAGCGGCGGGGCGCAGGGCAGGCCCCGGCAAGGTCAGGGGCGCCGGGCGGTCGCGGCTGTGCAGAGCTTGGACTCGGTGATCTCAGAGGTCTTTTCCAGCCCAGCTGATTCTCTCTCCGCGGGCGTGCTCCTTGCAGAGCTGCAGAATGCCTTGTAACTCCATGTCTCTGTGTTGTCTTTTATGGTTCTCATTGCCTTGCCTCAAGTGTGTGTGATCATACTTGTGCACACGCACGTATATGTAACAGAGTGACATCAGTTACATAATTAGCTACGTATAAATATATAAATAAAAATATACGCACAATTATCTGTGTGATCTATAATAATGCATTATATAAGTCTATATAAATATTTATAACTACATACATAGCTAATTGTATAATTAGCTAAGTACATAGATGTAAATACCTTCCCTGAGAACTTGCATTTCGTTCCTGACTAACATTTTTCTAGTGTTTCCTAAGGAAACAAGTCTTAAGTGAACATTAACATCCCTTCCCCTGAACTTTGTGCCTGTTTCACGAAGGAGAGAAAAGCAGATCACTCCCAAGAGATGAGGTTGTAAAAAGTTTCACAAGCAGCAGAGAAGGGAGACCCATAAGGTGCTTTCCTACATGCCTGGACCCCAGTAGATGTCAGCATGTTATTAGGTCCCCAAGAAGTCCACGTGCAGCAAATGTATAGACACTTCACAGAGGAGAAGCTTCAGTTAAAGCATGAACACAGCTGCAAAAGACAGACATATAGAGAAGCTTCCCATTAATTTTCATGGTCGTTGAATTACTGGCTTGGTAGTACTTTGGAATCTCAAAACAATTTTCTTTCTGTGGAAGGAAATTCTGTTGTGCTTTGCAGTGGAAGGTGATTAGCAAAAGTAGCATCCATTGCCTCCCAGTTTGCCAGTGAAAGGCTAGTGGGGGAGAACTGCCCCGGCCCTTCTACCTGCAGTAGCTGAAATTTGTGGGTTAAAGTAACTCGGGCTGGGACAAGAATAAGCAGGAAGAAGACTGCCTGGTATTCTCTGCAGAGGAAAGGAATAAGTGTATTTTAATTGTCTCTTGCCAACTGATAGATCCTCAAATCAGAGAAATTTGTATCTACTTCTCAAATGCCTGATGCTATTGTAATTCTCAATTGCCGTTTACTTGATACTGCTGAAATGTTTCCGCATCACTGCTTTCAATTTTAACATGAGCTAAAGAGACAAGTTACAGGTTACTATTTTCAGTGCTAAAATCTTCCTTAAAATAGTTTTAGAAAGGGAAGGAAATGTTTACATTGAAATGTTTGCATTGAAATATCTTTAGACATTATTAATGTGAAGTAAACAAAGAGTGAAAATATTTCTCAATTTTGAAATGTTTTAAAAGTAGATTATAGAGAAAATGGTGACAAAAATTAGACTACAAGTAACAGAAGTTGAATTTTGAAACCTGACATTTAGTGCTATTAGCTATGATATGTTCAAGGAAAGGAAACTAATTTAATAACTGTTTTGAGTGTGTGAGTATAAAGAACTTTGCAAATATGTCTGTCTTCTAGCAAGATGCTGGGAGATATTAGCACATAGATAACGTGTCTCTTCTCATCTTTAATTTTTGTTTTGTTCTGGAGTATTTTTCTCACCCAAATAATAATCTATTTCAAGTGTGGAATTTAAATCAGACTTTCACAGTTTTGCCCTGAGACTTGCTTTGCATCTTATGTTATGCTGTGGTTCCCATCCTCATGAAGACTTGAACTAGGTAATTGAGGAAAATGGACTGCGGACAAACTGGGATTAGGTAACTCTGGGCTCTAATTACATGCTAATTAATTCATGTTGGAGTCAGTCCTCTGTCCAAGTTTTGGCTAAGATAGGGTTAGTTTTCTTTGTAGTAGCTTGTTCAGTGCTGTGTTTTGGATTTAGTAGGAGAATAATGTTGGTAATGCACTGGTTTAGCTGTTCCTACGTGTGCTTACTCTAAATCAAGTATTTTTCAGATGCCCGTGCTCTACCAGTGAGGAGATGCACAAGAAGCTGAGAGGGAGAATGGCCAGGACAGCTGACCTAAAGTGGCCAAGTGGCTATTCCATCCCATACATATGTTCAGTATATAAACTGGGGCAAGTTGGCCATGAGGGGTTGATCACTGCTCAGGCGTGGGCAGTGCATCAGTCAGCAGGTGGTGAGCAGTTGTATTGAGCACCACTTGTTTTTCTTGTGTTTTATTCTTTGCACCCTCCCTGGGCAGCAGGACACTGTTATGACCAGAAATAGGCTGGAAGCACCAGGACAGTTCTTGCAGGACACACCAGCATAGCTGTGAACCACATAGCTGTAGTTCTAGCCTAGGAGTCACACAGTTAGCCACAAGTGAAACTGAGATAATGCTGCTGCTTCGTGTACATGAACTTGTGTACCTGTAACTGTACTTGCCTCTAATTTTATTAAACAAAACAAAAAACAATCAAACCAAACAAAAACATCCACCTAAACAAATCACTACAACATTAATACAAAGTGGTTGTTTAAATTTCCTGTTAAGTTTCTTTTTTTTTTTGAAAAATGTGTACATACAGCTCTGATAACAGTATTTTGGCGTGTTGCATTTCCAGTGTTTTTCTTCCCAATTTGCTTGTTCATTAGGAAAAGCATATACCTTGATGTATGCACTTTAGAGTTGTCAATATTCAGCTTGCATCTGGAAACGTTCTTTCTTCATGCCTTCTGTTGCATGCAGGGCAGGACATCTGGTAGAGAGTGGCATGATACCTCATGCTGCAGAAAATTAGTATTCTTAATTTTATGTTAAAGTAATATATCTTGATGTATATTCATCAGAGGGTAAAGATTATGAGTATTATGATTGCAGTGATGTTTCTTGACTTTGAATGAGGAGTTCAATATGAAGTGTAATCTTAATAAGTCATCTGAAATGCTTTTTGAATAAAAATTTCCAAGGATGTCTTATTTTAACATGAAACTACTTGACTATTGCTAAAACTCTTCAGGCTCTCTTTGAGTAGTCAGTCCTTCTGGATGTGCTTGAATATACAGTTCATAGCCTGTGGTGTGCTTTCTTGTCCTCCAATTTGACTCATATTAGCTAAATGTTTAGAAAACAGGCCTGGCATTTCAATCACATTATGGTTGTCTCAAATGATGGCCCTGCCCCCTTGCTATTTAAATTATGTTGATTCAAGGGAACGGCGTATTAATTGAGGTTGTAGACGGGTGGGAGTCAGCCTCTTGTCCTAGGCAGCTAGTGACAGGATGAGAGAACATAGCCTCAGGTTGTGCCACAGGGAGGTTCAGGTTGGACATCAGAAGGAATTTCTTCACAGAAATGGTTGTTAAGAACAGACTGCCCAGGGGAGTGGTGCAGTCACTATCTGGAAGTGTTCAGGAACTGACTAGATGTGGCACTTAGTGCTGTGTTTTAGTTGACAAGTTGTGTTTGATCAAAGGTTGGACTCCATGACCTTAGAGGTCTTTTCCAGTCTGAATGATTCTGTGATTGTGTCTTACAAATTGAACAAATTCCTTTATTTCTTGCAAAACATGGTGGAAAACCTGTACGGAGATTTCTAAGGTCAGCTTTAAAAATAAAGGGAAGAAAAAAGAGGTAAAAAGCTCTGAAATGCTGTTACTCTAGTATGTGAGTGGTTCATGTTTTCCTGTAAAGGAGATGAGAAAGGATCTCATCTTGTTTAGTATGCAAGGGAATTGAGGGATTTAATGTTAGGGCCAACCATGTAAATAGCTAATAAACTTTTGCAGGAAGCCTAAGCTGACCTGTTCGCATTTATAAAATAGGGAAACTATAAATTGAGTATTCTTGGAAGAGTTTTTAAGTGGGTGCAACCAATAATAGACTGCAAGTTCATATGTGTTTATATCCAAGTAGAAGAATATAAATACTGTGGTTTTCCTATAATTGGTATTGGATTGATAGTTTGTGTCTGGAAACATGCTGGAAAAATATTAAAGGTGGATACAAAGAAAGTAAGCTTTGTTGTTCAGGAATTATGCTTGTTCAGGAAGATTCAAATTAACCGTATAAATTATTAATATATGTTCCTATCTATTTTCTAAATATTTAATATTTTAATTGAAATAATTGGCACTCATTTACAGGAGACTGCTGATATAATTAGATTGATACTGATTATTACCATGGAATGCTATTGAATTAATGTTGACAGGTATGATAAGTCAATTAGTTCAGCAGTCTTCTGAATCATGGTAGCTGATGAGAATGCTTACATAAGATAAGTAATACTGAGATCGTATTGATTACTTCAGATTGCAGTAGGTACAATATTCAGCTAAATAATTTCAGTAACAATTTGTTCCACATTTCAGCATTAATTTTGGAAGTTGCCATTTTGTACTTATCTTTTTTAAAAAGCCTGACCCTGTAGATGAGAAGGCCTGGACTGTCTTTAAGCAGAATCATTCTGCAGAATTACACAACATTTTCTCAATCTTATAGATTGAACGAATTTCCTTTGAAATTCTTTGGCCACTCTTGACCCTAAAAACTTTTTTACAAGATTTCAAATGAATTGTGATGTAGCCTCTCAGGAATGCCTAAATTTTTGAATTGGTGTATTTGATGCAATACAAATAATTGTCATTCATCAATTTTTTTCAGTTGCCTGCGTCACTTGCAGTATTTTCTTTACAAGGATGATTGTGGAATGCTGTCATATCTCAGAGAATATAGTTGTTCTGATATGTCTTTCTCTACTCACGGGTGGATACACTTACAGAACTTTTTGCTTCTTAATATTTGGGCCAGTATGATCTTCCCTCCCCTTCTTGATTTATTTTTAAACTACTTGTACTCAAAAATATATTGAAATGTTGAATGGAGAATTTGAAGAGCAAATAGTCAAAGAGGGTGGAAGAGGAAATTGTGGCCAGAACTGGAGTCAGACTGAAATGGGAATGGGATGTGTGGGTTGCCCTTTATGCTGTCTTTCAGCAAATAATGTAGGTAGTAAAAAACGGCTGCTGGCATTCTGAATTCTGCTCTCAGTTTCAGTGAAGTACATTATATAAGAGGTGTTTTCTTTGCCTGACAAAGAAATACATTTTTTGGAAGTAAAATATGTCTTTAGGTTTTTTGCCATTTTATTACTTTTATTAAAGTTGTGAAAAAGGATTTTAGAGTAGTATTTCATTTTAATGTTATGGGATACATTGGTATTTGCTTTTAGTGATTTTTATGGCTGTCTGAATGAAAACCTACTTATTAAGAGTAATTCCTACTGAGTCCTATGTTTTTATCCCCCACTTAGGGTGTTCACTAGTTATTAATTTGTAAGAACCAAATTGGAGTCAATTTCCTCTGTTTTCTTTTATATTTCTCAAAAGGTAGGAAGGAATTTTGCACTTTCCTGAGTTGTGGCTGATAAAATGAAGAGCATGTGGGATTTGGGCATGAGTGGCCACAGGAAATCAGGCTGCTGCTCTGACCTGGCGTTCCTGGTAGCTTGCTTGCTTGTAGGATTTGAAGTCTGCCTCTGATGAAATTTTACCTGGGTGCGCCCGTGATTTGGTGAGTGTCCTGAATTAGTATTTATGTGCAATTGCAAAACAAACAGGATTTGTTGTGAATCCCTGTTGTGAAGTTTCCTGCAAAGAACATCTTTTTCATATTATGCCATCACTTCCATCCTTTCAGTGCTCTTTCAGATTTTGGTTTAGAAGCAGGAGCTGGTGTCTGCTTCTCTTCCATGGAGAATCCGGGCAGTCTGTGAGTATTCTGAAGTGGTGAGACTTGGGGTAGCCTGGTGGATGCCAGCTGCCTTGTGCGTGATGCACACCCATTGCAGGAAGGGGAATTTGTTACTTCTCACCTGGAATGTGGCGCTGTTCTCCTTCAGGTTTACCTGGCCACTTCTGAGGCCAGTGATTTCTAGCTGGGTTGTTAGTGAGTATTTTTTTTTTCTTGTGTACATACTGGTTTTAGACCTTTACTGTATTTTCTGAATTAAAATTTTTATAAATTGTGACATCAGTATTTTCAATGCTTCTGTCATGTTACCATGCCAATTATCTGTATGCTATCATATTTATGATAGCATGTAGCTAGTCAGATGGCTGTTTTGTTAGCTGCTCATCTGCTAGTTGAAGTTTTTATTTACAGCTGTTTTTTGACACAGTAGAAAATCATCCAAGTCATAGGGGTGACTTCCAGCAGTAATGTCGATCACTTGCATGTGCCAGTCACCTCAGGTACATTGCAAGTATAAATACACGATATGCAGATAGGTTTATAAATTTCAGATGTTTTCGTAGCATGCCTTGGATGTTTAAAAAGTGGCATGAATTGAATCCCGAAACTGAAATTTCTTGGCAGAGTATAGCAAGTTTATTAGTTGCAACTTAGAATAAGAAGTTTAAAGTGGTGTAGAAGCGGGATGCATCTCTGAGTGTTAACAGTTTATTCCTCACATTGAATAGCACTGGCAGGGCATATTTCTCATGGTTAATGCTCTCAGGGTTGAAGTTACTGTAGAAGTTTTGTGAATCTCTGCTCCACGAGCAGAGACGTGTACTTTTCTACTGAGTACAGGTTAATGACAGCCAGTGTGAGAATAGATGCCTACATAAGAAAACAGCCAGACACAGTAGAAGCAGAGCCAGTAATGGAGCATTTACAGAATTGTCAGTTTAAAAGGTAATTGAGGTTTCCATCTAGTGGTGGTATAAAATTCTGTCCAAGCCATATGAGACAGCGTGTGCATAGCCATATTCCTAACATACCATTGTACTTCTGTATGTGTGTGAAACTCAGGGAATCAAAAGTCTTTATTACATATAAATTATGTATGTAATAGCACATAATTCTCAGGACCTCCAGATTTTTTTCAGTTAGAGCCTGCAATGACCAGCAGTCTGTTATTTCATGTATTCAGATATCCAAATACTCTTTCAATGTAAGTTTACCTTATTTCTGTGAATTAGGCTGATTTCTCTTTTTCAGTATTCCTTGACAGTAATTTCAAAAAGTTTTTAACTTGACAGAGGTTACTGAAAGCAAATGGGTGTCTTGAAAGGTTTTGTTGAAGTTGTATGTGTGCAAGTATGAGTGTTGTTAGATTTCTTGCTTTCTCTTATATGTAAACAGAAAAAAAGGTAATAGGAGCAGATAGGTTTTCTGATTCTTTTGCCCAAGTGTTACAGCCCTATTTTTAGTATTTGAAGTATTTTGCAGTAGAATTCAGAAAACCGTACCAGGTTAAGTTTTCAGATTAAGGTTATTGGTGATTGAAAGACAGACCAAGCAGTGTGATGCTGCAAGGATGTTTTTTGACAAAAGATACAGATATTTCTGTTGTTCTAGGTCCTGCATAACAATTTCCAGTTGTTTAGTGTATGTGCAATTTAGAACGTAGCAGGCCATAATGTATATTTTTTCTTTTGTACAATTGTTTTTCACAGCAGGCTGTTCTATTGTTTGGGAGGAGAACACAGTTTCTGCAATTCCTTCTTTACGTATCTTTCTCAGTTCTGCAGTTCTTTTTCACAGCTCTTGCTGTACAATCTTCAACAATTCAAGCAAATTGTTCATGTAGTTTAACTCATTCTGCTTTGGAACACAAGATGTTGAGGGCTGAACTTTGTTGCATTTTGAGATAATGTAGTGGGTCAAACAGAGTATGAATTGCAGTTGTGAAGTTATAAGGATTTCTGCTTGTTTGTTTTTTATTGACACCTTCCTTCTACAATTTGTTTGGTACTTGTGTGAATATTGTCAGCATGTAGTGTTTTGTAAGCATTGTAGGTTTTGCTGCCTTGTCAGTGCATTTCCACTATCAACACTGTAAACACTGCCAACTTTCTACAAGTGCTGTCAAGTACCATATTTTGTAATTACTGCAATAATATTATGAGTGCTGTAATTGCATGTACTGTGTAGTTGTGCCTTTCTGTCCTGTGTAGACAGAAAATTGATATTTTTCTGCAAGTTAAAATGGCATCTGGAGCACATCAGAATAATTGTCTAGAAACTGTTTATTTTTTGTTTTTCTTATTCCAGCCTAATGTGAGATTGCACAAATAGAGTTATGCATATTGGGGGATTTTAAAGCCCCAGATTTTTTATATATAGAGCTATACTTAAGACATAATGATGTGTACCCATTGAAGAATGAAAGGGTTTTTTTACACAGTTTGCCAATATTAAAGTAATTTAATTGAATGTTGTTTTTTGCAAGAAGCTGAACCTCAGATTTTGACCTCATAATCTTGTATTTAGTGGCATCTTTATCACCATTTGTTTAGCTGTCTTTTGTAATGTCAAGAGCTTTGGCTGTTTCGAGGCTGAAGCTGACTGTACTTGCAGCCATAGTGATATCCTGCTTTTTGTGCATCTCACTCCTGGGAGTCCATTGAGCAGAAAATTTCTGCTGAAATATATTTTGTTTCTGTGTCTCAAAGCTGCTAATTTCAAACTGTATTTTGGAAGGATTTAATTCAGAAAATATATTTAACCATAGTACCTGATAAAATGTTTGAACTTCTAGCTTTTAAAGGTCATTTCCAGAAGTCATGTGGTATTTCTAATGTGCAAGTTAGAAGTCCTACAAGAAGCAGAGTTACTGAATGTTGGATTTTAGGCTTATTGATATATGGGGGGGGTTGAGTCATGTTAATGTGCTGTTTTTTACTGTTTCAGGGGTATTAGTGAGAGACAGAGCAGGCTAAGATAAAAGAGAGCATGATGCACTTTTTTCCTCACTGCAGTAACTAGGTAAATCTGTAAAATACCTTCTTAATTTACCATATTTCACCCATATTTCAAGACTGGCTAACAACAGACACAGTCTAGATTCTGTGGGAATTACTGTATGGTGTAAACTTGATAAACTAGTTTTATGCAACTTTATAGAATTTTTTTTCCTGCTGAACTGTTCTATTCCGTAATTTAGAGGAAATTCAGATTAGGTCACTGCAACATTCTTTTTTTTTTTTTTCTTCCTGAACCAGAAGAAATGTGGTGGAAGGGTTTAAGTCCCCATCACTGTTGCTTCTTTAGAGATGTCATGGCTGAAGGTGTTGGGTGGTGTTGGAAGTACTTGATATTTGTATGGAATAAGCTAGAGCAACTGGTTTATTTCTTTGGGGACCATCAAATACAATTTACTTATAATCAGTTTCTTGCTGCTTGTGGTTGCATAGTGAAAGCATGTGGTCTTTGTAATAGAATTTGGATTATAATAGGCAGTCTGTATTGAGGTAAGAATTCATATTATATTAGCAATCCTTGAAACTTCATCACCTTCTGACTGAAGTCTGTAGTGCCCTTATGTGTATTTTCATGGCTCATTTTTGACCTGATGAAGGAAAAGTATTGTTCATAAGTTTGCAGTTTTAAAACTGTACACATGATGGCAGCAAATACTTAGCTAGAGAAGCCTTGTTCCTATACTAGAAAAAAGAGGCTGCTGAATTTTCTAATATAAACTGATTCAACTGTTGTTCAATTATTTATTGAAATATATATCGAGAATTGTTAACTTACTGCTGCAGCTTTTGAGAAGGCTTTTCAATTAGAAAACTTTACTGGGATTTCCACTTAGTTTAGTCATAATACTGTCATAATGTGCTTTCTGGTTTGGATTTGCATTGGTAAACAATACTCTTGGGCACAGGGTGTGACTCTTGTGGATGGTGCTGGGCAGGATCAGGAGTTGGACTGATCCTTGTGGATCCCTTCCAACTTGGCATATTCTGTGATTATAAAATTCAGATCAGCCATGGTAGTCTCCAGGAGAGTATGCCCAGAGCAGATGGAGCGTCAGGTATGTAGATGCAAAACTTTAAAAAATTTTTTTGTTTTTTAGGTTTTTTTTCCATACTGTATCTATTGAGTTTTAAAGCAATTGTGTTTTTGAAAGTGTATAGTAATAACCCAAATGCAAATGTTTTTTTCACCAAATAAAAAGCTTTATTATTAGTAATGTCACATTTTTAGATGCTGTTACAAAGTATGTTGGTATTGCATAGTACTGTTTAGTGTAGGAAGTTTTCTTTAAAAATGAAAGTATAGTATAAAATATTATTTATTCTTGCTTTTATTCCTGGATGCCAGTGATCCATTTAAATCCATTTAAACTGGATCTCTTTCTGTTTTTTCTGCCCCTTTTAAAATGAATATGGGATGTGTCAGTCATCCACCATGATATTTTAAGTCAAAAAGTTACAGTTTGCCACAGTTCCAGTAATAAAACTTTGTGGAAGTTGTAGGTCAGCTTTTGGCTGTGGTACAAGCAGGCTGCTCTAAAATTAAGGATGTTTTGGTTTGTGTTCAATTACTCGTTCTGTCTATGTACAGCAATTTCACGACTATAAGCTGCACCGGATTAATAAGGCGCACCTCCAGGAGTCAGCAAATTTTGCAACTTTGTACATTATGTAAGGCGCACCGGACTATAAGGCGCACTTTGTTTTGCAGCAAGGAGCTGCACCGCGCGCAACAAAGTAATGAATTAGTAACGGAATCACACGATCACCGAGTTTACTGGCATGTGCTCAATTTGCAAACATGTTTCACAGATTGGCGTAGCCTTTAAACGCAGCCCCAGGCCCCTTCCCGTGCCGCGGGCCTCGGCACTCCCGCCCACCCCTGGCACCGGCTGGTGAGGCGCAGCTTGGGGCAGCTGCAGCTTGAGGTGCTCCGGGGTGTCTCGGGGCTGCCGTGGCGCTGCTGCAGCTCGCATTTCCGGGTTGGCTCGGGTTGGCCGTGGCTCGCGGCTTCTGTGGCTGCTCACTCCCTCCCTCCATGCACGGTTCCTGCCAGGCCGGGGCCGCCCCCTCCCTGCCCTGCCATGTGGCTCCTGCCAGGCCAGGCCTGCCCGCTCCCGCCCCATCTTGCGTCTCGGTGCTCCCATGGCGCCGCCTCCCCTCACGGCTCACACTTCCGGGTTGGCAAATTTCGCAACTTTGTCCATATATAAGGTGCATCGGACTATAAGGCACACTTCCAGGTTTGGGTCAAAATTTTAGTCAAAAGGGCGCACCTTATAGTCGTGAAATTACCGTACTTTATTTGTAGTAGTTGGAACTTGCTTTTATTCTTAGAATTAATTTTAAAGTGCTCAGCAAATCATGATTTTTGGTTGTTTTCTGGGCCTTTTAAATTCAGTTTGTTTTTCACAGTGAAGTACCCTGGTGAGCTATTTAACATCCATTACAGTGAGTCATTAGAAAAATTTATTTAAGACATGCATGATGTGAAGGGTTTTAATTAAATAGCAAACATGTCTTTTGTTCTTCAGCTGCTGATTGAGAAGTGAAAAGAAGTCTCATTGGTAGCGCTAGCAATGTTGTTCTGGTTCATGGGCAATTCAGTACCATCAGTGTAACTGAAAGGACTTAAACTGTTGAGAAAAACATCATCATCCTGTCAGTCAGGAAGGAAGTGAGAGTTGCTTTGTGAATAATGTGAGCTCTGATTTGTATTAAAAAATATATATATATATATTTGTTTTACTGGAGAATTTGATTTTTTTGGCGAGTTTGTCTGCCAGCAGATGCCACTCCTCAGCAGCAGACTAGTTTCCCAGACTTAACCAAATAGAAGAAAACAGTTGTGGTAGACTCTTGTTTTTAGAAACACTGTTGGCAGTTTGCCTGGGATTGTCTTTGTTTTCCTCAATAAGAACAACCTATGCTATAAACAATTAAATATTTATATTTTACAATGGAGATGTTTAAAGGTTTGTTTCCTGCTGATGCATTAAACCCCAGGGCTACAAAAATGGTACTGTGTGGGGTGAGATGCCTTTGTTCTTCAGAGTATTTTAGTTGCATAGAGGATGACCCAGAAATCCTTTAGGACTCAGGGAGCTTCATTACAAAAGGTGTAAAGGTGTCTGTGCTGGAATTGCTGAAAAGATGTAATGAGAAAGACTTGGAAGCTGAAGTCTCAATGGCTTGCAAGGCCAAATCCTTGTAAAATCTTTAAGCATATAGAAAAATCTTTAAGCATATAGAAGTTGATCCAGTTTTAAGTGTAAGAAGGAACTAAGAAGCTGTGCAGTGAAAATAGACAAGGAAATCCTGGTAAGAATATTCTGTTTGTAATTTCTAAATTTTGAAAAGACATTGTCCTGTGATTATGTGTCCTGGAACATGAATAATGACATACTGCTATCTCTAAACTTCAACAACCATCTTTTTAAAGCTGGTGTTTTGGGTGTGGACAAGGCCTGTCTTGGCCTCTGTAGACATCTGCATTAGAAGACTGTTTTGATAATTGGTAAATATGGTTTGACCACCATATCAGATCCTGGATTGAGATGATGGATGTCACCTTTCCAGCCTTGACTCCATCTCTCTGTCTGCCAGTAATATAATATTACTGATGTACAGTCTGATATAACTAACAAGCTTTTGATTTTTCACACAGAACCCACCTGTGTGTGTTGTTTCATTCTAAAGTGTTTAGTTTTATATTCATGGTGAGAGAAGATGTGGGATATATATATATATGTAGAGAAGATGTGGGATATATATATGTAAATGTATATATACACATATTTCACCTCCTTTAAAAATAATGCAGACTACTTTCTTGTGGCTAGTAGGAAATCTGTGAAGATCTGGGGATGCCACTGGAGCCCTGGAGAATTCACTGTGTAAAAAGCCATCAGTGCCAGTTTTATAGCATTCCCACATGTTTCCTGGGAGAGTTCTCCTTTAACTTCTAGTTTGTGTTCTGTAGTTCGTGTTTCATCAGCTCTTCCTTGGAAACTGTATATTCTGCATTTTTTTTTATTGCCATCACTTTCAGGAAAAGGTGTTTCTGACTTCATTTGACATTACAACAAACTTACTTCTCCTAAGGGATGTTTTTCTGGAGCATTGATTAGTATCAGTTATCCAGTGTTAACAAATGTAACTGTTTCACAGCCTTAATTGAGTGTTTAATGTCTTTGCCTTGAAGCAAAGCATACTGAAATCACAGGGTGATTTCAGTTGGTTCTTCTGAAATTGCAGGTGTGCTGGACAGTAGCTGTGGGTGAAGTTGTTTTCAGCTCTTTTTCTGAAGTATGAAGGTTAAGCCATTCACGTATCAGAGTGTTTGGTTAAGAGAAAAGAGTTGGAATTTTGCAGTTGGAGAACTTAAACATTTCCTATTTGCATGCAAGCAAACCTTTGTATTAATTCTACTTGACAGCATTCCAAATATTGTACTCTGCCATGGAGAGATGTTGGAGCCTTCACAGTGATGGGGTTTTGGAAAAAGTTATCCCAGTGCAAGAACTACACACCACAGAGAACATACTAAGGCAAAAGCAAGCAGTATACGAAATAAACTTTTGGCTTAGGAATAGGAATACACCTCTTGCAGAGTGTGCTGGGAACTGTTTGGCCTCAGTGTTGTTGGGCTGAGGTGATCTGTACTGCTGAACTGATGTGCTTGGGGTGCTTTGCAGCTGGCAGTGGAACAGCCCATTTCTGTGCTATTACATTCTCATGCTCCAAAGCAGGGTGGCTGCATACAAACTGCCTGCTGGGAGGAGTCCCTGATCTGTGCCAGCTCACTGGCTGGACTTGGAGTTGTTTTGCATAAAGATGGTTATCCATGATCAAAACCTGTGCCAGGGACTGTGGGACCAAGCTCTCAGGGTGGGTGGTTGAGTTCTGGTGCCTTCTCAAAGCATTCCCTGGCATTGCTGTAAGTTGTTACTGCAGACGGAGCTCTGACTCCTCTGCTGTCAAGTGCAAGTGCTGCTTTTGTTCTGAATTCTCTCTGTCGCACATTAGAAGATTCTCAACAACTGTTGGATTTATCTACCTTCCCTCCTAATCAAGAGTTGTCATATCTGAAATCCGTGTGGAGGTTAAACTAAGAAACGAGATCTGGGCTCTTTAGTGCTGTTCTGCTGCTGGTCTGGTGAAACAAGAGGAGACTCTCCAGGCCATAATCAAATTGCATGTCAAAGCTGGGCATTGTGTCTGCACAGTAGCATTTGTGAATGTTCAGCTATGGGCAGGTGAAAAGTATATTCCTGGAAGGAAAACGAGTGAAAAAAAAACACCTTTGCTGTCTTTCTATACAGGAGGGTTTGCCAGGCTTGTCTTGTTATTCTGCATCCTAGATTTGTACAATATTATTTGGATGTTAACATTTTAAAAAAAATTTCATTTCTGATTCAATTTGAAGAGAGTGTTCACTGCTATTGCAGAGGCCTCTGGAGAACACAGTCCAACTGCTGTTGATAGTTGTGCTTTGTGTTGATAAGACAAGTAAGCACACACTTTTTCATCATTCCCTTTTACTGGCCTGCTTCTGAAATGTCATAGGCCAGGTTTACATTCTCATGGGCCACAGAGATGAGACTGAGTTCTGGAAGATTGTTCTGTGTGTTGTCTCTGAGAGGGTGTTGTGTGGGTGAAGGAAAAGCTGCATGAAGAAGCCTTGTTAACTTGTTTGGGTGATGGTGGGTATAGAGGAACTCCCGAGTTCCCTGGAAAAACTAGAGCTACTGTCATCTTACACAACACTTTAAGGGCAAGCAGGCTGAAAATAAACCTTTGGGTAATGCCAATTTGTATATTAGAGCATTTCTAATTATGCTTTGTTGTCACTAAGCCTAATTTGGTGAACTTTTAAGGTGTGCTGCTTGTAAATTTTGATCAGATTTGAGTGCTGTTACATAGTATGTATTGTGTTTACAGTGGAAGAGAAGTCTTGTTCTTCTTTTAATTTGCATATTGTGCAAGTAAAGCTTCACTGACTTTATTATAATGAGGAAAATTATAAATACAGTCTGTTTCTTTTCTGAAAAATGGCTGCTAATAAAATTTTGTGTTGGTTATGAAAGAATAGGCTAGAAAGTAGCTTGTGTGTGTGTTAGTAAAAGCTTGTATACTAAAAAGGTGTGAATAAATCAGTTGATTATTGAATGATGTCAGTATTTTATTGTTGATCTTTTAAGTATGTGAACTTATCTGTCTTACTGAACTTTGTAGTTGATTTACTTATTTTGAAACAATTCCCTTGGGGGAAGAAGATAACTGTTTGATACAGTATATCTCCAGTACTGAAACATTTGAAAAAAAAAATGAAATCTGATAGTCCTCAAAACATAATGTCAGATCTTAACAATAACCTGTGATTTGTATTTTAAATATTTATAACTTGGGGGTAGGCATTAAAATATAACTTGGACTAATCTTGGGTTTTTAATGAATGGAGCGGTAAAGCAGAAGTAGCCTGGAAGAACTTGACTGGAAGGGCCATTTTTTAGATGAGTTTGCTTGTGGCCTTATCTGGTCCTTTGCACAAACCCTTCTTGGTTTTGCTGGTAGAGGATGTGTAGAAAAGATTTAACTTAATGTATAATTTTCAGATGTTAGCTGAGAAGGTTCCCAAAGTTTCTTATTCTTATCAAGCAAAACTAACTACAGTTGTAAAAGTCAGTTGTAACCTAAGTGGTGTGGACAGCTGAATGGTACTGAAGTGCAAGTGCTGACCCAGAACTCTGAAGGTGATCACTGACACGCATTGGTAACCTTTGTGGCACATTTAATCACTTGGTTTCAACCAAGAGTAATATAACCTGAACAATTTTAAATCATACTGGATTGGGTTTTGCCTAAGAATTAGTGAAGTTTATATAGAAATGCAACTACGTAGGTGTGATGTTAGCAGTGTTTATGCTTCAACGGTATGTTTAGTATGCTTTAGTTTAGTTTATCTGTTTTTATAAGAGACATAAGTCAACCATATAAATTGCATATGTTGTTGAAATGAGGATTAATGTGCTAGACAGTGTGGAATGTAACTGTGATGGAACAACTTTCCTGGTAATTAGCAAGAGCTTGGAAACCTTTATTATAATGATGTGAATGGTATCTGCATAATTATTATTTTTTATTGTATTGTTTTTGATGGATTGTTTGTGTACTTGCACAAATACACACTTCTAATGCATGGTAACACGTAGAAGAATAAATTAAGTGTATGAGTTTGTGCATATTTTTCTTTTGAAAATCAATGCCATGGTATCTAAAAGACTTAGTTTCAGTTTTTTGTGGCATTTGATGTGTAACAGTTTCACTTGAATTTATTTATTTATTTAATAAATTATTAAATAATTTATTTAATTAGCAGAAAGCATGGAACAGTGTGCAGTGGATTTAACCGCAGTGTGAATGAGCACTTTGAATTTGTTTTATTTGACTTTGTCTTTTTTTGCTTCATCTTCAGATGTTTGGTTCTTTTGTGTGAGATGAAATTCTCATGAACATACCCCATTTGTTGATTAAAGCTTTTGGTACAGTGATGCACCTATCACTGAGTACTTACCAAGTTACCTGTCAAAGGATTCCTTTTTCCTGAATAATGGAACTTTGTTGTTTTCATTTGTGATTAGGTAGCTTGTTAGGAGCATTGTTGAGGGAAGTTAGATTCTGAAAAACATTTCAAATAGGTATAATTTTGACAGCAGCTGTAGCGGAACTTTTCTAGGGAAATTCTGTACCTACCTAATGAAATAAAGCATTACCAAGTTGGGCTGTGTAAAGGAAGATGTTTTGCAAAGCTGTTATTTGTAATTTCACTGCTGTTGTGGGTCTAGCAGATGTTCAGTGAAGATGAGGAAGTCTGCTTTATTTTTCTTTTAAGTATAGTAGAATACAAACGATCCAGTCACTTTTCCCCAATGTTGTATAGTCTTGTTTCAGTGTTTTTGTCTACTGAGACATAAAAAATTCAGGTTAAAATGTTATGCTTTGACACAGAGATGTTACATTTTGTTCCAGTTTTCTAGGGCAGCAGTCCCTAGTCAAGGTTAGTCCTTCACTGTAGCAGCAGGTGGACTTCAGGCTGGCTTTACTGTAGTGCACTTGCCTGTGGGTCAGAGGTCCATGGGAAGCTTTCAATATCTAGCCCATAGGGACATTTCACAAGCAGCCCATAAGAAGTGTTTATTTCAGTGTATCCATGTCTTCTGTGATAGAAATGATGCATGTGCTGGGATGGCAGAGGAACCTTTGCAATCTGATGCCTTCCTGTGCATGGCCAGTGCTTGGAGCACTGACCTGCAGCACTGTGTGCTGTGCTCACCTCCTGCATCTCATGATAGAAGTGAGAGGGAGGGCTTTCCCCTACATCACTAAACAAATGTAGTGGGACTGGTCTAGGCTTCCCTCTCCACTGGTGACTTCACAAATTACTTTTTTTCAAAGGTACATAAAACATTCTTCAGGACAGCAGATCATGCTAATATTCATCCCCCTCTTTAAGAGTAAAATAAACCCCTGCTCACAAAGACCCCATGAATTGCCATTCAGTGTGATTCACGAGGTTCTGCTGCACTTTTGGGCAGAGGCACACAAGACTTACTTTTCCATATTTATATTGGCTAGCAAGCAAAATCCATTAATAATATAAACAACTCAAAAATAATTCAAGCTTTTATTGCTCAAATAGGATTACATTGTTTTAAATAAGTCCAGAGTAATTTTAAAGCCATACAAATACAAGCTGAGATAATTCCTTAGTGTAGAAATCTTGAAACACAATGAAACCTCTTGAATAGCTTTAGTATTCTCTGACTGATAGGAACCATATTTATTGCATCATCAGTGGATGGCAGGTAGAGCTTTTTCTAAACTTACTATATAGTCAATTTAAAGCTCTTCCTGATCATATACAGTAGAAAAAGAACTTGGTTCTTAATTCAGCATAAGCAAACAGTGCAGTGGTTTGACATTGATGCTAATGATAGGAGTATTATTGTATTAGTGTGAAGAGAGCAGCTGAGCAGATTTGGGTGCGCCATACCAAAATAATTAAATGTATCACAGAGATAGTTTATCATGGGAGTTTTGGACATACAAGTAGAACTAGTATGTGACAGGTCCTATTTGTGCTGTCTTTGCCACCGGCAGTCTGCTTTTGCTCCAAATGTTAATGCTTTTTTACCTCAAAGTGAAGGCAATGGCACCTGGTTGTGGAAGCACCTGTGAGGGTGCCAGAGCACAGAGCTGAGCTCACCTGACCAAACTTAATGTGGTGCATCCCTGTTTCTGGAAGGTTGCCCTGATATTTTCATGACTCTGCTACTTTCTTCACATGCTTTTTAAAGTATTGAGGTAAATTAACCTCTATTCCAGTTTGCTTGGAGCCATACATCCTGTTTTTGCACAGAGAAAAAGGGGAGATACTCGGTGGGTGAGAATTTTTAGGAATATGTAGGTAGTCTGGATTTTTTGGGGAAATCTTAGAACTTTGCTCACTGAGTGTTCTCTTAAAAATGAAGTACATACAGCTCTAAGCTATTTGACATACTTGATTTCCATCCCTATGTTTTTCCCCTATCCTGTGTTCCCTGTCATTTGCTAATTGAAAGCAAGCCTTCTTTAATAGCTGGATAAACCTCTGGCAACAGCAGGAAAAAAGAAAGAAAAAAATAGAACAAGATTTAGGTGAGTTGCTTTTAAAGTATTTGTTTTGTAGAGATTACAGGAGAATGTGGTGAGGCTTGAGTGTGATATGTATTTCATCTCCCCAAGAGCAGTACAAAATATATGGATCTTTTTCTGAAGTACTTTCAGATTAACTGTCTCTACAGTACTTTATTGAATTTCAAAACTTGTTTAGCAGATGACTGAATTTTCCTTTTCCATTTTCTGCTTAATCTCTCCAGTCTTCTGTGACAGCGTGGTCGTCACTTGCTGTATTGTGACAGACACTATAAAAATCCTCTTAAATGTCAGAGCTGTTGGATAAATGGATAGCAACTTGCAGATGATTACAGAGGTTTTTTGGTTTCTCCGATTGGAGGGTTCTCAAGTAGTCAGTAAAGATTCATGCTCCCTTTTAGCAGCTCTTGACCATACTGATGACACATTTGTTTTCTTCAGTTAACTTCTGTGGCTAGTTCTGAAGTAGCTCAGAAATTATATAAAAATCTGCAAGTTAAGAACTTTTGGTAAGATCCATAGATTTGTAGGCTTTAGAGTTTTTTTACCTTAAGAAACTGCTGAAAGAATAAACCCAGGTTTAGAATGGGAACTTAAGTTTCTCTAAGCATCTGTGCAGTTACGCCAGAGGACTCTCTGGCTACATATGCTGGGGAGCTTTATGTTGTAATTTCGAGAGCAATAAAACAAAAGGTGAAGGAAGTGCCTTAATTTATTCTATTGCTTGGAGGATATGGAAGACTTTTTAAACAATGTATGTTGCTAATTTCATTTGACAGAGGTAGGTGTATGTGTATACAAAGCATTTGTCTGGTCTAAAACTTGAATGCCATTTAACATATTTTGCTGCAGCAACAAGAGCTGTAAAAATTTGCACTGAGTCTAGCACAGAGAGTAATAAGTTAACTTTTTTGTCTTTTATTAAGTACTGTGAAGTAGATGTTAATTGCAGTGACAAGCTTTTTTTTTCCACAGAGTGAATTTACAGATATAACCCAGTGTGTTGTTTGTTGCCATAAGGAAAATGGTAGTTACGTCATTTGCATTTCTTTTCATAGAGATGTCCTGTTGCTGCTATTTAAAAGTAAGGACTGAATTGCAACCAAATGATTGTATCCAAATACACTGATTTATTTTTACAGACCAGGACCTTCAGAAGTTCCAGACTAAATGTCATACTTAGATAAGTAACGCATTTATAAGAATTCACCTGTGTTTCCCACTGGCAATATTTTTTTCTATTTTTCAAATCGTGAGTCTGCCTGTGTCTTTCTGTTATTATTCTGTAAACAGGCTTTCTGTTATTGATGGCCAGTCTCTTAAGTAGTGCTCTGTGAAGAGCACACCTCAAAATGTTTGTATCTTGTTGAAGAAGCAGGTAGATAAACTTCCATGACTCCTTGTTTGTCTCTTTTAAATGCCTCCACAAGCACTGAGGTAGGGTTTGTCTCTGTCCCCTGTTTCTGGAGGGACCATGGTAATACTGGCCAAAGAAAGCAGTCTCTGATTCAGTGTTTTCTGATGCCAAATTTCCTTTGCTAAATTAGTGTCCCATGTATTGTACTGGGACAGATAACATTGACAATGCTCTCTCAAAACTGTGGAAGTTTCTGTCTCTTTGTCCCAAGGAGTGAATCTGACTTCTGCACTAATGACCTTCTTGTATGTTTATTAAATATTGCCCATGACTTTTTACTTAATTCATTCAAGCATGTATTTCTTCTAAAGGTCCATTACAGTAAAAAATTCAGTGCACCCTCAGCAGAAGGGTTATTTTTGTGGTGTCATGGAAATCAATACAAGATGCCTATTAGTGGGTTAGTTTTTCATTTATACTTGAGGTTTTCTTCATTACTGTATTAGTTCAAGGTTTTGTTTCTAATGAACAGGTAGAAATGCGTGCAATGGAAAAATAAGAATACCAAATCCTTTTTGGATATATATGTACACTTTAAATGCATCATAAAGTAGAAATTGAGTAGAAGAACATGCATGACAGTCTTTGAAATGTTATCATCTGGGATGTATAATCTTTTGCATGTTCTTAGTATCTAGCAGTCTGGCAACTAATGTGGTTGTCTTGGAAACAGGCTTTATTTTCCTTTTGTGAGTATCTTGGTATGAAGTCATCATCTTCCTTGAAAATCTAGAAGTAATGCTTCTGAAGTAAATAACTGAAAATTTAAGATGCTTGTCCACTATTTAAGGAATTGATACAGAAGTCTGTAAGTGATGTTTGTATTGTGAGCTTTAATTATAGTTGTATGCTTTTGTTGCTAAAACAGTCTTTAGTGGTTTTTTTTTTGTTTTTTTTTTTTTTTTTTTTTTTTTAGGTAAAATGCCTGTATTTAGTGTTGATATTTGTCTGGGAATTACCTGCCATGAAACACTTTGCCAAGATTTCCTAGCTTAATGTTTAAATAGAAATATTACAGTTTAACTGATGCATTAGAAGTGAAATTCCTAGAACCAAACTAATGGTATGACTTCCAGTCTTTTCCTTTGCCTTGTTTTAAATTAACAGCATGCGATAAATCCTTGGTATTCTGTGAGATTATAGCATAAAATTTGCCAGATTAAAAATTGCTTTTTTTATTAGTCAGAGAGCTGCCATGCATGATGTAAAATGTCACAGTAAAATAGGAACTGATCAAGAAATAACCATCTTTCAAATTGTTGGGGTTTTTTTTAGGATTAGTATGAATATATGAAATAATGTTCTTGAAATTTAATTTCTCTGGTCTGTAGCTTATTTGTCCTTACTTGTCAGCAGACTGATAGTTTGGTATTAGCAACAGTGTATTTTCATCCTGATTTTTATAGATGGAGGTCCAGACTGAATAATTGTCCATGTTTTGTTCTTAAGTTGTTAAGTTTAATAAGTTGTCTAATGGAGGTTGAAATATATTTCTCTTACAAGTATTTTTGTCTCCAATACCAATTTAAAATGCTTTCAAATACAGATATGTACCTCAGAGAAGAATATTTTTTAAAGTCTCTCATAAGATAACTGGTTTCTTTCAGTGAAACTCAGACTTTGAATGATACAACCTGTCCAAGGATAGAGAACCATGGCAAGGTCTTGTTTAGCCGTTGGAACCCAGCTGTGTGACCATTTCTTTCATTCTACCTCCCATCTCTTCCTCCTGCTTTATTTCTTGTGCTGCACCCGCATTTCAGATTGATCTCTCTTTCCAGAACTTAATTGGCCATTTAATTTTTGCTTAAATGTTCAAATATGTATGTTCCCATTTTTTTAACTTCATTATTCTCTAGAATAAAATCAGGCTTTCAGTGTAAGGCCTGAGATGAAGCTTATTGACCTAAGGGGAGAGAATCTTGAAGACTTTAAAGACTATGGTTGTTACCAGATGGTGCAAAAAGCTTTTAGTGACCTGTATTTTGGCCCCAATGTACAACAGTAGTGTAAGTATTCTGCGCCCAGAAAGAATTAAATAATCACAGCTTGTTTTTCCACAAATGACAGTAGTCACTCTGATGTACTCTGATGGTGCAGTGTTCTATTTTGGATGCCATAGCATTTATGTATGTTTACCTTGATGACCAGGCCGTGAACTTCCTACTTTCACCTCAAATTATGATCTCATAAATCTTACATTAAAATAGCATGTTATTTAAGCTGCAAACAAAGCTGAGTTAGTCCTTGAGCTTTTTTCACATTCCTCTAAATGTCATTTCTTCCAGTTTAACAATATTAGTTAACTGTGTTCAGAAAAAGCAGTCCATTTTATACCTTCCTGATCAAATAATAATTCTTCATGCTGATTACTAAGTATTACATAATTACATTCCCTGGCTCCATTTTAGCTCAACAGTTTTTCATTCTTTGCTCCCAACCTGCAAACAAGCAAGCAACTGAAACAAAAATCCAAACCAAACCCCTTATGGTAACAATTCTATATAGTTACAGTATGTTCATCATTGTGTTAATGTGATCAGTTCCCTGAAATTGGTGGATAGTCACATACTAGCATCCTTCTTGAATATCCTGGGTAAACCTGATATTCATAAAGCTCTCATGGCTTTTCCTTTCAGATGAACTTTTAGTAAACTTTGATGTTTTCTTGTTCGTATTCTTTATGATACAGAGATGTTGTCCTGGAGAAATCTGTTTTACCTGTGTGCATTGTAATTGCTGACATGGTCTTTCATCCCCAGAAATGAAATTATGCATAATTGAAAGTTAGTTCTAAAGATAAAGAGGAAGTACAGTTTTTTTTCTCTCATGTCTTTCACTTAGAATGTTGCCAAGACTGATATAATCAGCATTAGGAAAAGATAAACTCCAGGAGAGATATTGTAGAGTCAAGGAGAAGTGGTATTTTTGTTGCCTTTTGTAATTAAAAAAGTGCAAAACAAAATAACTAATGAACATTTTCCTTTTACCATAAGGAAGGAAGTTGATTAGATAGTCATCTACAGCCAGAGACACAGACATGTGGTGGCTTTCTCAGTGATGAGACCCACATCTCTGGAGGACAGTGCATCCAGTCATCACATGATGTTTGAGACAGAAGTTTCTCTCCAATGCCCAGCACAAAGACACATCTCTAGCTTCACTTAGGTATGTGATATTTAGGTATAGGCAGTCCCATTGCAAGTGCATAAATGCTGTAACACGGTGGATGCTGATGTGATTCAAATTCCTCAAGAGAAAGTTGCTTTCTCACCTTCTGCCAAGACTTGCAGTAGGAGCTGGACATCTTTATTTTCCAG
>PYHW01010375.1:4441767-4462178 GCA_013186435.1 Turdus rufiventris | reverse complement strand
CTCTCCAATGCCCAGCACAAAGACACATCTCTAGCTTCACTTAGGTATGTGATATTTAGGTATAGGCAGTCCCATTGCAAGTGCATAACTTGGGTTGAAATGATCTCTGCAAATCTTTCCACCTGGTAATGGACTGAAATACTAAATAGCTTGTCCAAGTTGCACTTCACACAACTTCTTCTAGAGCTTCTCATGAATTACAGTAGCTTGTTGCTATTTCTTTCTTGTACATGCTTGGTGTGTTGTTACAAATGCTGTAACATGGTGGATACTGATGTGATTCAAATTCCTCAAGAGAAAGTTGCTTTCTCACCTTCTGCCAAGACTTGCAGTAGGAGCTGGACATCTTTATTTTCCAGAGGTTCTGTGCTGTGCTAGGTACCTCAGAGTAAAAGTCTTGATTCTTCATTTTGTTGCCGTATTCCCAGCAATTACTTTTGAAATTACTCACATAAAGAAACTCTTCTAATGCTGCCATATGTCATTACTTGGTATCATTCAAATACCATTTGAGAGATATTTTCAAAAGCAGAGGGAATGCTTACTCAGAACTCTGTGTAGTATATTGATTTTTCTTTTTTTACATGTTAATGGTGTGACCTTTACAAAACCAAAAGTGATTTTAAATTTAAATTTTGAAATTGATAATACATTGCTCCTTTTAGAGGATGTGGGACTTTACATAGGTGTTTTTTTACATCAGTTAATTAATTTAGCAGCAATTGTATTTTATGCAATTTAAAAATGTTTAGGGCTGTTTTTAATGGTCTTATCTGATGAAATGTAGATTGTTGTGGGTTAATGTGTATGTCAGTGCATGAAAATGTCCTCTGTAGTGGTGTATTAAGCTGAGCTTAAATGTGGCAGAATTTTTTGGGGTTTATTACTGCATTTCTAACTACACTTATGGCTACAGGTGAAATGTATGAAGATACTCTGGAATTTCATGAAGTGTAGCAGTCATTTAAAAGTTACTTCTGTAATCCTGTACCTTTTTCTGATTCTCAGTTTAACATCAAAACAGTTTTGCATTAAAAATATAGTAAATAATTCACAGAATTCTATCTCAGTGAATATGAAACAATAATTCGACATATATCTGCACAATAACAAGGACAGGGTGCTCCTTGCTGTGCTGTTCATTCACAGGTGTTTCTTCATGCTGCCCACCCTTAGCACCACGTGCTTGATTTTGCTCTGAGTAGCAGCAGAAACACTTGAAATGCTGCAATTTGAAATCAGCTTCCAGGGTGCAATAACATTGGCCAGTCAGGCCATGCTAATTTTTTTTATGTCACCCTGAAAAAATAAATTTAAAATAAACTGTCAGCATTTTTCTAGTGCCTGACTGTGCCCTGTTTAACATATCTCCAAGTAGTGTTTTCTGATCTGGCCAGAAATCAGAAATCAGATTTTTTTCAGTGCTGTCATTAATTTGGCTGCAAGTAGAGATAGTCTTTTTGGAATGGATGAATACTTTTGTTTCATACTTCAAGGAGATAAAAATTTTAGACCTTTTTAAAAGAGAAAATCCAATTACAAAGTGAATTATACGGGTAGTTACTGTGAACAGACATATCTTACTGAGATTTTTTGAGCAGTTGTCTAAAATGCAGCATTGTACATGTTTAGGAGGATGCCAGAGAACGTAAAAATTATGATTGGTGTTCTTCCCTGTGAAAATGAGCAAATGGGCTCTAAACCATTTAATTTTATGATTAAATCATAAATGTCTATTAGCACTTTGTTTTAGCATCTGAGATAAATGTATGTCAGTGTGGTAGGACCTGGTAGGAGTCTATATATCTGGCAGATATATAGTGTGGCTTTTGATTGTATGATTTTTGCTTTTATTTTTCTATTTAATCCTTTCTGAACTTGGAAAAGAAGAAGGCTGATACTCTTTCTGTAATGTGTGGTATTTTAAACTTCAAATGTCACCCATCCCCAAGTCCTTTAAATGAATTTGTGCATTCTGTGAATGCCTATGAGTCAAAGAGCAGAGGAGAGCTCTGTATTTGCTTCACTTAGTGAATTTAAACAGAAAACCCCTAAGGTTATTGATTATAGCAAACACTTTTTTTTTTTTAATAAATAATGCAGAGGTTCAAGCATTTACTCATGTAGGATTTTAAGAGAGCCTCTTGCTTGGGTTCAGCATCACCTGTGAGGCGTGCACCACACCTTTCAGGTACGGCAGTACAGAGGATTTTGGGGTGTCTCTGTGGTTGCACACAGTGATGGCAATGTGAGGAAGGTATCTGTGATATGGATGGACAGAAGGCTGGGATTTAATGCAGAATAAATCAGGCATCTTTTGATGGTAAATGGTCAGGAGAGGTGGTCGTAACTTGAACTTGATTCTGATCCTCTTGTGTTTCTGGTGGCAGTCACATACAAAGGGGAAAGAGTTTTGCCATTCAGCTGGTGGTTTGGATTTTGCTTGTTATTTCATGTGAATTCCCAGAAAATTTACAACTGGTGCAGGCAGAGATCATTGCAGTAGGAGCTACTTCCAAAGAAACAACCAACCAACCTAAAAAATTGCCAGGGAGGAGAGCTCCCGTTTCCCTCTGCCATCCTTGTGAATGCTGAGCCTGGCTCTGTGAGGGTGCAGGATTACTTGTGTTCCATTTTGTCTCCTGTCTCTGTTTTTGTGAGCCCAGTGTGATCCATAATTGAAATTAGATGCCCTTGCAAAATCTGCTAAGGATTTGTGTCATGATTGACGAAAAATGAGTTTTGTTATATTTGGAAGATGCAGTTAAATATAGCATAAAATGAAAGGCAAAAATGAAGTAATTTTCCTTGTTTGAGGAAGCTAAGCAAGAGTTTGTTTCAGTTCTGCTGGTTAGGAAGATGACACTGGAAAACAGTTAAATTCTGTATTTATTAAGTTCTAATGAAAACTAGACCATACATGAACATACTGCTCCTTAATACCTGGGAGAGACTGTGATCATTGTGTTTAATAGTGAAAGTTACATTGTTGAAAGAACAAATGATAGCTTCTTGCCCCTTTTTTTTTTTTTTTTTTCATTATGCTGTTACAAAACTTTGGAGTTCAGCATAAGTTCATGTGCTGTTAGGAAAATGGAACATATTATATATAGAAACTAAATCTTAAATTACTATGCACCATCAAATCATGTAGTACCTTTCCATAAATCACTGATCACATAATAATGGTATTAATTTCTGAGGGAACAGTAATGTATTAAACAGTTAAATATCCCAGGCTTTGTTTGTTCCTCATCTGGTACCACAGGCAGAAAAAATGAGATATGCCATATAGTTCATCTTACTTTCAGCACTTCTGTGGAGGCTGAAGCATATTTTCTTTGATGCATCACTGTCTTCTGGTAAAATGACACGAGAAAGCTCCATTTTCTGTCAGGAGCCAACCAGACCCAAGCATGTTTCCGCTGTACAGTTTTGAATTTCTGTTGACATTGCGGATCGGTGTGAAACTGCAACCACTGAGACTTTCTGGCATGTACAAAACATTTGTTCTTCTAGAAGATCAGCGGGGGAGAGGAGCTAGCAGTGCTGTCCAGGTGGGAGCCCACTGGAGAGCTGTGAAGTGGTGTAAGGAGTAGGGAATGTACAGCCCATGACCATGACCTGTGTGCAGGGCGAGAGTGGGAGTTGCAGCTGTGTTGGGGAATACCAGTTTACATGGTCTGGGTTCTATTATGCTGATGTGCTGTGAGATGAGATGCTGTGATGTTTGATTAAAAAAAAAAAAAACAATTGCAGACTATTTGCCAGTAATTAATTTGATATTTTTGGAAAACGGACAACAGTTTGTAAAATTGTAACTGATTTTTAAATGGACTTGAGTTGTTTCTAGGTGCCAGAGCAGCTCATGCCTGCAGCAATAGCTGCAGGCTGCTCCCAGGTGGTTGTTTTAGCAGTGGGGAGGACTTTTCTCCCACTGTAGAACCTGCACTGTAGGACACTGCACAGAGGGGTTCTTGGGGTTTGTATGTTCAGTCAGATCTCGTGATAAGATGTGAAGAGTTTTGCATTTTTTCTTTAAGTATTGTTTCTGAATTATATGCTGTGAATGTTGTTGTTTGGGATAATGAAAGTGGTGTGGGGGTTGGTTTGTTTGTGTGGGTTTTTTGGTTGTTGATTTGTTTTTTTTTATTTTTTTTAATGTGGGTTTGTTAGTTTTTGGGTTTATTTTTGTTTTTTTTTTCTAATCCAGATTCAGGACTGACTGGATTGTTCTGTGCAAAAATGCAAAGATAGAATAAAATAGAATGAGGTGGAATGGTTGATGTGTACCTGTCAGCGTGTTACTGATCTGCTGGGTAGCTTCAGAGATCACATTTGTCCATCTGCCTTGATAAGAAATTCTGTAAATTGCAAAGTTGAAGAATTAACCCAGTACAATTTTTTGTCTTTCCATTACCATGTGATTGTTCAATCATTGGGAAAAAACCTATTTAGTTTCTTTTAAACTCTACACCAGCTCTTTCATGAGGTAATACAACCGAGATGTAGGTTTATCATGGGAATTAACCATGGTGTCACTGTTTCTGAATGCCTGATTAATTTAAAAGCAGAAGAGGTGATGTTGGGAAGAACCTTGAAGAATCAGTTTGAGTGAGAATCTATATGAATAAAAATTCACTTTTGTTTGCCCCGGTTTGTTTTAGCTCTCTGTTTTTTTTTAAGTAGCCATGAATTAAGCTTTGCAACAGGGCTAATAAGATCCTGCTGACTTCAGTGAAGCTTAACATGGTTCATTAACAATGTAATGTATTTATTTTAGTAATGGTGTCATTTTGAAATATATCACGGGCTCATGAATATCTTTCTTTCTTCTTGCCCACTTTTCTGGAATTATTAGACATACAGCTGAAATAGTGGCTCTAGTTACTTTGCTAATTGGATTAACAATTCAGTATGCAATGCTGAGGTTTCTTTTAGCTGAAAATTTGGAATATTACTTTTCTGGATGTATCAGTTTACAAAGTGTATCTTTTTGATATCCTGCTATATAGGAAATATTATTTTAATGCATATATTAGGTCTATAATTAAATTTTGTTTTGTTTTCAGTAGTAGTACATGATAGGGCATTAATCTTAACATATCTGCATTTTAAATTAGCTACATAAAATTGACTGTAGATACTAGAAACACTTCAATTGCTTTCCTTTCTTATAGAAAGTGAAAATTGTTTTAGTCATTTGTTGTTGATTAATAGACTGTAGGAAATTGTGTAAGAATGTGTTATTACAATAAAATGTTATTTAAAATATTGACCTGAACATTGCCTTTGTCAGTTTTGTGACCTTTATATTTCTTTCTCATTAGAACTATGCAGCACTGATCCAGCAACAAATTAATGAGGACAAACAAAACTTGAGAGAAAAGGCTGTATATGGAATTCAGCTCACAGAAGACAAACTTAATGACTTCCGTGATGAACAGATTGGGCAGCTGAAGGAACTGATGGACGAGGCTACCAAACCTAATAAAAAAATCACCATTTCTAAAGACTCAAAATACAAAACCTAAAAGATTAAAAAATTATTTTAATGCATATGGAAGCATTTTGAAACTGCTCTTTCCAGCTGTATTTGAATGTGATTTCTGTGAGATAATGGACAATGCTGATACTATAACTTATCTGAAATTGATGTGTTTGGCTTTCTGTGCAAGAATAAATGGAAAACTGGAATAATTACAACACTTTTATGTTAATTGCATTTTTTTTCTCCTTTTTTTCCCCCTGCTAATGGATGTTGAAGACTGAAAGAATTTGGGAAAGTAAATTGACATTTTTAAAATATGGAGTTGTTAGTTTTGGGGTTTCTTGCTTTGTAATCTTGGCACCTGTAGGGCAAAACAACTTCCTATTTGTCTATCATCTTCTCCTTAATGGAAAACATGCTATTAGCATTTGTTTTCTGGTGAGGATTCAGTAGACAAAGGAATGGTATTAGAGTGGTTTTGTTTTGACGGAAAGAAGTGAACAGTGTTTGAAAACCACACTGCTGGTGAAATTGGAAGTTGGTTTTCTTCTTGGGCTTAATTGTGAAATGGACTTTAAAATAAAAGATGTAGCTCGTTATTAAATTAACTTTGAATCACTCATGCAGAAAATTCTGCATTTTTAAAATTCAGGTAGTTGTTAGGATCTAAATTTTTTAAAAACCTTTCATCAGGGAGTTGTGCTGTAGTTGGAATTCAAAGGTTCTTTAAAAACTTGGGATCCCATATTATGCAATATTTTGTACAGACCAGAATTTGTAAATGACTTGATCACAGAAATTATCCTGTTGATAATACTGTATGACGAACATTAGCAATTTATTTCTAATAGGTTAAATCTTCAGTAAGGCAGTGTGTGCTTGTTGTAACATATACTGTTGGAACTAAAAATAAGTGGGGGTTATCTGTTAAGAAAAACACACCTCTTTCTGTGCAAAAGACAGCTTTGATTTCATCTTCCAAACCTAGTTTTATATTATTAGTTTTGTTCTATTTCTGAACCTTTCTCTGTCTGTTACCCACAGCATGTTCAAGACAACAAAATTTTTTTGCTCTTGGGAAATAACAGCTTTGACAAGAAAGCACATTTCCATCTGTCTCAATTTGTGACAACATGCTGTTTGCTAAAGCTGTGCTCCTGGATCCTAATGGAGTGGGTTAGCAACCTGGGGAGCAGCTCTTTCTTTCTCCTTTACCTCTCTTCCCAATTCTTTGATGGGATTGTAGGCTTCAGGTTGCTCATTTCTATTAAAAGTTTGCTTGCTGGATTGTGGCATGTATATACAGGAAGCTTGAAAATTGTCTCTGATACTGCCATTCACACATTCCTAGTCTTGCTCTTTTTACAGTTTAAAGTCTGTAAAAATCTAATCCAGCTCTGGAGTTTATGGTATAAGGATTTGTTCTGTTGCACTTCCATCAGATGTAGAGTAATCAGTAATTCCATCACTAAATCGATTTGTTTTTCATACCAAAAGTAGTTTTTGGATGTTGATAGCAAACAAGGCCTTTTGTTTCCAGGCCTTGATTGGTAGTAGACTTGTGCCTGCTTTTCAGTCAATATCCAAGTTGCTTCAAATTTATTTCAAACACTGAAATTTAAAGCACTGTCACTTTTATCAACACATTTAATGAATCTTGTTAGTTCAATGAAACTGGTTAAAATACTTGTTTTGCATCTGTCTACTCATGTATGCACCTAGGTTTTTAGAGGCTAAATTAATTAATAATGAAAAATTGCTATGAATAACTTAAGCTTGTGATGAGACCTAAAGAGAGTTGAAGGTGAGGGCAAACATCTTCACATCCACAATCCCTTTTCTAGTAAATCTGACAATTTTTTTTTTTTCATTCCCAACAGTAGTTCGTATTTGGTACAGTACTTTTATTGTTTAAAACTCTCACAAAAGCCAAATTTCCATTACAGGAATGAAGCATCTATCAAGATTGCTGGCTTTAAGACAGACAGTGCTAATAGTAAGGCGTGCTCTTGTCTGAGCAGGGCTTATGCGAGTAGTGGGGCCCTACAGAAGTTTTGTGATGCCAACACTACCTCGCATTAATAAAATTATTTGATTTACAAGTGCRGTTAATGACAGTTAAATTGAGGAAAACAATGGGCTCATCTTGGCCACAAAAAGATGGAGTGACACAGAAACTTTTTCTTTAATTTTGGAGTTTTGTTAAGGTACAGGACACTTCTGTGGGTAACTTTATGCTTGGTTTGAAGGATGGTGAACAGAAGAAAACACACATCAAAAATAATTCAAAACTTCAGGCAGTGTGCTATTTCACATGGCAAGGATTGTCTAGGAAAAAAGATTCTACTCACCTTATAATGAAAAATAACTCTGATCACTTTAGAAAAGAGTATAAAGTTTTTAGTTGTGTTCTCTGCATTGGATGGATTGCTATTATAGGACTCACCACTTAAAAGTTTCTACTGCCCTTAAAAGACTTTTCTCCATCCAGCTTAACCATTAAGAAAGATTCATTATATTTTGTTGATCTCTTCTAGAGCTAAAAAAGAGTGATAAAATGCATTGTTTGATTTGACTGAGCCTTATCTGTTGTAACACTTTCTGTGATTGCCTGGCAGCTGCTCGGAGTTGGGGAGGGAGCTGAAGTTTTAAGTAGGTGCAAAAGGCACAAGCTGAAGTCTTAGCAACAAGTAAAGAATTTTCAGAAATCTCATTAAAAACTACCAGTTTTGGTATGCAAAGTTATACATCTTAAACAGAACAAATAAAATGTCTTTCTTTCAGTGTTTTATTATGCCTATGATGTGGGTTTATGGCTTTTTAAACTGACTGCCTGGCAAGAACTACTAGGACATATTTATTCCTTAAAAGTAAATCAATGTAACATCTTGAAGGTAGAATTTATGAAGAAGTTTTATTCCTTAGCTATTTGGACTTGAATATTTTTGAATTATTAGTAGACATTCTATTTCTTCTTGAATGCATGTTTGTGAGACACTGACAATGCATGGATGAGTCAGTGGCCAAACGTTCATTGGCTCTGGATAAAAATATTGGACAATGAATGAAGGAAACATGCCTTTCCCTGCCTGTCACAAACTATTTTATTTTTACTTTCTATAGCTAAACTAATAGTAGAGGGAAGGCTGAATCTTCTAGCAGACTGGTATAGCCAAGAGGGACCATGGAGGAGCTCTGTACCTTTGATGTAGTGTGAGAGCTGAATCACTGTGAAAAACAGTTCACATTCTAGGCAGGATAAGTCTCTATGTGCTATCCTGCTTAACTGCTGATTTTCAGACCTCTTGGAAAAAGTTTCGAGTTAAATCCTTCCTCTTGGACAGTGTAGGTGCAGGAGAGTGTAGATGTAGCAACACAGGTGTTGCTGGGTTTGTTGATAAACAGGACTGCCTGACCCACCTCCTACTGCATTCTGTCCTGGTGCTGGACCAGGCTTGGTGTGCCCACCTCACAGTGGGCAATGGTTGTACCAGTTTGAAAACAAATCAGTGGGAGATTCCAAGGCAGAAGTACAGTTTAAAAGGAAAATTAAAATAAAGGCGATAGTACAGAAACACTGGCTTAAACTGACAGTCAGAATATGACCTGACACCCTGTCTGTCAGGGTGGTGGTAACGCTGATTAAGTGGTGGCTACAGTCCTGTTAGAGTGATAGTTTTGGTTTTGTCAAACAGAGATCCTGTAGAACAATCTGGTCTTTCTCTCTTGAGGTCCAGTAGTAGATATTGAGCTTTTGTTCTCTGGAAATCCAGTGGCAGTGCTCCCATAGTGTTCCAAGGCTCAGATGATATCCAGGTGGGAATGTCTGGTTCCTCCTCCTGGGTGGGGCATCTCACAATGGGATGGTGTAATTGTCTGAGTCATGCTGGGAGATACTGATGTCTCATTAGCAGAGATAGCCCCCCAGAGGGAGTTATCTGGGATGAGTAATGGAAAAGCTAAAGAACATTGCCTCACCTATTTTAACAGCTTATGAAGATGACAATAGAATACATACTTTTGGTTACATCTTACATTGTTACCTAAGACAGTGGTGTACTGAGGGCTCTTCCACATTGAGCCACATCAAGTTGGCTGCAAAGACTGACACAAATTAAATTGTGTTAGAAGTAATAACATTTGCACTTTAAAACGATCTGTTCTTGTTCATGGAGTTTATGCATCTGCTGCAAAACCACAGGCTTTGGTGGGAACATTTTCAGCAGTTTCTGGCCACAGCTCTGCTCTAGGACCAGCCTTGACAATGCTGAGTCCTTCCAGCTTTTCCAGTGATCTGTCTACGAGGTAGGGTACATGTATATCACAGAACCAGATTTTATTTGGATGCAACCTTTACATATGTATATACAAAGTGTTCATTGAAGTTGAGAGCTGTAAGTCAGTGCATAAATTCAGTGCATAAGAACTGAATGGTTTTGCTGCTTGTAGCAATGTGTTATGAGGAACTACCAGGTGTTTCAACAAGCTCATTTATGTGATAGATGATCTTGCACAACTGATACGTGTGTCTGGGGAGTTCAGTATTTAATCTGCTCTGTAACCATTTCAAAGCTAGTAATTGAGCATAAACAAGGAAGAATCCTTTGTTTAATAGAATGACCTTTAGTTATCGAATATTTGTCAGCTTCTAAATGCGGAGTATCATCAGTGCATATTAGCACTGTAAAGTCCTTAATAAGTAGCTTGTTGAAGCACCACCACTTGTAACACAACTTACTGATGAGCCTTCTGGTTTATGCCAGTAACATTCCTTGGGGTTTGAACTGAAATTTGTGTTTAGCAAATGAACTTATTTACCAAATTTCCCTCCAAAGGTTCCTATTTCTGGTTTTGACTGGAAAAAACACCCGTACAGAATCTGTAACACTGATATGTGTTTATCCTGTGAGATTAACAGAAAAACAAATAAAACATGCAGAGGAATCTAAGATGGAAATTCCCTGCTGGGGTTGTATCAAAGGCAGGATTTCACTTAGCTTTACTGTGGGGGAATAATGTACAGAATCTGTAGCACAGAAAGTCTGACAGAGCAGACTACTTGAGTACATATTAAAAATATCTTGCTGTTATCAGTGAAGTCACCTTTGATTATAATACAGTAAATTAAAAGAAATTTTCAAAGCTGAAAAAACCCTCTGTTAAAATTAATAAAATACTCAGTTAAAACTGATTTGAGAACTCCATTCTATTCAATTTATAATGTGAGCACATACTACTGGGTAGTGGGAAAATGGACCTGTCCTAAGTATCAGCTTAAGATGGTATTTTACAGTGCTCCCAGAACATACCCTCAGGTAAAAAGAAAAACTCATTTGTGGGTTTTCTTTACAAATGTTGAAACCGAACTACTCTGCTTTGTTTTTTTTTTCTTCTGAGTTAAATTACACCATTCCTGTCCAGTTCTACTATTCCAAATTAACACGGTCAATTGAAAGATCAGGTTGGAAAATAAATTAAGCACATTTTAATGTGCAATAAGGTTTATTCAGATGCATCTGTATTTCAGCCTGCTTTTGTCTATCTAGTCACAGAATCACAGAATAACCCCACTTGGAAGTAACACACGAGGACCATCAAAGTCCAACTCTTGGCCCCATACCAACTCCTGGCCCCATACAGGACATCTCCAAAAATCACACCATGGGCCCAAAAGCTTTGTCCAAATGCTTCTTGAACTCTGTCAGGCTTGGTGCTGCAACCACTTCCCTGGAGAGCCTGATCCAACCACCCTCTGGGTGAAGAACCTTTTCCCAATATCCAACCTAACTCTCCCCTGGCACAGTTCTATGCCCATGTCTTAGGTCCCCTCACTGGTCACCAGAGAGACTGACCAGCAGAGACCAGTTATGCTGTTGGTTGCTGATTTAATATGAGGGAGCTTAGCTCAGACTCAGAGAGAGGGAATCAACACCTTCTCCACAAACGACTCAGATGCCTAATGATGTGTGAAAGACACGGCTGTGGTGTGGACAGGAGCGTGGCACACACACACCACTGCACATCTGCAGCCCCTGCCCTGGAGACTGGCAGCCAGGGAAGAAAGGATTTAGGAAAAACTTCTTTACTAAAACCTAAGTCTTCCAAGCATCTCTTATTACTTTAAGGTACATCCCTCTGGAGAGCCACTGCCGAGCGCTGATCCATAAAACAGAACTCCAAAGCCACAGCCAAGGTCTTGGTCCCAGACACTGACTCAGACTGTGGGATCCAGTCTTCCTCAGGCTCAAAATTCCCCAGTTTGTCCCAGAAAACTCAGCTTGTCCCCTGCAGGAGAGAGCGGTCATGGGTGTCTGTCAGCTCCCCTGTGCTGAGGAGTGCAGCATTGCCTGCATGCCTCATGCACTCTGCATAGCTGTGGCAGGTTCATGGCAGTAAAGTAAACTGGGACAATTACTTTGATTTTGGTGCAAATACAGCAATGCGGTCCCATATTTTCTAGGGATTTAGTACAGTGTTGCCTTCCTGATCCTACAGTGGTGAAATGGTCAAGAGGAAGACTGATAGTGTGTGATGTTAACATTTTCTCTTTCCCATTGCTTCCTTTGCCACAAGGCAGTTTGTGTTACTTCCTACCTGCCCTTCCCAAGCCCCTGCCTCCCACCCCAGATCTCAGGAAAGCTTTTGGGTCTAATTTGGCCCATGCTATTCACACCAGTAGCCTCCTTTCAAAACTGCGATGAACAAGTAAGTTAGAAAATATTTTAACCTCTTGCCACTCTCCCAAGCCTCAGGTGTGACTATAGGATTGGAATTGTAAAACTGAGGAAGGGAAACATTTTTCATTGTTGCTATGGAGACTAGAGTTTATGCAGCAATGACTTGTTCTGTTTTCTTTCTCCTTGATCTTAGGCCAGAAAAAAAAAAAAAAAAAAAAAAAAAAAGTGAAAGGGACCATGAAAATACCACAGACAAAAACCTCTGGGACATGAGATTACAATTTGAATGACCTCTCAGCAGTATCACAAAGAAAAGCAAAGGTGACAGGAGCAAATAGAAAAAAGTCTTTGTGTGTCAAGACAGTCTCTTTCCACAGAAAGGGAAGTAGGAGGAAGTTAGGAAAGGAACTGGGACCACATGAACATAAGAGCAACCACTGCTTGCATATTCTTTATTCTTTGGAGGATCCAGTGTTCCCTATCCAGAGCCACTGCTTCATCCCCACAGGTCATGCAGTCTGGTCATGGTCAGATGTTAAGAGAACAACATTTTAACAACAAGACCTACTCACATTTTATCTGCAATATGCGTATTTCAACAACAGAGATACGGAATTTGGGACTTTACCTCCTCCTAAATGGCTGTGGATGTGGTGTTCCCTTGCTAGTCCATCACCTGAAGGAAAATCTGCTGTAGTGACTGGGTGGCAGCGTAGTAAGGAGTAGACATGAACCTGTTCCTTGTGAGCACATGATCAGTAAGTGTATGATGACAGTGCATGAAGTCTGGACCAGGCTCTATTGCAGATCAAAGCGTAGAGTGTGTCTGATCACATTGCTCCAGTAAACGAATTATTTCCGGTATTTGAAAGCAGCTCTGAAGTTTCAAAAAATGACACATGCTAAGCATAACAGATTGCCCTTAAAAAAACCCCAACATATCCATACAAAAAAGTGGGACTCTGCTGGACTAAAGGTATTTTGATGTCATGGGTTTTAAGCCCTGGAGTGGAGACAAAAGTCATCCCCAACACTGATCAGACAGGTTCCAGAGCATTGTGGAGAAATACCCCTTTTGGTTTATGAGCATTGAAATCATGTGCTGAAAGAGCAAAGAAGGTGGCCATATGGCCCCATCCCTGACCACTCAGATCCATCAGCAGCCTCCTCTGGTTGTCATGACTTGGGACATAACTGAATCCATGTGCTTTCCCACAGTGATGCAGGTGTCAGTCCTGAAACAGCAGCCCAACAAGTGGAAATTCTGCAGAACTAGTAAATCAGGTGGAATTAGCTTCTCCATTTCCTCTTCTTTTTCACTGTTCAGCTCTGCAGAGCTAGAGCTGGCTCCCAAAGCAAGAAGTGTTTCTTCTGGCTGTTCCTAAACATCTATATTCCCTCTAATTAAGAGCAGCCAGGTGGAGGATGCACAGATGTCTGTGTTGACTGACAGCTATCAAAAGACTGGATAATGGCTTTCAGTGTAAAAAAAGAACCCAGAAATGAGATGGCAGGGGACAGGAATTTACTAGTTTGATCCCTGATGTTGAACTGTTGTACAAATTGTGCAGGATATCTATCCAAAAGCTCGCCAAAATCTATATAGTAAGACAAAACATATTGGCCTGAATGCCAAGGGAGTGATGCCTTGAGAGGCTACCTGGAACAGAGGCTAGACAGTGTTAAAGGAATAAACTAGGTATTTATTAAAAGGCCTTTGAGGGATACACCTGGGCCAGTACAAGAACCTGGCCAAGGCTACACTCAAGATGGACCCAAGATGGATGGTGTGTCGTGAGTTTTCACACTTTTATAAGTTTTGATCTATTTACATATTGGGTACATTTATATATTGTATTGTCCAATTACAGCTCCAGGTTATGCAGTCCCATCCTCCCAGATTGCTCTCCTCAATTCGTTGTTTGCACTTTTTGGGCCTGAATGGTGTCCTTGGTTCTCAGGCTGGAAAAGGATTGTTTTGTCTAACTAAACTCTGAGGAGAACTTGCTAACACTTTATATGAAGTTTAGAATTATATACTAATGCAGTACAGAATCTGGATAATATGAAAGCTGAAACTTAAGGCATTGGGATTGCTTGGAACTAGAGGCAACCCTGTAAAAGTTATATCAATATTATTGACATCCTACAATGTGTATAGTTATTTTGAAACCCATTTTTAGCAAGCTTACAGGCCAAAATATGATTCTGCTCATCTCAAAAGCTGGATAAATTTAAAAGTTTGTGTAAAAGTAAGCCTCAAAGGGAGAGTAAATGAACTCCTGAGAAAACATCTAGAGAACTGGAAAGGGGATCTGGGGGATTATTTTAATCCAAGGGTGTCTTCAAATGTTATGTTCAAGTTAAGAAACTGATGCTAGCTTGAAGACAGTTCTTTCCAGGTTGGACTCTATGATCTTGGAGGTCTTTTCCAATCTTAACGACTCTGTTCTTTCTTTTGCTCAGTTTAAGTAATTTCTTTATTACCATAAAAACTACTTGATGAGTTAAAAATTGGAGCTGTTTCTTTTCAAGTTTGGGAGTAAATACAAAAACTGATGGCACGGATTCTTAACACCAGTATAAAAAGTTCCTGTAAGTACAGTAATTTCACGATCATAAGCTGCACCATTTTGACTAAAATTTTGCTCCTAACCCGGAACTGCGGCTTACAGGAGCGGCCAATATATGAATAACTTTTGGAAATTTCCCAACCCAGAAGTCTGAGCCTGCAGCAGCAGCAGCACTGCCTGGCCCCGGGAGGCACAGCGGTGGTGGTGCTGCCTGGCCCCGGGAAGCACGGTGGCGGCAGCGGCCGGGCATGCCATACCCCCGCTTCCCGGTGGCAGTGGCAAGTGGGGCCGGGGCCACTCCCTGGCGGCCGCCCCGAGCAGGGCCCAGCCAGTAAACCCCATGATCACGCAATTCTGTTACTAATTGGCAACTTTGTGAAAGTTGCACGCGGATCCTCACTGCGAATGAACGTGTGGCTTATAATCCAGTGTGGCTTATATATGGACAAAGACCTAAATGTTGCCGACACCCGGAAGTGCAGTTTATAATCAGGTGCAGCTTGTAATCGTGAAATTACTGTAACTAAATCTTAAGAAATTTGAAAATGCCTGGGCTATACTCCACAAAACAATGAACTGCTTGCTTTTCAGCTGAAAAAATGGAAAGCCTGGCTTGGAAAATAACTTCTTAGCTCTTCCCCTTTGCAGGTAAGAAAATGTGCTTGAGGTTTGCAAACTTGGCTAAGGTTATTGAAATTGATGCTATTTTACTGGAACATCAGAAGCTTCAGGAAGCTCGGGATCCACTGCCCTGGCCTCTGCAATAGAGATCTCCTCTGTACAAATGAGCAGGGGCTTCTGTCATCACTCCAAAGGATCTGTGTGGATTTTCTGAATTAATTTTAACATACCACAGAAGGGATTAGGAGGGAACCTTTGTGCTGCCTGTCATGGACTGCAAGTGAGCCTTTCTAGAAATTACACAGATGCTTTGGTGTGGACAGGCTGCTTAGATGTGGTTTCTAGCTTCAGGTACCTGAAACACCAACATTTTGAAAAGCATGACCTTAAAATGCCACATCTTTAAATAAAAAATGGACTTTTAAATAAGCGTTGTCAATAAGCCCCAAAATAGACTGCTTGTTTAGTTTTTTTTTAGAAATGAATCCCACTTCCTGTGCCAAGTACCAAGTATGCAGCAACATCTGCTGCATGAAAAGCGCATCTGCTCAGCAGGGGAAGAGGGGACAGCTACAGAGGTCACCTTTGGAGGGCATGGTGAGCGGATAAGCAGATGTAAGAGGTTGTGGAAAGTGTGAAGAAGCTCTTGGTACAGCTGCTGTCTGAGCCTCTGCTGCAAGTACCACTTCCCTGCCCTGTGCCATCCCCAGTCAGCCTCATTCAGCATGGAGAAGGCTTCCCAAGCCCCAGGAATGTGGCTGGTTGCTAGACTCAGTCTCTGCCATAAATATAAAGGGTTTTCTCTACTCTTTCTGACATTCTGTCCAGATTGCATGCTGTGAAAATTCAGAGCTGTCATGGAGATTTGACATGAAGGTGAACACCTTGTCTGAGCAAGATTTTTAGTGTATTTTCTTCCCAACAGATGGGACAGGCAGCTCCTCCTAGACTTTGGGCCACAGGCCTTCCTAGGTGATTGGTGTGCACCATGCTTCCATGGTGCTTGGGAGCAGGGTGTGGAACAATTTATAGTACTTGACATATTTCTATGAAATATTTATAGAGGTACTATATTCCTGTGAATGGTGGCTCATGCAATTCAGATGATAAAAATGCCATTCTAATCCACAGAAAATAAAATCCATCGGCATTGTAAAAGTAAGATCTGCAACTGGCAGCATCACTAACTGGAATCCAGAACAAGGACAAGCAACATTCCTCCAGTAAGCCCCAGATACAGGGGAGTAGGTGGCAAGGTTCACCCGTGTCCATGGAACCAGGCTCCTGCTGCTTGTATTAGAGGAGATTTGCCAGCATCTTGGCCTGAGAAGCAGCCTGAGTTTCCAGTCAGAGCAGCACAGTTGTGGCTGAGGAGCAGCATTGCTCATTGCTCACCCTCACACAGCTGGTGTAGAAAAAACCCAAAGCTGCACACAAATTCACAGTCTCAGGTCCTCTGCTGCAAGATAGAAATTGCAATGATCCATAATGTCTGTCTAGAGGCAAGAACAGTATTTCATTTGTTTAAGGGGAACCTTCCTTTTCCCTGAGCACATACATAAATGCTGGTGCAGAGTAAAACCTACCACAAATGAGTTTTCATCAAAAGCAGAAGTAAGTTATGAAATTGTGTTCAATATAGTAGTGATTTTCTTTTCCCACTGCAGGACAGACTCCAAGGGATGCAAGACAGAAAAGCTTGAAATTAAAGTCTTCATTTTCCATGGAGATTTTATTCTAGTTCTTCCTTTGTCCTTCCTTATTTTCCTTCTTGAAAGTAACTTGTTTCACCAGAGTCTCTGGCCCTGGCAGCCCCATCCCACAAGAAAAGGAGGTGGGGCAGTCTCCTCCTTACTGCTCAGCCCTTCTCCCAGGACACGGCTCTGGGGCACAGCTGACTTTGGGGGGATGCTGAAGTAAGAGAGACAGGAGCCAAGAGTGGCAAGCACTGGTTTCATTTGTTTTATATTTTCTGCTTTTTTTTCCAGAGTTTTTTTTATTTCAGGGTAGAAGTGGAGTAAAAGATTAGATAAAGAAGTACTGAATGTAGAAGGCTTGGATCAGTAGTGATGAAGGAAAGAAGGGCTGGAAAAATAAAACACATACTTTGTCACAGGATTTCCACATCCCCTTTGAGGACAGCAGGCTGCTGGATCCACCAGAGACCCTGATACTCCAGGCTACTGGGTTACCAGGGAGCAAAGCTGTTTTTTTGCAGGAAAGCCGCTTTCTGTGTTGCTGTTGTCCTGCTTTGGAGTGTAAGTTCAGCCATGGTGAAACCAAACACTCAGTGGCTGATCTGGTTTTCTGCATGTCAAACTTGCAGACTGGGAAGCATCACCATTTCTGCCTCTCCATGCTCATCTGAGTTTTCTCAGCTGTTAGCAGGATGAACTCCTAAGTGATATTTCCGGTAAGAAGGCTATTTAGAAACAGACATGCAATAATTTCAGAAGCATCCTAATTTAATGTAGCCTTATACGAATTTGGTTTCAAATCCTTTGGATAGCTAGTTCCTCATTGCACATGATGATTCATCATTAAAATAATAATCACTTTACTGGCTGCATAGCGTTTAATCTTTCAGCAAATAAAGAAGTGATTGAAACTTGCTCTTATCACACCAGAACAAGTTTGTTCAGAAGAAGAAAATAATTATGTTATTTTTGTACAAATTGGTATAATGAGCTGTCTCTGTGCTATTATCTCTGAGCATTAACTGGCTCTATTATGCAGATAATACTCAGAATAATTATTACTTATCTGCGTGTACATACACTGAATAATAAAATAATTAGACCTTTTAAAACAGAGGATAGAAAAGATTCCATTTACTGTAATTCTGACTTTCTGATTATAAGGTTGGAATAAAAAATGTGATATTCTATCAGTGTGTCAAGCTGGATTTGTAGAAATCTGTGCAGGCTTTTGCGTAAGGTATGTATTTTGTCAGTCTAGACTGAGCAGGGATTTACATAAGGATGTGAAGGATCTGGGCTGTTGAAATTCAGACACAGATGAAGCCTGCTGAGCACAGCAAGCTCTTTGTAAGAGCAGTGCTCCTGCTGAATGCAGCTGTGGTTTGGTGCAGGGGCCTGCAGAGCCTGTCCCACGGGAGCCTGCACATCTGGAGTGCAGGAGGAGCTGAGCTCCTGCAGCTGTGGAGCTTGTCTCTTCTCTGGGTGGAGGCTGCTCCTTTACCTCCCAACTGGCCAAATTCTCATGGGGTCGAGTGAGCACAGTCTGCCTGGCAGCTCAGGCTGTGTCTCGTGCAGAGCTGACCCAGCCATTGCATCTCAGAAAAGTTGTCTGGGCTCTTGGGCTGTATGAGCACACTGGATTCTCCTGAATTAATGCACTTCTTCTTATAATGATGGTGTCTTACTGTGCAAAAAGGTAAAATGCTCCATCCCTGGTATTTTTTTGGGCATATCTGAAAGACACAAGTCCTTCAGAAATGGAATCATAGAATAGTCTAGGTTGGAAAAGACCTTAAAGACCATGTCTGTAAGTACCACATCTCTACATCCTTTAAATACCCACAGGGATGGTGACTCCACCTGGTCAGGCTGTTCCCAGCGCTTAACAATTTCCATGAAGAAATTTTTCATGATATCTCATCTAAATCTCTCTTGGCAGAACCTGATGCCATTTCCTTTCATCCTGTTGCTTGTTACTTGAGAGAACAGATCAACTTCCACCTTACTACAACCTGCTTGTAGAGAGTGACAAGGTGTCCCCCAGGACATCCCTGCTCTCCCCAGGAGAGGGGTGGGGAGCCTGGATGCAACCCCAGATGGCTGCCAGCAGGGAGCAGGATCTTTACAGTGGTGTAAGGAAGACCTCTCCTGTCCCAAAAGGCTCTTCAGAGCCAGGAGACAATCAAACATACATTTAGGGATTAGCTTTTAATGTGATTGCAAAAGCAGACAGATCCCAGGGATAATCCAAACATTCTTATTGTGCTGGTCCAAGTGAAATGGAATCAATGGGAGATGGCTACTGCAGAGAACAGTATTAAAATATTATGGTGAGGAGATGAGTGGTATTTGAGCTTCACATTTTTGGGTGCTGCTCCTTATTTTTAAAAAAGTGCATTTCTGCATATCATGCATCCAATTCTCTTGCCTTCTCACAGTTTATGAGCAGGCTGGCCTTGCCAGGCTGCCTGTGTGCTCATTCTTGGACTGGGATTGAATTTGCTTTAGTTGCCATCTCAAAAGCATGACCTTCTGACTTGCACATATGCTACACAGTGGTCCTGAGGAATGGCAGTGGGTGTAATCCATTTCTTGATGGATAACTATTTAAGAGGAATTTGCTTGGCTGCTTGTTTTTTTAGGACACCTCAGGAATAACTGAACTGTGTCAGATAATGAAGAGAAACCAATTCATCTCCTACTCTCTTGCAAATCCCAGACACTGGGTTAATCACAAAAATGATTAGGAATTCGAAGCAGACTGGTGGAACATTTTAATTCTGTTTGTTGAGAGCTGTAAACATAATTGATTTACATTTCTCTGCAATAAGTTAATTTGAGAGAGTGCTCCCATTGTGAATAATATCAGATTCAAGGCTGTATGGCTTACAAATCTCAGTGGCTCCACTGGAGAAAATACAGATCACTCCTTGCTGCAAAGGATGAAAAGGATAAAGACTAATGACTGGTAAATGTTGGCTTCCTGTAAATAGAAAATTACCAAATCTGATAAATGCAATACATTAGCACTGTTACACAAGAAGCAACATGCTCTCCATTATCCCTGATAAGTTAATGGATCAGTCCTGAAATTTAAAAAAATAAATTAAAAAGAATCTTTGGATGCAAACTCCCCACTATTTGGAGTGGTTTGGATTAAAAAAAAATTGATTCCTGGAAATATTACAATTAATTGAAGGTATGATGCATGAAACATATTTCCATCACAAAATGTAGATTGGCTGAAGATGAAGATCCCTACAGAAGGACATCCCTTGAGATAGAATCTTTTGCTTTAATTGTGGTGAGTCAGAGAGAGGGAGGGAGGGAGTGGGCTGAACATGGAAAT
>PYHW01010375.1:4419172-4441703 GCA_013186435.1 Turdus rufiventris | reverse complement strand
TTTTAAATTTTCTCTTTCCAGAAAAATCTTATGTGATTTTTTTTGTCTGAGTGAAAGAGAATTCTTATATCCTGGAGAGCTCTGCGATCCTCCCAAGTAGGCAGGAGAAACATAGATACTGTGAAAAATTCCTTGCATATTATTGTTATTTCCTGTTTCTACAGCAAAGTGAAACAATTCAGAAACTAGAAAGGCTCAGTATTTGGTTTAATCAAAAAGTCACTAAAAATTCCATAACTAGTAAATAAAAAACCCCAAGCCCCACAAAAAATGGGGACAAAAGCAGTACAATGAAGGCAATTGTGTGAAAAGAGTGAGAGAGAAGGACTTAGTCACAGTGAAATGAAGTTTAAAGCATTCCAGTAAATATTAGTAGCTGCCAATATGGAAAAAGTTTCCTTCTGACACAGCCTAATCACAGTGACAGGCAAAATAATTCTCCTTCTAATGTGATTAATGCAGGTCAAGGTTTGCTATGTGTTTTTGCAAGCATGGTTTGCATTAATCACACGGATATTGCAAATGCCTCTGTCCTTGCCAAGACTCATTTTCAGAGCTCCTTGTTGTTGGCACAGCTTCCCCAGAAGCTGGGCTGGAGCACTGAGCCTTGCTCACCTGTCCAGGTGAACTCTTTTGGTGCAGCATGCTTGGGGTCCCGAGCCTGTCTCGTTGGGAAGAAACTTTGTCATCACCTCTTGGTAAAACATATGAGGAAGGCATCAAAATTTGAAAATATTTGTCATGTTTGATACCAGCTTCTTGTAGGTAGTGCTGCAAAAACAGGTCACCTGCATATACATTTTATATATCCCTAGTAATCCCAGCCCCGTCAGAGTTCAAATTTACATCCAAATCCCTTTGCTAGCAACTGAACTAAAAAATGAATTTTTTATGAGGTTATTATGGAGGCGTTATTAACTATCACTGTAAATGGGAGTCTTTCTGTCTCTGAAAAGAAAGAAAATTGTAATTTTCAAGTGGATCTAAAAATTTTGCTGCGTCACTAGAGAAGACAGGCTGGATATTTTCTGATCTATCCAGTGAATTTTAGGGATGTCACTGTAGATGCTATTGTGCTGTTAGCATGCAAAGGACGGAAGGTGCTGGTGTCTTACCTCCTTCTCCTCTGCCAAAGCTCCAGTGATAAGGATGCTAAGATCTCCAAATGTCAGTCTTTCCAGACATGGAAAACATTATTTTCCTCTTAGCTCAGGCTGAGGCACCCAGAACCACCCAACTGTGGGCTGTCATGAGAAGTGAATGAATATTAAAAGTTTTCTGGGAAATGCAGCTAACATTAATGAAGTGCTAACATTTCGTTAAGTTACAAAAAAAAAAGAAAACAGAAGAGGACCTTGTGCTTTGAAATTGTGCCCAGAGTCATAGTGTCTGACTGTCAATTACAGAGTTAGGCAGGGTGCAGGTGTTAGTGGCAAGTACTTGTCCTGAGACAGACACAATTTCCTCTGATATGTTTTGAAACCTGAATTTCTCAGAGAGATGAGAATGACTGCCTCAAATAATTACAGATTTACAGGATCCAGTCTGGCTCAAATTAGCTAGAGGAGGTTTTCCATAGGTGCAGGCATGAGTGGGTTATATTTCATCCTGTTTTTCTTGCTGTGAGTTTAATGGCACATGATCTTTATGAAACATTCCCCAGTCTTTAAAAGCATGATGTTTTCCCTATTTCAATCTAACTTTTCAAATCTGCTTTACTCATGAAATGTATGACAATGGCACATACGTTCTGACTAGGTCCCTAGTAACCTCTGTTAAAGATGAGGAGCACAGATCTGACCCAATTTCCATCGTGAAACCTTTTCATGCTCTTGAAAAACACGATCCTGATTTTGTAATGATTGGCTCTCTTAGAAACAGGTTTACAGCCCTTTGTTTTGTTTTACAGCCCCAAGCTCCCCTTATTTTTCCATATACGAGCAAGTTTTTGTTGCACCTGATGGCTCTTGGAGAACATTGCACAGGGAGCTGCTGGCTCAGGTCTTCTAAAGCCATGCCAGCCAGAAGCTGCTGTTTTGCATCCTTGCCTGCACTGAAATGCTGCAGAAGTGTCCTGGTTCATGGATGGGCTCGCTAAACCTCACATTGTATCCCTGGGAATAGGCAGATTCATGTTGCTGTGGAGATGGGTCCAGCACAACTCATTCATCAGTGCTTTCTGATGGAACAATATTTCATTGACAGAAAGGAAAAACATTTTTTAAATGGTTCTTCACAGGATGAGCTGTTGCCCCAGGCTATTCATCATAGTGATTCATTGCAATTTCATTTTTTTTGGGAAGTGTTCTCACTGCTGCTCTAGGCCACTGTGTGCCTGTATCTGTCAGCTTGCTTGGACTGACTTGCTCCATGGGGAACATGGTGTCTGTAGGACACTGAGATGTATAAAAATGTGGAATTATTGATTATTTTCCTCCCCAAATTTCACATGAATTGCTCAGAAAAGATGAGTGTACATGTTCTGTTTTGTTAATCAATTTATTGCAAATATTCCAGTTTTTCATGGCTAAAACCACTGTGTTGACTCACGCTTGGTTCAAGAGCAGCTCTGAAAGATGCCTGCTGTCATAACACTATGAATTTCAACCTATGCCTCAGAAATTCTGGAAATCTAATATTTAAGTAGGTGTCACAATTGTGGTTACAATAGTTCTTCAATATCAATAGCATATGTCCTCTCTAAACCAGCTGTAAATCCCACAAAGAATTTGGAAAAAAACCCTGAAATACCTGTCCTGTCATCCTCTCCTTTATTCTTTCATCATTAAATTGCCCTTTACTCAGCCTTGAAGAGTAGCTTGCACAGAGAAGAGCTGAGGGACTTCAGCCATGTCCCAGAGCTGAAGATGTGCTGGAGAAGCTGCTGGGAGTACCAGTGTGAGCACCCCGACCTTGGACAGACAGAAGGAGCCCCATCTCCAAGCTCACCACATCACTGCTTCTGTGGCTCAGCCAGGTCATGGTGGGGGTCCCACAAATCACAGAACTCCATGGATTGATATAGCTTGGGTCTGTGTGGGAATGCCCAAGCACTTTCCCTGCAAGGGGAGAATTTGACACTGTCTTTATCGTCGTGGCTAGTGACCCTAGAGGTCCTGAGAGGGGTGTGCAACTCAGGTTCCAGGCACTGGTCTCTCTCCTGGTGGTCTGGTGGAAAGCAGGAACAGAGTGACTCGCAGCTGGTGTCACCAGAGCCCTTGTGACACTGCTGGTGTGCTTCTCTTCCCCTCTTTGACCTGGCACACCAAGGCTGCAGGCTTGCCACACTGTTTTATAGCTGTGGATATAGCTGGGTGAAAGGGGGAAGTCCGCTGAGCATTCAGGATGATGCAGAGGCAGTGAGGTGAGAGCTGCTGTGGTGTACCTGGGTCTGGAGAAAAGTGCATGGTTCATCTAAAACCAGTAGCATGAAATAAAGCTGAAAGATAAATGTGCAGAGATAAATGGAACTTGCTCACAGCAAAGTCTGACATTCAGGAACCTCATCTGCCACTGATAAATGACTTTACTAAAGGGTTTTACAGAACAGGTATTTCAGGAAATGTGTAACTGGTGTAAGAATGAAAAAACTTAGGCCAGTTAGAAAATTACTTTTAGCAGTTGCAGGCATGAAATGATCCTGGGAAAACTGGTGTGAAAAGTCAGGCATCCAACACCTGAATACAGAGGCTTGAGAACTGCCTTGCTGTGGTCTACAGAGATGCATCACTTGCCTACAGTCTTAAATATCAACTACTTTAGCAATATCTAGACAACATAACTCAATTTTTGCTAATATTTTTCATTCCTTTTCTTGTTTTTTTGAGGGGTTTGTTTGTTTTTGTCTTTGTTTTGTTTTTGTTTTTGTTTGTTGTGGTCTTTGTTTTGTTTTTGTTTTTGGGTTTAGGTTTGGATTTGGTTTGGTTTTGCATTTTTTTTTCTTAGTAACACGAGAGTCCAAAAATACCAAATTCCTTGCAATGTGGCCATTCATGCCCCCCTCCCAACGGTGCATTTAGATAGATCTCACTGAATTTGTCTACTTCTTTAAAGTCAGTAATCAAAGTCAAGTTTGTTTATAAGGGGATTATCTCTGGGCAGTTCTGTTTTGAGGAACCTGAGGTTATCCTCCAAAAATGGTATCTCTCTATAAATTTTTTAAAAAGATGATTGCATTTCTCACTAACCACAAGATATAGTAAGTAACCTGCAAGCAGGATGCAAGCTATGCTCTATATTTAATAAAGTCTGAAGGAATAAATAATAAACCTTTTACGAGAGGTTACTCTTGAGTAAAGAAGTGATATTAAAAGAATTTCTTTATCCATTTTCTAAACAAATGTTATTTGTTGTTAACAAATGCAGTAATCAAAAATGGAACACATCCTTTTAATCTAATGCATTTTGAAACTTCACAAGAGTGTTTTGCTTCCTACTGTCAGACAGTAGAAACAACTTAAAGACAACTTGACAGAAGACTTTAATAAAGAAATCTTTGAAATATTGTGTTAGTTACAAAATATTTTGTTGATGTTTTTGCACCCAGCTTCTTCCACGCAAGTTTTCCATGGAGAATGGTGGGTTATGCCATTATGAGAAACAGCTTTATCTTAGTATTAAATACAGAGCAAACTTTTAAGTGACTCCAGCTAAGATTTGCAGCCATGGACAGGGCATTGCTATGTATCAGGATTAATTGCACATATTTAAACTGATATCATAAGCTTCCATCCAATAAGATATCAATCAATAATGGATATTAATCACTTGCTAGTGTCATATTCTAACTGCAAGATCTCATTCAGAGAAAAACTCCCCTAATTAAGTGCGATTAAAATACCTGCTTCATGTAAAACATGCATTTACATCTGAACAGGAATGGTTTGCAACCCATCCTTGGCTCATTCCTTGAGTGTGACTGTGGTACTAATGTGCAGATTTGGTTCTTGCTGGAAACAGTTGTCCCAGCTCTGACACCCCAACTTACATTTATTCTAATAGCAGGTGATTAATTGGTAAGCACTGCTCAGTTTCTGAAACAATCTTTTTGTAGCTTCCTCTCATATGGAATGATGAATAGAATTAATATAATGCATAAATAGGGATAAAGATGATGAGGAAAAGTACTTCAAGTCAGAGTACTTCCATTTGTGGTTAAACAGAGCAAAACCATCATATCCTGAATCTCAGTCATCTGAATGAGCCTGCTTTCGCCTCCTTCTTCTCCTCCATGCTGACTTCAGATCAAGTTCAGATTTCTGTAGTATCAGTGCCAAAAATTTGGATCTTTTCTGTATACACTTTCCTGAGATGTCAGGTCTATGCGAGCAAATTCAGTGAAAGTAAAATTAGACACAGCTACTCAAGTGAGTGGAAAAAAACCCAAATATTTGTAGAATTTTTAAGAATAAGAAATAAAAAGCTATCCCTTCAATCCAATGTGTTTATTATTGGTTGAATATCAGCATAATGGAGTAACCTGGGAAGTGTGTGAGCCCATTCATACATGTCTGGGGAAGTGTGACAATAAAATGTATTTTACTCCAAAGAAGGCAAAGATGCACTTGGAGAGCCTTTCTGTCTGCTATGAACTGGCATCTTGCCTCTCTTTCAGCAACCTTGCCAAGCATCTGCTTCACCAGCGTGCACAGAGCAATTGGTTCTGAACCATCAATTTTCCAGATCATTAGACACTGACCAAGCTCCAGCTTGAGTTTTTCAGAAGATTTATTTTAAAAGGTTTTTCAAAGCAGCAAATTCAACTGCATTTACAATAAATAAAAGAAACATTTATATTGAAAGGCTTGATTTACTATCTGTGGGACTTACATGGTGATCTTAGCGGTCTGAACAAATTCTGAAGCAGATCTTCATACACTTCATTTTCTCCTCAGTCTGGGACAGTGAAACCTTTATTCTGGTGAGGCACAAGATTCTCCATGAAAATAGGACTATCTTCAGTGAGAAAACACTTCTAGATTGGGATTTGCAGGAGGAGAAGTTTCTATAATTATTATCTTGCAAGGTAATAGAACAGCAGAGAGAAAAAGTAAAGCAGTAACACCAGTGACATGACAGCAAGTGATGGGTTCAAGCTTTGTATGAATCAGTTTAGTGAGAGAAACAATCTAAAAGTTCAGATAAATATAAAATATAGATAGAACTGATAGAACTGGCATCCCAGTGGCACATGATAATATAAATTATACTTCATTATGTAGACTAAAGTCAGGAGAAAGATGGGCTGGGAAAGCCTTTCTCCACGTAAGACAGTGGCTGAAAAGCAGTGACTCCTGGTGAAGATCCTTGCCTGGTTAAGCAAAGGACACCTGATCACCCGGTGCTGCAGTGAGTGCCCTCACTGAGAGGCCAAAGAATGGCCTGAGACAGCATCATTTTGAGTCAGGACAGGGGAAAGGCTCTCCAGGCATGGCATCCTGTATGGAATTTGATTCCATGTATTGCTTTAGTCACCACTGAGATATTTACACAAAGGCAGACACTGAGAGGAGGACCTGATAGCTCCTCATTTCTCCTGCAGCCACACAGGAGCACCTTGAGGGAAGATGCACATCTACCTCCCTGCAGGCAGAGGAAGGGACTGAACAGGACTTTGCCAAATGCAAAAAAGCTGCATCTTCAGCACATTAGGAACATAGCTCACATAACAAAATGCAGAGCTGAAGCTGCTCATGGGTTGACCTTTAATAAAACGCTTGATGACAACCTAAACTTCAAGAATGGGGAGAAGAATTTGTTATGTTTCTGTTCTGTGCTCCCTATAAACTACTGCCAGGAAACCTTCAGAATGCATAGATTTGCAATTCATTAATATATTTTCATTCACAAAAGCTTAAGAAAATGGAGTGGGATAAATTCTTTGCTTAAGTAGATCTGCTTTCAGCAAAATTCATGGCCAGTTTTGTATTTCAGAAATAAATGCTGACAACAAAGAGTAAGAAAATAGAGATAGAAACGAGGGTCCAATATAACGCCCACTGTGATCACAGGATTCATTTCAGATGACAATGTCTATTATAGAATATTATTTTTTTCCAGGCATATAGATTTCCATATATATAAATAGACACAGTGTAGGATCCTCAGAGTGACGATTGCAAAGAAAATGGTTTAATTGTTTTTGTGAGAGTTTTCAATGGGTTATTATTTTCATTCCTAGAGGAAGAAAGGATTTTTTGCCTTACCTTTCAGTTGTAATTCTAAGGAATTGGAAAAAAAAACTTTTTACCAGGAAGTAATACAGCATCATGTATAACTTAATTGTACCTCATTCACAACATTCTGCATTATGATTATCTAGAGAGTGAAGAAGGGAAGATGGGGGTACAAGGTGGTTGTTACCTGACTGTCATCCAAATAGGGCATTTAGCATAAATCAGCTATCTCTGCTCTGAGCATGGTCTTTGAAATGGGACAGGCACCTTCTGATGGCCCCTCCCCAAAGATGAGAGGCTGGGATCTGTGACTCTAAGTGTCTCGAGAAATCACTATTCTCTGGGAGATGGGCTCACAAAATGTTGGGAGATAAACTGGTACTGTGGGAGTAGCAGGAAGTAACCAAGCGTAAACAGACAGAAGCCCCATACTGTTGATTTGTGATTGCATGTCAACAGAATAATACTGCCTTTTACCATGCAGCATGAAAAAGTGTTGCAAGAATTGTTACAGCTTAAATGTGAAATAGGATGTTTCTGTAACTTCAAATTGCTTGGCTTTGGTATTTCCCCTCAGTATTCGTTAATGTGCTATATGTGTAGGTAGCTGTGGTTACACCTAATAATCATCCCTGTATGGTCTGTGGGTAAATGGATTTGTTTCCCTACAGCACTAGGCTAGAATATAAAGATATAACCCAACAAATAAACTCCCAATTAATGTAGTTTGATTACCTTTAAATCACCACTGAAGCATATTCACGGAATCACAGAATGATTTGGGTTGGAAGGGACCTTAAAATCACCTAGCTCCAACCCCTTTGGCAGGGACACTTTCCACTAAAGCAGGGTACTCAGATCCTCATGCAGCCTGGTCATAAAAACCTCTAGGGATGGGGAGCTCACAGCCTCTCTGGGCAACCTATTCCAGTACCTCATCACCCTCACAGTAAGGAATTTATCCCTAGTATCTAATTTAAACCATGTCTCTTTTACTTTGAAGCCATTCCCTCTTGTCCTATCATTACACGCCCTTGTAAAAAGTCCCTCTCCAGATTTCTTATAAGCCCTCTTTAAGTATTGGAAGGTTCCCCAAAGCCTTCTCTTTTCCAGGCTGAACAGCTCTAGCTCTCTGAGGCTCCTTCACAAGAGAGGTGCTCCATCCTGTGATCAACTTTGTGGCCCCTCTGGATTCATTCCAACATGTCCATGTCTTTCCCATTCAGGCAACCCCAGATCTGGGTGCAGTACTCCAGGTGGGATTGCACAAGAGCAGAGTGGAGGGACAGGTTTGTGACAAGTACAAGTGCAGAAGCAGAACACAGGCTAAAGGCCATGGGTTTGTAGAGGGGAATCATGCAGGTTATGAACTGGGGGTATTTGTAACCTTATAGAAAAAAGTTCATACTTTCCTGGCGTCAAAGGTCATTATGCAGGGTTTAACAATGCAGGAGAAAGGAAATGAAAAAGAGCTGAAGGACTCATTAATCCATTCACACACTGTTTTATAAAGTAACACAAAACTGTTTAAAGTGTTCATTACTTAGCCAGGTTTGACATTTCCGATGTGGTGCTCTGATGAGTGTAACTGGGCTGAAGTGAACCACTCAGTGCTGCTTTGGACTATGGTGGAATCAAGGTTTAGTTCAGTTTTCCTCACCTCTTTTAATTTGTTACTGAATTTTACACCTTAAATGTTTTCTGTTCTGTTACAGAACAGTTTATAAGCATTCTGCTGAAGCAGCTATTTATTGCAAAAGTTCTGGGTTTCTCTTTCACAAAAAAAGGATAAAGCTAACTGAACTATCACAAAATGCCTTCAAAGATGGTGATTCCCTTGTTAATGAAGCTCCCATGGAAGAGAAGCTGCAGAAAACAGTACAGTTGCTGATGGCAGTAGAGACACTCATGGCTTTTCTGCCATTGCTTGTGGCTTGAAATTACTGAAGTTACTGTACTAAAGACTCAATTTGTACTACAGTTACCTATTGTACCAGTTTTCTGTCTTTAAATTTGAGTGCTGTTCAGGTAGAGAGTTTCAACATAAAAGTTATAAAGCCCCCTGTAATTCTTACCATTAAATTGATAATCTTTTGCAATCCTTACAGTCCTTTGCAAAATAGGGCTTTACCAAGCACATACTATTTTTGCATATTTTACAATGTGTTCCAAGGAAAATGTCCCTTCCCAGTTAAAGTCTGACATTTTTCTCCCTACAAGATGATCAAGTAGTTCACCTCATCTATGATCACAATAACTGTTCATTGTAAAGGGGTGAATCTATCTGGAAGAAAACAAGAGTTATGTGAGCCAACAGCCCACCTCACACCTTTGCACCAAAGGTAGTTCTCTGGGGGACTTGAGGATTCTGCCTTTTGAGTTTGAAAACACCTGGTATATTATCAGAGAAGTATTTTTGGTACATTTCTTCTGTGACATGCTGGGAGAGTCAATTAGCCCTACTGTTGATCAGTGCAGTGCCTGCTCATGTGTTCAATTCACACTGGGTTTAGAAAAGGTGTTGCTACAGCGGTTAAAAGATTAATCTACCTTAAAGTTAAATGCAGCAGAAGTATCACCCTGAGAGCACAGACAAGCCAAAGCAAGGTCTGAAAGAGCTGCCAGCTGAACCCAGGATTGCATTATCAGAGAATTTCTTGGACCCCCAGGCTGAGAGGCTCCCACAGCTGCAGAGGTGCCCTCATGGTGGGGCATGAGCCCCTTCCCCATGGACACACACCCACAGCGATGCCCAGGAATGGGGCTGTCCCTGTCCTGGACAGGGTGGTGAGATGAACCCTGGACTTCCAGAGAGGCCCCATAGCTCTGCTCCCCAGAGAACCCTGACACCCAAACGCTGTTCAGTCTAGTACATCTCATTTTCTGCATTTTTTTTTTCTTGGCTTTAAAAAGAAATTGTTGTAGAGCAGTAATGATTCATGTGTAGATATTAATAAATTCATGTGGGTAAATATTTGGTTCTCTTCAGCTCTGTGGAAAACAATTAGATGATGAACAGATTGTGACTAAGTACAATTAATAGTGCCAGAGTGTGCCTTCACAGGGGAATAAATACAACAATTAGTGTCTTATTTTATCAGTTGTGTAGGTTTGTTTCTAATTATAATGGCATTCACAGAGCAGGCTAATACAATACATCAGCTGAATGGAAAACATCAGCTCCTCTCAAATCCCAGGATTGCTTAACTTGGGAATAATGAAACCTACTACGAAGCCAAAACTTTTTCTGGACTGATGCTAGCTCAGAGGCCATCTTTGCTTTTTAGAAAACTGAGGAGAGTTGATCGAGGAAACTTTGGGCTCCAAGCTGAGCTCCAAGCCAGACACCGATAACCATGAGCTCAAGGGACTGGGCTGTGCTGGGAGTCAGGGGATGCACAGCAGAGCACAGCACCCTATGGATGCAGCTGCAGGGCTTTCCCACTGCTGCTGCTGTGCCTTTTCCTGCTGTGCCACAGGATGGAGATCAGCTTCCTCCTGGCTGTCTGTCTGAGCAGGTGTGGGAGTCAGGGACAACAGGTTAGGATGCAGGAAAGCAAAGCTGCTGCTCTAGCTGCTGCAGCCTCTCAGTGTCCTCAGGAGCCCTCTGTGAGGTGCAGAGCACCAGACAGCCAGGTACAGAATGCCATACAGCTGCAACTGGCTCCCATTTGGCTATGCACTATATCTAATTTTAAATTGCAATGCCACACTTCATATGGCATAACTTCTGTTGACTGACGCTACTCAGCTCTGGTGAACCCGAGTAGATATTTTTGGGGGGAGAGAAAGGATATCCTTGCCAGGTACAGTCTCTAGTCAAATCTCATAGGAAAACTCTCAATTCTCAGAAGGGCAAACCAGCTGTCAGCAATGGCCATATAGTTTTCATCACAATTTCTGCCCTCCTCCTGCCTGTAAAAACCTTGTGACCTTTTAGATGAAATGATCAGCTAAGATTCTGATGGCTAATACCAGACTGCTGCAGGGAGGGCTCTGGATAATGTCAAAGGCAGGTTTCCACCTGCTGCATCTCTTGGTATGGAGAGGAACTTTGGTGGGTAATTGGTCATATGTTGGTCACTAATCCCATATTAGCTCTTGATGTCAGTAAATTTCCTTTTATTATTGGAAATAAGGGCTGTCTTGGTTCTTTTTTATGGAGACAGAAAACATGGTAATTTCTGAGTTCTCCATGGCTCTCTGGCACTGTCAACAGCACATGCTGTTGCATTACTCAGTCTCAAATCGATCCCTACTTTAATTGCTCTTGCACTTTCCTGTGCATTGTTATAGCACTCAAGAATTATTTCAAAGGTGCTATTGTTTTTCTAAAATGCAAATTCTGCCATTCATCTTTTACTTTTAGCTGGGTTGTTTTGAGCAAGGTTAGCTAGAACTTTAATAACTTAGCTACTGTTCATGTGTAGATGAAACCAAAATTTAGGGGAGCAGTGGGAGATTTCATCTGAAGCAGCAAACAGACCACCAGCAGCAAAGGCAGTGTCCCTGCCACGTGTCCTGCCAGCCCCAGCTGCCTTGGGATGGTGTGAGGAAGGGATGTGCCATTGCCAAAGAATACAGGTCATGTCTCCTGTATCCACTCAAAATATTAACATTTGGAGTACAGAAAGGGCTCTAAAGCCCCTCCTAGCCTTGCTCTTGCCCTGGAACAAGTCCCTCGTGGGATATGGGGCAAAAACAAGGCAAAATTACATGGGCCTGACACCCTCCATTTGCATCCCTCTCTCTTCTCAGAGACTGAAAGTTGAAGAAGCACAGACTCAGAAAAATATCAGGTGTGATGTGAGGCACAAATAGAAAACTCCGTTTAAACAAAGAAAGAAAGTTCCAGAACTTCTGCAAAAGTAGAAAAAACCATACGTGTATACATTTATGTACATTTTCTATATACTGCAATGATTCAATGTGCAGCACCCAGCAATGACTTGAGCTAGTTTTGGACATCACAAAAGCCCACCTTGAATTGTATAAAATTCTATTGTACCAAAAGTGATATTCAGACTGAAAGCTGTTGCTCAACCAGAAAGGACCTTCTGTAATTTAAATTAGTCTCAATATGCTTGAAAAAGTATATACCCTAAAAAGACTGGGCTTAGATTATTTTCTTAAAGGCAGACAAAACTTCAGCTGATTTAGTTTAAGAAATGCAGATTTTTTTCTAAGGTTAATTTTCATGGAGGCAGTCTTCTGTAGCCCTCTTCCAAATAAGCCTTTACAAATCTTCAGATTGGCTATTTGCATCCGTATTTTCTGAAGTAATTATTCATGTCTTCCTTATGAAGACTTTCAGAAGTTTTAAAGCAGTGCATTGCTGGAACATAAATTGATACAAGGCTACACACTTGAGATTTAGAAATCTTAATAAATGGTAAAATTCTTTTATTTGCTACAATAAAAGCATTTTCTACTGCTTTCTTGAGATTGTATGCATAGTACCAATACTCTCGTCTGTATCACCTTGGAAAAGAACTGCTTCAGCTCTCATTTACCAGAATTTTCTTTTAATCCTTGAATTGTCTTTCCTCTCATCGATTCTGGTGTGATGATTAGATTTATAATGGCTATAACAAGTGTGCAGACTAAGACCAGACGTAATGTTTGCAAAGAACACAAACCAATCCAGAAGTATGTCAAATGCTGGTGTTCTTACCTATCTCCTGTTCCTGGCCCCCAGAACTAAACACTAGCAATTCTCTTCATCTTAAGCAGAGCAATTTATCAGTAGGCTGCAAGAAGATTCTTTATTAAACTTCATCCATAAAAGGGAACAGGCCCCCACAGTTTTCATTCTGTCTGGCCTCTTCAAAGATCAATGTGGTTGTTGCAGGCGCTGTGTTCCGACATTTCCATCAGCTCAGATAGCAGTAGAATTAATTCATACTGCTAGAGACATAAAACCAAAAATAAAATAAAAACAGCTGAATTCTACATTGTTTCCTGAGCCTTTGTTTGTCGTTATAACCCTGCACCAAACACACTGAAAGCTTTGCAATTCCCACCAGCACCTGGTGAACAGGTCTTTCTTATGCCAGAGGTGATTTTGTGCTGTTGACCCAATGTAGCTAGGCATGAAATTTTTAATTGCAGAAGTATTCTGCCTTCCCAGAGACTACAGAAATAAGCACTATAAACCCATTAGCTTTTGGTGAACTGCTCTCTTCTATTGTCAAACAGCCTTGGGCAGCCAAGATCTGTTCTACTCCCCCAGGAACCACTATTATGCCAACATAAATTCATTTGACTTCAGTGAAGTTCCTGCCCTTACACAGCACAGAAAGATCAGATTGGACCAATTGTCTTTAGCAATGTTTTTCTCTGTTGCTGGATAGATAGCATGTCCAAACTTTTATTTAATAAAATGAGAGTTTCTAGCATAAACCAGATGGACTAAGGTTTGTTGACAAAATGGACAGGTTATTTTCAAGGACACTGATTCACCGTCTTCCAAAGAAAAATAGCATTTAACAGATCTATTGTTGTTGAATAAGCAGTAGAGAAACAGGGGAAGGTTGATTTACTTAATGTTGTTTTTATATTTTAGAGGTATTTTGTTGGGTATGAGGATATATTAGGCAAAAAGCGAACCTTTTATTATTATTCTTTCAGAATCACAGAATCCTGTAGGTTGGATGAGATGCCACCCTCTCCAAGCTCCTGCTCCTAGCAAGATCAAAGGTGAGGTGATCAGTCTGTCATTGGATGCTTCCAAGGATGAAGATTCCACAACTTCTGGACACCTGTTTCTGTTCTTGACCACTATTGTGGTGAAACTTTTTTTCTTGAATGAAGTTGGAAAATGGAAGTTTCTTCAGTTTGAGTTTGTTTCCTCTTTTACTGTGTAGGTTGAGAGCAGTATGAATTCATCTACTGTATTATTTCCCCTTAAACAGCAGAAGAGGGCATCAAAATCTCTGTTTAGAATTCCCTTTTAAAGCAGACTCAAGTTTCTCAGTGTTTATGTGTGTGTCCCAGGACCCTGATGGCTCGGGTGGCCATAACTCTCAGGCACATGGTATGATTCTTGTGTCCAAGAGTTGGACTCAATGAATGGGGCTCTTCCACCTCAGCATGTTCTGTGATCCTGTGACTTTCTTCAATATGTCGATGTCTTTTGCTACAGAGCACCAAACAGAGTAGTTGTTTCATTAAATCTTCTCTCTTTTAATTTTATTGCCCCTTTGCATTTCCAAAAATTATGAATTTAAAAAAAGTGCTGCAATTCTAATGCTCTTCCAGGCAGTAGCTACAGACAGCCACTCCTCTGCTGCAAACTGAGATGATGTTTCTGGAACTTTAGGAGCTCTGAATCTAAGTGCATTGGGTTTGTGTGGCAAGATTCTTCTAGTAAGGGGGCTACAGGAGTGGCTTCTGTGAGAACTTCCAGGAGCTTCCCCCATGTCCAACAGAGCCAGTCCCTGGAGACTTCAAGATGGACCACTGCTGACCAAAGCCAAGCCCATCTGTGATGGTAGTAATGCCTGGTGATAACAGATTTAAGAAAGAAAGAAGTCATTGCACCGATGTAACTGTGGTCAGAGAAGAGTGAAGTGATAACACGAGAGAGGAACCAAGATCAGTGGAGAAGGAGGGCAGGAGGTTCTCCAGGTGCTGGAGCATCCTGTGGTAAAGACCATGCTGAGGCAGCTGCACCCCTGTAGCCCATGGTGATCTCCACTGGAGCAGATATCCAGGTCTCCCATGCTGGAGCAGGCTCTTTGCAGGGACCTGCAGACCTGTGGAGGCAGGAGCCTACAGACCCATGGACAGAGAAGCCATGGTAGGACTCTCTTCTCTCCCTTTTTTGGAATGCAGCTCATGAGCCCAAAGGAAACTTTTTGTCTTGCTACCCAGTGGTGCGTCATTTCCAGTATACTTGGTCAGGCTCTCAGGGGCTGGGACTTGGTTATTCATGGGATTCTCCTTTAAAGGGTCCTCTTAGGAGTCTCCTCAGCGTTACACAGATCTCTGAGGCTGTGCAAGCCCTCACAGCTACTTGGGTTTTGGCAATACAAACCAAGGAGAGGCTGGGATGTCGTGGAGCACCCCAGCTTCAGCCCACACCACATCACTTTGGCTTTGGTTTATAAGCCTGGCTGCCAGCAAAAGCACTTTTGACAATTAAGATTAGGAAAGTGAAATGAGGTCTTCCCACAGCAGAGAGCTTCACAAAGCAGCTACTGCATGGATGGTATTCTGTTCCTTGCCTATTATTAATATTCATCTTGCTTTTCAAATCTAATATTGATTAAACCTTCATAGGTAAACAAATGAGATGGATTCCTTACAGTAAAAGCTTGAGGAAGGCAGGGCATTAGCATCTGTATGCTCTTTTCCTCTGTTTGAATATGATCTCTGAGCACAGGCAACATTATTTGAATCTAATAATCAAGCAATTTTAGAGTCATGATTTTCTAACAGTTCCATCTATCTAGAAGACAGGCATTTCGAAGGACTCCATTTGGTGGGTTGGCAAACTGCATCTGTGCAGAATAAGAAGAATGTAGATATGACATATTACATTATCTCTTTTTCTCTATTAATTTCAGTCCATGCATGTGAAAGCTGCATACATGAGTGAAGCCTGAGGCACTAGATGAATAGAAATTATTTCAACCATAACACTGCCCCTATCAGGGAATTAGCACATTTACACAGATATTTTTTGTCTCTCATAATTTTGTCTTTTTTTCTCCAGCAGAGTGCCAAATCCTGCAGGCATTGCTTGGCATCACAGGCATTCTGCAATGGGAAACTAAAGAAAGACGAGCCATTGCAAAATGAGAGCTATAATATTCACAGCAGGAAAGAACCAAAGAATATGTTCAGCTTTCCTCAATATTAGTTCAGCTATAGCAGGTGTGTTTTAGTCCCATGGTCCTGATTTCTCCTTCTTTATCTTTTTCTTACTCAGACAGCTTTATTGTTTTTGTGAACTGGAATATTGAACTCCATCTGCCCTAATCAACAGTAGAGACAGACACTAATAAAAGTGAGAGGGTGAAATGCCTGCCATAGTGGAGCCCTGCATTTTGTGTCACCTTGATCAAAAGCAAACTCCTCCTCTAAAACATTTGATAGGTACTAAAATATATTTTAATTACTTATTGAAGGACTTTAAAGGACTTTTGTCAAGCAAAAACTGACAGAAGAGTATCAGCTTTTAGAAGCACTTAGAAACCCACGCATTGCATAAATGCTTTCAACACATATACATATATATACGGAGAGAGCTTTGAATGTCTTTCCCACTCTAGGATCCAGATTTTGCCCACAGGACATTCAGGCATTATGGAGAGAGTTCTGTGAAAAGATTTGGGCAGTTGCACAAGTTGACACCTCTGTTTCATTGTACTTCAGTGGCTTGATTTCTTGCATCCTCTCTGAGGCAGAGCACCAAGGTAGGTCCCACACCCAGTGGAACACTGTTTTGGAAGGGATGCAGGCTGCAAGCCAGGCAGCATGGATGACTTTTCCACCATGAACAGTACAGAGCAGAGCTGATGGTAGCAGAGTTTGCAGAAAGAGTCTCATGCTCAGGTAACTAAAAGTTTTATCATGATGTGTCCAAATGGGTCTGGCTTTAAATTACGTTGTCATCCATAGGTGGTATTTGTGTGATTTGCTGTACAGATGGAATGGTAGAGTTCTATTGGGGTAGATCATATGGAATGGATCTAAATAATTCTTCCAAAGCCTCTTCTAGAGATGTTTCAGAAAGCAGAAAGTGTTCTGAGCAGGCCACTGCATCAGCCTCTCCTACATGAGCATTAGCACGAGATATGGCTAAACCATGCATGTTTCAGTTTAGAAAGAAAAGAATAGGAAAGACACCACAGACAATCCTTTCTGATAGAAGAGGATGATTGTTTGTTGTGATTGAGCACTCTATTAACCAAAAATGGAAATTCTGATAAGTTAAACTGCAAATTCAGCTGGTATTTCTCATGTTGTGTCATCTCAAAAGAAAGAAGGAACTAAAAGTAGAAAAAGGTAGGCAAAGTGTTTTGAATTATGTTAAGAAGCAAAAAAAGAAGTTGTTTACTTTTTGCTTAAGGAAGCTATTACTGGGAAAGAAAAAGTTTCTTAGTGGATGTCTCAGCTAGGATTCTTGTAAGTGGCATTATCACTCTGCAACTTTGCTGTTGTTTTAGAACTTTTTGATTAACCAAAAAAATGCCTCTTTCATAAAGGAAGACACCATCTCTATGCTGGTAATATAATTTGCCATGGACTGTATAAGATTCTCCTATAGTTAATAATAAAAACTGGTACAGATAGTAAGGTCAAAAATGCATTTCCTTTTACTGTAAAAGTAATGTTTTCACCTGGCAGTGGAAGCCTATTACAGGGAGCACTCTATGGTTGGACATGTAATCTTTGGCACTGTTTGGAACAAATTTAAGTTGCACCATAAGATAAAATACTGGTTTGGCTAGGAATCTTATATCAGGTATGCTGTGGCTCACAAAGGGGCAAACAGCAATGTTGAAGTGAGATCAGTGTTTTGGAAAAACCTTTTCTTCACAAGTCAGTAAAAATTTCAATTTCAGAACTATTTAAGTTTTAAATGTGTTTCTGAATTCATATCAAATTGTACATTAAAATACGGGCAGAAATTTTATAGAAGTCAGAACATTTATTTCATCATTGTCAAATAAGGCCATTTGAATTTTTTTTCCCCTGAAATATCTAAATTAATTTTGAAAATTTCACCTTAAAATTGAAGGAAAAAAAAATTCAGTTTGAGGTTGGACAAACTGTTTCTTCAATCTAAACATGCATTATAGAGATAGGGAGGAAGCTGCCTCTTACAAGACATAAAAATAAATTATTCACGCAGCCTAAATATGATGTATCTATTATTTAATATCACCCTGTTTTTTCAGTTTCACATTACACACACAGCAAAAATGCAAAAAAACCCCAAATTCTTTGAAGGACAATGTGGATTCATCACATTTGATCTCATAATAAATGTAATTGTCTGATAAATTGGTGTGTCACAGATCTATAAAGGAGGTTATGAGTAATTAGAAGCGCTGTATGATAAAGCAGGAGAGCTGTTCCCTGCAGCCCTGAAGAAGCAGCACTTTAAACTTGGTAAAGCTGTGAGCTGTTCTCACTGATATTCCTGCTGTCAGTCCAAGACAGTTCTGTTGACAGGTGGCATTGATTTTTCTAAAATGCCAGCAGGCTGACTCCTGACTGCTTCGGCTTTGTTCTCCCACAAAATGCAACCCACAAACAGGTCAGGAGAAGGTATTCCAAAACTGAGAAATGCAATGTGTGCTGAGGGAGTTTTGATCTAGGGAAAATTCCTCAGAACTTGCAGAAGAGGCAGTGCTTGTGCGGAGAAACTCAGAAAGATAATAAACTGTTTCTATTCCTATTTCTATAGAGAGTCAAAAGAAAGAGAAATTTTAAGTAACGGTCTGCTGAGATTTGCTCTCCTCTGAGTTACAAATTGAACAGAACAACCTGTATCCTTCTTAGAACCTGGCTCCCAGTGGAAATACATACTAATAGAAGAGTAATGGGTTGTCGTGTTCCCTGCCAATCTCTGTCTTTAATCCATAGATTTTTTATTATCTCACTCTCTTCTCTTTCCACCATTGCATTCAATCCACTGCAGGTACTTTCATGCCAGGAAGCCAGGCACACATGGAGCAGAAATGCCTTGACTACATATTTTATGAGGGTCCTTAATCACACACGTGGAAAATGTTTATTTTATAAGGGCAGAATTGTCCCCTGGGGATGTTTTGCTGCACAAATGAGCCTAATGAGCATTAGAAGAGCAGTTTTCTTCTGGAAAGTGGTAGGTTTATTCTTCCTTAATTTTTTAATTACAACCCCTGACCTGAATGACAAGCACAAAACTGTAAACAGATCAGGATTACAAGCAACATGCCCTTTTAATCAGTGCCACTGAGGGGGATATAGCAATGTGTATCCCCCATGCTGCTCAGGGGTGATGCAGGGTGAGCTCTTGCTCTGCTGAGTGTCAGCACTGACCTTGCTGCTGCTCCCCTGGGAGCTCCTGTCTCCTCTGCCCTTTGCCAAGGCTCACAGGCATGACACAAATCCTGTGAAATACAGACACAGGAGTGGGGCACATGTAATTGAATGGACTCTGCCTCCCCGAGGAAGGCAGCATCACACAGGCATACAGCACACAGCTCATGGTTTTCTCATCAGGTGAGATTTGTGGTCAGTTGTCAGCACAGATCTGTAGAGAGAGGAAAAGATAAAACAGCAAAATATGTTCTCATGGTTGTACTTAATAAGGAAAACTCATCTCATTTGACTGGTGGACTGTGCCCATTGCCAAGGGTATTGATTGGTCTCTCCTTGTGTTTTTCTTCCTGTTGTTCCCTCTGACTGATCACGGGAATAGTATATATTATACCACTGCATAAGACAATATAATTATTTCATCCTGTTCTTTAAGGTTGCTTGATTAGCATGCCTATAGCATACTGCATTTTTTCCTGGGTGATACAAAAAACCAATCAGCATCCCAAAAAATTGGATTTTTCTCTTCAGAACTGTTAGTAATTTCCAAGCAGACCGATGGGTTGCACTCACAGGTACCATTAGGGTGACTCCCCGTGAAACATCCCCAAATCTCCTGGCGAGCATCAGTGTTGGAAGGTTGATTCTTTCCTTCAGGCATCACTGTCCTTTTCAATCTACATCTCAGAGCAAATGTCAGGCTGCTTTTCACCACTAATCTTTTGAAAAAAATACCACCCCAACAGCTGCTCCTGCTCCTACTGAGAGCATGTCAGCAATGGCCATGCCCTCATATATGGTATATCTGTTATCTGGGTGTATTTACCTATACCTGTTTTCTCTATATCTGTTTTCATCAGACAGAAAAAAATGATGGAAAAAGATTTTTTTTAGAAGTTGTTCTTGCCTTTCATGTTAAATTTCTTTTACTAGAAATAGAGCACGTGAACCTGAAACATTAAAAATGGGAGGCCAAAAACCCTCTTGTTACATATGCATGTAAATATCTATGTTATGTACATAGAAACAAATCCTGGGCTAGAATCATCTGTTTGGAGCTGTTGTTCTTGTGCAATTTTTTATGCTAGAGATGTGGAAATGCTGAGACAAAAGTGTAGAAGTGATGTGTTCAATAGGGGCCAGAGGCTTGGCTTTCAAAGCAATTGAAGCTCTTCTGTCAGTAAAAGCACAGCAGCAGTCACAGCCCATGACAGAACACAAGTACATGTCCTGTAAAAACAGTCATTATCCAGAAAACATCAGATTTCTGCAGTATAAATCCATAAAAAAGAAAACGGGAAGGGCGATCCAAATATAATCCTGATTTTTGCTGGTGTCTCGGGAGTTCTTTTTACTGTGTATTTCTGAAAACAGCACATTTTGTCCTGGTAGGAGAGTGTGTTACCTGGTGCTGACTTTGCTCAGGGCTGTTTGCAGAATAGATGCCTTTTTGTTTGGCATTTGCTGAGTACATAGAACACAGAGAATGGTTTGAATTGTGCCAGCTGTTAGCAACACCACAGTAATGTATCTGTTGTTTATCCTAGCAGAAAAAGATCCCTAACTCCCAATGGGGCAAGGTGTTTCTATTTTCTCTTCTACTTCTGTCCTATTTCCTTTCATAATCAAAACATCACCACATTAGATGTCACAAGTAGAAAAAAAGACCGATTTTTTCAGGAAAAAAAAGTAAGCTTTTTCTCAAACTAAATTAACTTTACAGAAAACTGTGGAAAGGTGGTTGCTGGCTCACCGTGTACACATCCACTTCCCAAAAGTGCATGATATGTCCAGAAAAGTTTTTTGTAGTGACTATCTTCTTCACCAATAACGAGTAAGGAAAACACATATTTGCCCTGAGAAAAAAAACAACAATAACAACTAGTTTTCACAACATGAAAGAGTTTCTTTCTTTGGTCAGAGGCCATAGCTTGGATCTCATGGCTTCACCATGGGCTGCACCATGGGCTGCAGAGGAATCTCAGCTATGGCACCTGGAGCACGTCCTGCCCTTCTTTTGCTCTGACCTTGGTGTTTGCATGTTCTTCTCACATGTTCTCACCTCTTTGCTGGCTGGAATTAAAACTGCACCACAACCTTTGTTTTGATTCCTTCTATAAACATGTTATCACAAGGGCATAACCACTATTTCTGACCAGCCCAGCCTTGTCCAGCAGCATGTCCTTCTCTGGAGCCACCAGGGATTGTCTCTGACAGATGTTGGAAGCTTCCAGCAGCTTCTCACAGAAGCCACCTCTGTGGCCAAACACCAGGCCATGCAACACCAATACACATAAAAATGTATTTAAGATACTTCACTAACTCTGTTCCTTGAATTCTCGGGAGCAACAGAACCAAGAATGGCTGAAGGTATCAAGCAATCCTGTCTAATGTTCCTCACTTTTTCCCCAACCTTCTTTTCCTCTAGACAATGTAAACCATTTTTCCAATCAGTATCCCATCAGGACTTCCTGCTGTGTTAAATGTGTCTCACCCTGAGATTCACACTTTGATATTACGTAGGGAATTAATGCCACCACTCCACTAAATAAAAAGTCATCAAAGGGGTTGACAAGTCTTTGGCAAAATGTCAAAACTGACTGCTTCACAGCAGGGAAGGTCTTAAAAAACCTGAAAGTTCCTACTATCAATTCAGTCTAAGCAAGAGAACAGGCACTTTAGACATGGAACTCTTAATACCCTTTTATGAGGATTTTAACCTATAAGAAAGAAAAAGACCCAAAAATTTCAGCTGAGGGAACAAATGTTCTTCAAAAATTATCTGCTCTTTCTTCTTCAGGTGTACAGCCTATATAATTTCAACTATAATGTCCCTGATATTAAGAGTTATGACCTTCCTGCATATTGGGGCCCAGCAGGACCCACATGCCAGAGAACCACACGGTAAAATGTGATTGAGCAGTTGTGGATGCAGGGATCCATGGGGATGCAGAGATCCATGCACAGCCCATGGGGATCCATGGGGGTGAAGGGATCCATCCACAACGTGTGGAGGATGTGCCCACACCAGAGCACGTGGATGCCTGGAGGAGGCTGTGACCCTGTGGGAGACCCACAGAGAGAGGGGCCCATGGAGAGAGGAGCAGCCTGTCCTTGGAGGACTGCATCCTGTGGAGGAGTGACCAAAACCCAGCAGTTTGGGGAGGACTGATCCCATGGGATGGACTCACCCTGCAGCAGTTTGGGGAGAACTGATCCCATGGGATCACAGGTCACAGGGAGCTGTTGCTCCTGAGATGATCTCACATTGCAGAGGTTCACAGAACTGTCTCCCATGGGATGAACCCCACGGTGTA
>PYHW01010375.1:4386417-4419122 GCA_013186435.1 Turdus rufiventris | reverse complement strand
ACGTGGATGCCTGGAGGAGGCTGTGACCCTGTGGGAGACCCACAGAGAGAGGGGCCCATGGAGAGAGGAGCAGCCTGTCCTTGGAGGAGTGCATCCTGTGGAGGAGTGATCAAAACCCAGTAGTTTGGGGAGGACTGATCCCATGGGATGGACTCACCCTGCAGCAGGTCACAGGGAGCTGTTGCTCCTGAGATGATCTCACATTGCAGAGGTTCACAGAACTGTCTCCCATGGGATGAACCCCACGGTGTAGCAGGGGAACAACTCCTCTCCCTGAGCAGCAGGAGAAGCCTTGGGTGATGAACTGGCCATAATCCCCATTCCCTGTGTCCTTGCACTGCTGGGGTAGGAGATACAGCTGGAAGGAGGGAGGGGTGGGGGGAAAGTGTTTATAAGGGCTTATTTTACTTCTCATTATCATGCTCTGATTTTGTTAGCAATAAATTAACTTTATGTCTCTAAGTTGAGCCTGTTTAAATACCCTGATGGTATTTAATGAGGTATCTCTCTCCTGGTCCTTATCTCAACTCATGAACCATTTAATTTCTCTCCTCTGTCCAGCTGCAGCACAGGAGTAAGCAAGTAGCTTTTGTGGGTGCCTGGCATCCAACCAGGGTCAAACCACGACATTATGCCATCTGCAAATTTCTTCTTACAGTGCTGAAATCACACTCATATTACAATTCTCATTTCTTCTCCATTTAATTTTAACATTTATCTCCATCATCTTGTGACTTAACTGTGGGGCAAATGCACATTCAGTCTGTAAATCTGTTAATTGTAGTGCGTTTTTAGAAGACCCATTATGAAAATGCCTTTCAAATTATAAAATATTGAAACAGACTTGGCTTCTCCCAGCTAGTGAGATCAGTAGATCTCTACCTGGCTATTTAAAGTGGTTTTGTTTTTTCAGAGATTAGCATGGCTGGCTTCTTTGGTGGCTGAAAGCTATGAGCCTCTCCCAGAAGAAAGCAGCTGTGGTTTACGGGAGGGGTTTGCAAGCAGCTCATGTCTGTGTGTTTTGTGGATAGAAAAGGAGCACTATAAATAAAATAACACTTCTTCACTTACTGGGGGTATACCTAACATATGTGCCTTGTGTTTCCAAGGTTGCCTGAGGTTCATTCAAATTCAGTGTTCACTCAGTATTCAGTTATGTTTCACTGAAAAATATTTGTGTCAGCACAAGAATAACAAACCCTGAAACTTCAGCTACTAGGTGTGTGCTACTTCAGTGTTCTCAGGGAAACACTTAAGGGACAGTTGCACATCTCAAAGGATGGACAGACACTTCAGGACTGATGCAGCCCTGAGACTGTCTGCTATCCTGCAAGCATCCTTCAGAAAGGAGCTCCAGAGCAAGGTTTGAAAGCCAACAGTTCCGAACAGTGACTCTTTTGACATTGGTCTGAACTACAGGCTGATCACCAGTGTACCAGAAAGGGGACAAATGACCAAGGAGAGAGTTGGAGGAAAAACGATGAAGAGCATAATGAAAACTGTGCTAACACCTTCTCTCTTTTTCTTGATATGGGCTGGGAGCTATATTATAAAAGTAAGAAAAATTGCAGAATTGGAGAATCACAGATTATGCTGAATTGGAAGGGACCCCAAGGACCCTTGAGTCCAACTCCTGGTCTAATAAACTTTACTGGGACTCCACCAGATCCCTTAGGTGAATGAACTGGGAGCAACCCATAAAACAGTGTGGCTAGGATGCATCTTCCCAATGACACTGAAATCCAGGAAATTTTAACATAGTGTCAACAGGCTGAAACCCTCTAGGGATGATACACCATAAAGATTGGCACAGAATCTGATCCTTTTCTGGGTTTGTGGACATCTGTTGAAACAGATATACAGATACTGTTGTTACAACAATTTTGTTTGCTGTTATTATTTCCATGTAAAAATGGAAACTTTATCCTATTTCATCTTCTAGTGAATCTGAGCATCTCCCAGTCTTCAGTCCTGGCACACTGAAGACTTTATCAGAAAGAGCAGGTCTCTAAACAGCATTCAAGGACATGGATTTGGATTAATAAGATGCTTTTCTGCTTAAGAACTTGCTTAACCTGCTTTTCATGTTGTGCTTCTCTGGTAAGCTACTCCATTCCTTCAATGACACCATTCTGTCTGTGCCTCTTTTTTTCAAAGCTCCCCCTTATTTTATTTCTAGCCATTGTATTTAAGCTTTTTGGAGCAGATCCTGCAGGATGCTAGGATCTGAAACATGCTCTGCTCATGAATGGCAAGGCAGGGGACTGAACATTTGAACACAACTCTGAGCAAACACAATGAGTTTTCAGGTTGTTTGGGCATTTTGGCTCTAAGACGTGTATTTAATAAAAGGCTGCACAGGACAGAGTTTATATCTTTTCCATTATTAATGTCCACTAGAGGAATGCTGCCTGAAGAAGGCTTATTGGACAAATCATTTCCCCCTGGTATGCACAGCATTTGGAAGTCTTGCAAATGACAGAGGAAAATGCAAATAAAGACTTGGCTTTAAGCTCTTCTTTTGTTTGTTTGCTCATACTGAAATAACATCTGGTGGGATAAGTTGCTTTGTTCCTAAACAACAATTTTAAGGCATCAAAATGGTTTGTTTATTTATTATTTTAATTTTGTTTTGGGGTTATTGGCTTGGGGGTTTTTTTGTTGTTTTTTTTTTCTTTTCTTATATGTTCTTGTTGTTTTGAGAGACACAGATCTCCTTGACTTGAGAACCTAGGAAGCCCAAGAGATTAATGGCTGGAAAGGATAACCCAAAACAGTGAAAAGTGTGTATTAATACATCAGTTTCACAATCATTAATACATCAGTTTCACAATCATTAATGGCAGTGGCCTGCCCAGGGCCATGCAGGGTAGGCTGAGGTAGGAACAGCTCTTGACATTGGGTTCCAGGTAGGTCCCCATAAGGTGTCTGCTGGTTATTGTCAGTTTGATGGGCCATGTTTCCATCTGGAGCTGTCTCATAAACATCAGGGGAAGCTTCGGGATAAAATCTTGCAAATCCTGTGGTTGAAGAGGATTAACAAGGTGTGTCTCTCACTACCTCTTCTTCTGTGTTTATTCATGCACAAGATGCAGGTTTTCTTCAAGGAGGCAAGAAGAGCTGTGAAACAAAGCTCTGTATGTACTTCCCAGAAAAACCTCTGACAAACTAGAAAGGAGGCTCACCCTGCAATGAACCAAAGTTGTTTGAATGCATGGTGATGCATCCATTTTCTCCTCCATGGGACACGGAGTCTGTCTCTACAGACAACACAGTGTCTCTGGGACATGTGTTAGCAAGAACATTTGCAATTCAAGCTAAAATATCTAAATTGGGTTACTTAAAGGTAGAGCACATATTGCTTCATTAAATTATTGAGAGTTATGAATTATTATTTAGTTTCTAAATAATTTTGAAACTTCCACAAACCAGGAAGGTCACATTTCCTGCAGCTCCCATTAATTTCTTTTCAAAATGTTCACATTCTGCAGGTCTGAAATCCAGGTCACTTTCAACTAGACCAGGAGTCTAAGTTTAAGTCTTCATTTCAATTTCATACTGTACTAAAGACAAACCTCTCCCTCAAAATCCCTGGTTGGCAGTCAGATGATGCCTCTTCCTCTAAAGTAATCTTATTTTACACAGTGTTAGAAAAGGTCTTTCTCTTCTGACCAGAGTTCTATAAAAAGGGCAAGCTCAAATGTAAAACACTCTTTTCTCTATGTCAAAGTCAATGAGGCAAGAGAAGATATAATTCATCACTGTTCTGGGTGAAAGAAGATTGTCTTTGCTGGTTTGAACTTGGGCATCTTGAAACATCTGGAAGAAATTCCAATTTACATGTTGTATTTTCTGAATGTATGAATAAGCATGCAAGTTATTAAAAATAATTCAGAAAATATTTTAAGTCCACAGGAGCTGTTATTCAGCATGATCTTGTACAGGCAGTGGGCATATAAGGTTTCAGCATCTTCTCATTTTCTGGGCTTCAAAATCCTTTGCAAGAACTAATCTCTTCATCAGTATTTCTGACAACATTATCTACCCAATACATTAACACGGCTTCCCCTTACTCTGAAACACTTTTGTAAAGAAATATCAGGTCTCAGTCTTGTCTAGTCAAGATCTGGCAGCAACAAACTCCTAATACAATAATTTCACGACTATAAGCCACACCCTTTTGACTAAAATTTTCCCCCAAACCCGGAAATGCGCCTTATAGTCTGGTGCGCCTTATATGATCCACAAAGTTGTGAAATTTGCCGACTCCCGGTGGGTGCGCCTTATAGTCCACTGCGCCTTATAGTTGTGAAATTACTGTAATCAAAATATATTATATTGTTATAAATTCCTAATAAAGTGACGAACTTGTGCTCTCTGTTGTGCACATGAAAAGTACAGATGCAACTGGGTTAATTCTGGTCTGGTGTTACCATCTGCTGCACTGAAAATTTAAATTTCCATAGACAGTCCAGCTCTTCTTCAGTAAACAATGAGTATTTTTAAGACCTGATATTTGAGTAACATAGTCCTCTAATCAGGCACTCATGGGAAGACAGAAGGTTCAAAGTTTCTAGGACGCCTTATATCTGACCTAGGTATGATCTCAGATTATTTTAATTCAAGATGCTGAAAATTTCCACATATCTGGTGCAATTTGGTCATTTGTTTATCACCTGAATCAGACATATTTATCCATTAATTCATGTAAATGCCTCAGATATCAAGTCATTGGATGGGAGCAAAGTGTTTTAATAATTATAGCTGTGTGACAATTTTTATTGATGCAATGGCTGGGCAAAAGATGTGAAAAGTGCAAAACCATCAAGAACTGAATATAAACCCCACAATTTTCAAAAATAACTGAAGTTTAAACTAAAATAATTCTGATTACCTGCAGCAAAAGAAAATACATTTCTTGTCAGTCAATCTACATGAGTAGCAGAGCCTAGAAGAGAGAAGCATTTCCCTCAGTAGAAGATAATTAAGTAAAGGACCATTAAAGCAAATTAGATATGCAGGGGATCATCCAAAAATGCTCATCAGTATCACTCTGAAACATTTCTCTACTATCTTTGAAAGGTCATGATCATCAGGGAAGGGTTCTAATGATAAGGAGAGGGCAAATGTTACATCCACTTTCAAGTGGGGTCTACAGGGATCTATAGGTCAGTCAGCTTGACCTCAGGCCCTTGAGAGGTGAGTGAGGCACAGGACAGACAAGAAGAGAATTCAGACATCAAGTATTGATTTACCAAAGACATATCACCCCTGACCAATTTAATTGCTTTATTGGCTCTGGATGAGGGTTGAGTAGTGGGTCTTGTTTATCTTGACTTTTAGAAGATGTTGGACACAGTTTTTGATAATATTACCAAGACCAAGCTGGTGAAATGAGACCTGGATAAGTGGACGAATAATTAGGTGGAAAACCGGTAGGGTTGCCAGTCTCAAAAGGTGGTGTTCAGCCATAAGAAGTCCAGCAGACAGATCAGTGACTAGTGGCATCCTTCAGGGAGAGATACCAGGGCTGCAATGGTTTTGAATATTTATTTATTTATTTATTTATTTATTTATTTTTGGATATTTATTTATCATTGGGTATTTATTATTATTTATTGGTGATTTGGATGAGAGGACAGAGAGTGCTCTCAGCAGCTCAGTGGACAAGCTCCCTTCAGGGATGCTTTGTGCCTGGCAGCAGGGAAACCAACTACACACTGGGCTGTCTTGGCAAAAGCATGGTCAGTGGGTGCAGGAAAGTGGATTTTCCTCTCTCTTCTACCCAGTGAGACCACACTTGGAGTACTTGGTAGGGTTTAGGGCTACCCAGTAAGAGAAAGACATTGCCACACAGGAGGCAATGAAGTGGAGGACACCAGGATAGGAGAGGGGCTGCCGTACATGAAGGGTAAGGACAGGGGGTGAAGCTCCCAGCCTTTTTAAGAGCCAACAGTGATGGGAGCTCACTGCCCTCTTGAGCTGCCCTCTTGGAGAGGACACAGGAGAGGGACCAGTCTCTTCCCAGAGGTGCAGGTGACAGAACAAGGAGCAATAGATTCAAATTGCAGCAAGGGTAGTTCTAGTTAGGAAAGCATTTTTCCAGTAGGAAAAATAAAAAATCACTATGAGAGTGGTCACTGTCTGGAACAGGTGCCCAGAGACACATCTGAGCAGGCACATACTCGGAGGTACCTTGCCTGTACACTGCACTGAACAATCTGATCTAACTTTAAATGTGGCAGAAGGGCAGAAGGTTTTGGGCAGAAGGTAGGACTGGGTGCTCTCCAGAGATTCCCCTCAAAAGACAGCATTCAGGTATCTTTCAGATGTCTAGACAGACAGCATCGTGTGGCAGTGTCATCAAAAGGCTCTTAGCCAGGCTTGAAAAGTAGGACACAGTGATCACGTATATGATTATGTTTAGATTTATTGCAAATACAGTATCTAAATATTGTCAGTGTGGTATCTAGATCAAAATTCTATCATATATTACAATAGATTATAACATAGTCAGATGATGATCCCTCCTGCTGGGTCGACAACCTTCAGTGAGTTCCCCTTGCTTTCTAAACTTCTTGGAGAAGTCTGGGTGTAGCTAGGTCCACTTAGCCTTAGATTTGGTCTACAGTCTATGCCAAAAGGATTATAATGTAAGTAGGTTTGGCTAGAAGTGTGCAGGTTTAAAATCTTCAGCCTTGCAGAATTCACCATTGCAAAGCACCTATGTATCTGCTTTAGCATTTTATCTCCATGCTTGACAGGATCCTCCCACTTTTACTCAACCATTCAAAAGTGAGTGGTCCCTGTCTTCAAGCTGGATGCACCCTGCAACTTCCTGAGAACAGTCTGCCCAATTGGCCCAGCGTCCAGCAGTAACTGGTAGCCTTGTGCATACTGGTGTGCTCCGAGGTCAATCACGAGCCTTTCAACTCCCCATCTCTGTAACGTGTTAACTATGTGAGCATTCAGGCTCATCCTGCAATGCCCACTAGTGTTCTTGCCTTAGGACAAAAGCATTGTCCATCAGAGACTGTGGGAAGGGAGAGGGGGTGTGTGTGTGTTTGTGTGTGTGTGTGTGATGAACGTGGAGACCTCACTCAGTAGAGCTCAGGGCCTGTCCTGTAGCCAGGTGCCACAAGCTTCAGAGGCAGGAGGGAAACAAGGCTTGACCAGAGACTTCTTCTTCCCTCCTTTTCTTCTAGGGGAAGTAACCCTGAAGAAAGATGGAAAATCAGATTGGAGCTGCTTAACCAAACGTCAGAGCCCAGGAGAGGGATGGAGAGGCCTGGCATGGGCAGAGTGGGTGAGTGGGTAGGGAAGCAGGAGGCAGGGAGGGCAGCCTGGCAGCTGTACAACAGCTGGGCACAGCTGGCTCCAGGGGAGCCCTGTGGATAGTCAGAGCCACTCACACCTAGTGCATAATGCATGCATCCCACCCCAAATGAGTTGTCACAGTTTCACAGCCAGGATTTTAGTTATTTTGGGCTACCTAATAATACAGTTGGAAAGCTAAAAAAGTTTGGGTTTCTTTTCAAAAGCATTTCAGAAGGCCAAAGGACTAAGAACACTTACTGCTGAAAATTAATTACGGACATTTCCATGGCCTGTTGGGTGAATCTGTATGAGTTACTTGTCCTTTACTTCCTTTCATACTCTGTGTGTTTATATTTTGCGTTCCTTCTACTAGGTATTTGTCCAACTGCTGTGATGTTTCCGGCTTAGTCTTACTGAGAAAGAAAAGTTCTCTTCTTCACCATTACCGTCACAGCAAAGATGTACGAGCCCTTTGGCCCTGGGAATCTGAACACCTTGTGTCTGGTCCTGATAACTGGGGCGCTTATGTCTTGTGTAAAACACATGCAGACTCTGGCAGAGATTTCTGCCTGCAGTGCTGACCTGTACTGAATAGAGAAAATAAGGATGAAGGCAGGAGAATGTCAGGTGGAAGCATTTCTCTCTATATGGGAGGATATTATTGGGGCCTGGGGATGAATCATCCCATGTACAAAATGAAGTGGAGATGTGCAGTGGTGGTTACCTGTGGCTGTGCAGAACAACAGCTCCTGTAAGGGCCCAGATGGAGTGACCTCCTGTAAGAACTGTGGCATGAGGCAGGAACAGCCCCTGGCATGCTTCTGTGGAAGGCAGATAAAATCAAGCAAAGACTGTTTGGGAGACATGGGAGGAGAAGGGGGGAAGTGCTAGGGATGCTAGTGTGGTAAAACAGCAGGGACAATAAGAATTGCTAGAAGACACAAAAGGATAAAATTTTCTGGCAGATGTTTCTTCCTCTGCTTACCATGGAGTTAGTTTATTATTAATACTTTGGGCCTTTCTGTTTAATTAAACATTAACTAGAGCTCAAGGCACGCAGCCTCCTAAGCGTGCACGCAAAGCAGGAGCCTTGCAGAGTCAGAGGGCAGGGCTGCTCTGAGGGCAGGGCCACAGAGGGCAGAGATGCTCTGAGGAATAATGCAGCCCTTTGAAAACAGCATCCAGACTGATGGGAATGATGCCAACATGGTAGATGTTCTTACCCCTAAAACAACTGAAACTGAGGAATCTGTGGACAATTTTCTAGGGAAATTGCCGGCATTCCAGAACATGTGTTATTAAAAGATGGTCTCTAAATCCTTGTAAGTGTGCCAAAACAAAACACTCTTCTGAAGAGGAATTGTGCGATTCCTGCACTAAAAATGAATGGTTATTTTTACAAAGTGATGCTTCATATTGTGGACGTCTGAAAGTCTAGATACTGTTTCTGAAGTATGCCTGTAAAGTTGTCTAATAGGATTTGAAGCACTTGGATCCAGTGACTGACCTCTGGTGAAAGGCAATGCAGGAATATTGGTGCCTGAAACAGACACAGAATTTTCCTGATGAAAGGACATATTTGCATGTAAAGAGCAGTACAAACATTCATAAAGCATAAAGACCTTTGATTACTCAGAAAATGAGAAGTATCAATATCTAAGCAGATCATACACACATTCTTTAAAGTATTAAAAGCACAGGGGAAATACAGAAAAGCCTCAAGGCTATATGTCTGCATGACTGTGTAGGGAAAAAAAAGCCATATAAAAAGAATAGATAGAAGGATTCGTGCAGAGGATCCAATTACTAAAGAAAAGAGAAAAAAAGTATATTCTTCTGCTTTATTTAACTTTCAGACAGAAACTCAAGGGTTCACAAAGATACATCCATAATTCACAACTCATGAGGATAGTTCAGGAAAGTTTTTCTCTGCTCCTTGAGCAGGAAATGTGATGATGCCAGTATGGGTTTACAAATAAGTTGATCAGAACTGCTTCCTGACTTACAGTCTGTCTCACATGGACACAGTTTTTACAAACTTTCTAAAGAATATTGGCTCTTTTGAGAGACACTCTTCTGCTATTTGTATTCTACTCAAAGCAATTCTTAAATGAATGAATTAAAGTAGCAATACAGGATGGTTGCTCAGAAAAAGCCCTTGAACATCTCTCTATTTACTTTTGCTATTGTCAGAAATTATAATTTTTAATTTTTCCAATATCTATAAAAGTTATTTTTACTATGTTTGCACAAAACAACTAAAGTGTTAGCTGCAATGAGCATTTTACTGTGGTCTGGGCTGCCTGAATGATCAGTGGAGAAGGAAGAGTAATTAATCCCATCGAAAGTGGGATGTAAAAATACCCATCTCCCAGTGGGAGATGGACAGAAGAGAGGACAGCCTTTCCCTCAGTGACAGATGGGTGCTGAGGCTCCAGGCTGGCAGAGGCTGCAGTGCCAGTGCCTGTGAAGGCTGGATCATCCTGTACAGCTGTACCAGCACCAGCTCCTGCCCTCGGGGTGCAGCCTCACCTCTCCACAAGTGCCACAGGGTCGTTTGCAGACCCCTGTCACTGTGCACACTGGGAGGGATTTAGGTGCCTACTGAGGTGGTAGAAGTTCAAGGAACCAGTGATTTTTGGACAGCCAGCTGGGCAGAGCTCCCACAATGAGCTTCCCAGTATGATAGCTTGGCTGCTGTACAAAAGAAAGAGATTATCTCCTTTTAAGTCCTAGTTTTAAAGTAATCCACTCCCTGACAGCATTAGGTATCAGGCTAGATTTAATTGTATCTTTCAAGGCATATTCTCACTGCTCACCATGCCAAGACCATCAAAAAAAGGCTTTGCAATTTCTAGTTGATATAAAAGATAGCTCATGGTTATACAGTATTATTTTGATGTAATTATCAGCGTTACTGGCTGTCAGATTATACAGGATTCAATGAAGTTTTTTTAAGCTCATTTCTGACCAGTCACCCACCAGCCACTTTTGAAAGACCATAGGTTCTCTGGCATTCTATTACTTGTGTCAAAACTGATCTCTCCTAGGGAGGCACAAGAAATAATATACTTTCTAGCTGTTTATCTCCATGCTCACAAACATATTCCTTCAGCTTGGTGAAAATAGTCCAAGCTTTGAGCTCATCACTAGCACAGGCACATCTGCAAAGAACCACCCTCCACAGATACCTGAAGAATCTACTTTTACTGATGCATAGAGAAGGCATTTCTTAATTCTTATTTAACTGCATGGAGGTTTCTTCTGGTAACCAAGACTGCACAGATGCAAAACTCACATAATACTCTAAGGAAGCAAGTTGGTTTCATTCATACTCTATGCCCCAACTAACTAAAGGTCGTAAAAGGGTTCTGCCTTTAATTCAGACACCTAAGTCAAATTGGAAAACCTCTCAAATGAATCAACTTTGCAAGGCTTTCCCATATTTGCATTCCTTTGAAGTTGAACAGTGCTTGATAGTACCAGGGATATGTATTCATGGGTTAAAATGAGTTCAGCATTGCACAGGGACTAAACCAAAGAAATAATAGCTCACCTGTTCATGAAAAGGCTGTACCTGGAGGTCTGTGTCAAGGTAGCACAAGCCAATACAGGAGGTAGCACATGTCTGGCACTGGTAGGAAAGCATACTCATACTGAACATTATTCAGATTTCGACCAATATCCAGACAAAGGTGTGAAGCTGCTGTGTTTTGCAGGATCTTCTAGGCCTCTTCTGCATCATACAGTGAGAGCTGCAATGTCAATAAGTGCTTGCTGAGATCTATCTGGTCTCATTTGTGATGGGTGATGACATGAAGGCAGGCAAGACCTGCCATCCTTTCACACCAAAGCTACACTGCTGCAGGCAGGCATTATCTCCATGTCCCTGCTGGGGAGAGCCAGCTATCCTTGAGAGATGCCTCAGTGAGGATGTGCTGCTCAGCTGGGGACAGTGGACAGCATCCTGATGGCAAAAGCAAATCAGGCAGACAGAGCTTTTTTAATGGCATCAGCCCAAATAATTTGGATTTTTTTTGTTGCCATTCCTCTACGTCCTGGTATGAAATGACAATAATAGTAATATGATTTATTTCTTTTTTTGTTTGTCCAGGTAGGCTTCTAAAGAGCATTTTGAAGCAGGTCTTCCACCTACCTGCATTGACTCTTAATGAATGCTTACAGCTATTCATTAGCTAGTTTTTGGTAATGTAATGAGCATCATAGCCGCACTAAAACAATAAAGCCTATAGTTTACTTCCCCATATATTTTGTACCTACTGCAAAATAGATATCTGTGTCTTTTGAAACCCATTTTATCATTGAAATTCAACTTGTTTTGTTAATTCTTCTGCCAAAGAAAGTTTGCTTACAAAATGTCCAATCACATCTTTGTGAATGGGTTTGACAAAACATGCAAATGAATGTTAAAAGAAAAATAAAACATGAGCTAAGTTCTCTGTAGATTGAAGTCCATATTGCACTTTCCCATTCATTATTGACATCTTTATTCTCTCCTGTGTTTTCCAGACTGCTCTGCCAACAGAGGACTGTGTTTAGATTTTATGGGTGAATATGTTCAGTTTTCTCCCATGTGGGTCATTTATGCTCATTAGTGCATTTTCAGTCATCTTTGTGTTTTCTTCTCTGTTGCTGTCTGTGTTTGGGAGGAGCTCCTTCTGAATGCATGCAGGGCTGCTTTCTTCTTTCCCATGGAGGCTGTCATGGATTAGAATTTTTCATTTCCATGAAGAACACACAACATCAGGATTTCCTGCGCAGATTTTGGTGCCTTCCATGGCAATTAGGACTGTCCACTGCTTTTGTGGTAGCTGTAGCTGCATTTTGCCTCATGCCCATGTTTTAGTCTTGGTTTCAAGGAAATGGGATTGATTATTTCTGCAGCTACTATGCACACAAGGCTTTAACCTACTATTTCTAAATGCTAAAGTGGTTTGAATAATGTGCATCAGGAAGAGGTTATTACAACTTAAGCTTGCCCCAGTCATTGTAAACAATATCCATGAACATGAATAAAATTACAAACAGAATGATTACTTAGCAATAGAGAGCTGAAAAACAGTTACTGGATTAGTTCAGTTTGGATTTTTTTCTTGTGTCTTAGTATGTGTGTCAACTGCTACCCCCACAAGAATCTTCAATCCAATGTGAGAATTCACTCTTCAGGTTTCCTGTGCCCACCTCTTGGTCAAATGTCTTCATAATAATAATTTTTCCAGCTCTGAAGATATTTTGACTATTTCAAATATTTTTAAGACTGACAACTTATTTTCAAAGGGTGTCTTCAACAGGGATACAGTAGATTTGTAACATTCTTATTTTTTCAACATTCAGTATTTTATTTTGAATTTTGAATAGTGTTAGAATTACTTTTTTTTTTCAAATATAGGTACATTAAAAAATAATTAATTTTGATACCTTAAAGCAACTTCTAAACCCCACTTCTGATTGTTACATTTCATTTCTAAACTACAAATCTACACGATCCCAAATTCACTTTTGCCTAAAATCTTCAGGGGAACAAAACAAGAAAAAGAAGAAAAGGAAAGAAAGAAAACAGCACTCTAAAAAGCATAGAAACCACTTATGGTTTAATGATGCAATACTAGACAAATGCTGTAGAGAAAAAAAATCAAAATGAGCATGCTTAATACTTTTCTGGCCATAATTCATTTTAGCTGGACCAATATGAAAAATCAATCTTGGCAGAAATACCCAAGGTCGAAGGTTCCCCAATTTAAAGGCAGACATTGCGTGACTGAAAAATGCATTCAGCTTTTGTCTATGCAATGCTACCTACCTCTGCTGTCCTTTAGCAAAATGAAAACTAGGTAAATGAACAGAATTTTTAGAGGCTAATGCTGTCTCAGGGAAGATTTTTTAATCTCGTAATGAAGCAGTTCATAATTTCTCACTAGCAAAATCCCTTAAGAATTCTTAAGAGAAATACACATCCAATACTCATAACTCTCAGAGTGTACATGATACATGGACTGAGAAATTTGCTTTGCTTCTTTATCTTTTTTAGTCCAAGAGCAATTTTTCCTCTTTTAATAAAAAAAAAAAATGAGGTCAAAGAGAATGGAAAGGAAAAAGTAAAAGGGGGAAAGATATAAAACTTTTTGCTCACTGTTGCACTTATTTTGTCTTTACAAAACAGAAGTTTTACAGCTATTCCCATTCTCCAGTGGCATTCACTGGGACAGATTTTAATACATTTTATGATAAAAAAAGCGAAGAGGGATTGGGCCATATTCAGAGGAAAAACAAAGAACTACTAGGGAACACATAAAAATCCAAAAATCAAGCATCTTAAATATAATTTCACATTAAAAGACCTGAGTTTAAAAAAAACATATTAATTGCATTTGATTTCCTTACTTTTACCATAAACTTCATCTCTAAGGTTCACAGTCAACCATTAGTATCCTATTTGTTAACCAAGTGTAAACAAGGTGAGGTTTCATGGATGTCCTGTTTCTGGTCTAACAGTGAAACACGGTTTTTGCCTAAGATAACAGCTACTAAAATACAGGTAATTCCACACTGTGAGAGATTGTTCAGACAGGTTTCCCACCATGATCCAACTCTTCCCTAGTAACAAAATCCAGTCCTAGAATTAAAGTGATTATGAGAGTCAAAGTCCTCTGCAATCAGAGCGTTGCGTAGATTACAATAAAACATTTACTTGACCTCCTTCTCTGGCAGCCTGCAAGTGTTCCTCAAGACCCATCATTTGAGCGAACATTGGAGTTTTTTTGGCTTTTTTTTTCTGCAGATTCCCTTCTAGATGACTGTTGGCCAGTCAGCAGGACTGATCCCAGTGAAGGGCCATGGAGATGACCAAGGGATGGGCACATCTCTCCTGTGGGGAGAGGCTCACACAGCTGGGACTGCTCAGACTGCAGAAGAGATGGCTCAGAGGGATCTTAGCAGTGAATATAAACATTCAATAAGAACGTCCAAGGAAGATGGAGCTGTGGTGCCTCGTGACAGGTCAAGAAGCAAAGGGGATGCACTGAAATACTGGAAATTCCATTTACACCTGAACCCCCTCATTTTTCCCTGTAATAAGGTTGGGTGAAAATCTCCATACTTGGAGATACTCAATACCCCACTAGGTATAGGTCTGAGAAATCTTCTGCAGCCAGCACTGTTTTGGCTTAAGCTTCTTAGGATGGCATTGATAAAGTTTGCAATGATCTGGAACAGCAAGAAAATTCAACAAATGGCAAACTTAATTTCCTCTAGGTACGCAGCATGTTGTCCAAACTTTGCCAAACACTGAGGGGAAGACTTAGGAGGAGCAGCTGAAGTCAATGAATTTGTTCAGCCTGGAAGAGACTGAGGGGACACCTCATTGCTGTCTGAATCTTCCTTAAGAGGGGAAGCAGAGAGGCAGACACTGATCTCTTCTCTGTGGGGACGTGATTTGAGGAGATGGCATCAGGCTGAATTAGGGTAGGTTTAGGTTGGATATCAGGAAAAGGTTCTCCATCACAGGGACAGGGTTCATCTGGAGCAGGCTCTCCAGGGAAGTGGTCACAGAATCAAGGCTGATAAAGAAGCATCTGGACAATGCTTTCAGGCACATGATGTGACTCGTGGACCTGTGTGGGGCTAGGAGTTGGACTTCATGATCCTGGTGGGTCTTGTCCAACTCAGCATATTTTATTATTCTCTGATACCATGATTCTATGAAATATGAACATAAACAGCACCTATGATAAGAGAGTGAAGGTTTAGTTAACCCAGAGTTGAACATCGGCCAAAAAGGTTGTGCAGAGAACAGTACAACAACATAAAAAATTTTCAGTACCTATACTGTATACTGAAATATTTCTGCTTTTCCAGAATACCAATTTCTAATAGCTCAGCAACTTTCTGTTTTGTATTTAAGACAAGTCCCCAGATTTCTCTTCAACTAACTTTTCTGATTGCCACTTCAATGCCAGCCAACATTTATCCCTCCTGTGGCTGGGTGTTCCACAAGTTACCTAAGCATGGTGGGTGAAACCGTCCACCTCTGGGAATCAGAGTATGCCTAAAGTATCAAGAGAGTGTGTAACCCAGTGATTGCTGAGCTGAATTCTTTCTTAGCCATATGAAATCAATATGAATGTCCATGCACTCTCTCTTGTGATATATTATGGTTTTGTCTTCTGTTTCCTCTCTTTTGTTTGTTTCAAGTCTCTATGCTTCATTTTCAATTCTCTATTCTTCTTTATGCCAGTCGTCCTTTGAGTTTTTTGGGTTTTGTGTTCCACTTTTTCTTTAGATTTCTCCTTCTATTTTTACAATAAAAATAAATTCTTTAAATAATAGCAGCTATGGAATGATATATAATTTTCAGTTCACATGACCAAAATTTAATTCAAAATCAGACTGAGGATGATTCATCAAAACATTTGGCATTTCCCCCCCTTTTTTTGCTTTCATTATTGAATGGATTTATTCTGAAGAGGACCTAAAGTCTTGAAGCCTCTCATTGAATGGGAACTTCACTGTAGCAACAAGTACAAGACTGAGCTGTATTAGCAAGAATTTCTTTACAAATAAGATTAAATAAAGATGAACATACAAGGAAATGAGGACAAATAATGATCATATAGTAACTTGTCATTGTTACCACAGAATTTTTTGCATCCAGACCATATTAAGCTTTGTCTAGCAGACACATCTGGCTACCTTTGGCTGACATCCATCCAGGCTCTCATCCAGCCTGTACCAGTGATTTGGTACTGCTTCTGAAGTAACCAGCCTGATATAATACTGCACGGCAGTTTTTCACTTTGTGTCTATTTGAATGCATCTCCTAAAACCCAGATTGACTGAATTGGAATAAAAATTATTCTCATGTAGACAACAAAAACAATGGCCAATCATTATATATTATCATTACAGAATTCAATGTGCACAGTACTATCAAGAAATAACTAGCTATTGAAATTCCTTATTTCTATAGACAGAGAATCCCAGAAGTGACCCCACAGATATGTACCTGCTGCTCTGTTACGCCTGTCAGAGGGATTAGAACTGACGAGCTTGCTGCAGATTTCCATTAATATAATGAAAAAGTGATTCCAGCCCAACCAACTGCAGTGGGAGGAAAACTCCTGTGAGACCTGAAGGACTTATAGCAATCTGAAAACATTGCTCAGGTATTTGGTTGTTGGTTCTTTGTGGCAATTATATACACATACTAAGGCTCACGTTTTGAGATGTCTTTACAGAGGTGGAAAGTACGATGATTTTAAAAAGTGTGAACGACCTAACTATCCCAACAAGATTTTGTTAGGTGAAATAATTCAGGAAGTCTTGGTTGGAGCTTGACAATAGCCCCTCTCAGTTTGGAGGGCCCAGTCTAGGAACGAGTAGGTGCAAAACACCTCCAAACCCAAGAGCACTGGGATCTCCAACAGCAAGGACATGAAATCACATTAAATCAGACCATCTTGGACAGCAGCATCTATTGCACCTGATTTTTGTCCCTGAATGTGAGGCTAGGCTTGCCAAGTCCCATGTACAATAATACAGACCATAATAAAGCCCTTAGACTTGTGCAGGACCCCAACAGGAGTGCCTGACCTTGACCCCTATGGAGACACCATGCTGTTCCTCAGAAAGGGCTGCTGCCTTGTTATTTTATCACTGGCTATCCACCTAGCCTGCATTTCCCTCTAAAGTGCCCTTGATGCCTCAAGTTCTAAGTTTTTATGTTCTGCTTGAGGGTGCTTTTCCATTGTGCCTGTGTGATGAAGACAAAGCAGTCCTATTCCAGCTGGGAACTCAAGAACAGTTTCTTCAAACTCAAGGCCATAAGCATAAACAACGTAAAAAGAGGAGGGTGGACCAACAAGCAAGCAAGAAGGATAAAACCTCACGATTTAAGACTATTAATTGGACAGCTGATGCTTGCATGCAAATGGACTAAAATCTATAAAGGTGTGAGATCTTGTGACCGAGCCCTCTTTTCTTCCATCTTGGAGCCATTCAGGCAGGGGCCATGGCTGTGGTACTGGTACTGCCAGGGTGTGGCCTTTGAAGATCTCTCAGTAAATACCCATTTTATAGCCCTTAACTCTGTATAGCCTCTGTTCCAGCTCCTTTAGGCATCACCCTTCCTAAATCCACACTGCTCCCACATGAGACCCTTCCGTTCTCACCTTTCTCTCTGCAGAGACAAAAATGTTGAGCTAGCTGTGCTTGAGAGAATTCTGAGGCTTAAACCAAAGTAGCCACTTCCATGAACTAAAACGATGAATGTGAATCTCATTTGTCCCCTTAGTTTTCTGTTATTTCATTTCTGTTTATTCATGTATGGCTGAGCAGCTCCATTTCCATTCAAGATGTGTGTTTTTCCCTCATCTTTGAAGAAGAAAACCACTGATGAAGTTACCAGCTTGGATTTACCAGACAGAGGCTGTAACAGATTGTGAAAGTAGCAGACCCCTGTGAGTAAAATCTACAGAAATACAAAACTTTGCAGTTGCAGTCTGGAAGGAAAACACATACCCTCTGCTTTGGAAGGATGGGGACATGAAAACCTGAGCAGTTCCAGTGGGTGTAATGACACACCCCAGGGGATTATCCGTGTGACTTGACACCTAGAGGAAATGCTGGATAATTGCCACCCACAATTTTGAAACGATGGATGACTAACAAATTCAACTGCCACTCAAGGAGACAGTTTAGTGGGAAGGATGATTCATTTGAGAACATTATCACTTTTTCTTTTTTTTCTTTTTTTCTTTATTTATTTTTTTCCTACCAATGAAGGTAGTGAAAAAAGAGGCAAAATAGTCAGTAGTAGCTGAGAGAACCATGAGTTAGAAAAGGTCATCCAAGTCTCTTGGTACTTCTGGTTGTTTGTACTCTTACTGGAAAGCACAGAGGCTTTTTGAGTCCTCAGATGAGAGTAAGAAGAGCCCAGCGCAAACACAGTGTATGACGTGGCTCCTTGGTGGCTGGCATTGTGCTTGATTTTGTAAGGACCCATATGATTTTAAGACAGTCTTTTGCTTCCCACCAAGTAAATTTATCCCACATGATGGAGCGTGCCCAAGTCATGGCTCCTTGTGTCCAGCCAGTGTGGTGCTATTTTGAAGAAGCTGTTTTTGTGGAAAGCATGCAGCAACCTACCCTGACCACTCTAGCTAAAACTGAAGGAAATTACTTATCCTGGTTTTGAATAGCTTTCAAACTGCCTGTAAGAGACCTCAGCAAAGGACCACGTGTGTGGCTGTTGGATACAGGCAGACCCCTGCCTAATCTTTCCCAGTGGTACTGTCAAATCACATCATCAACCCAAAGGAACCCCATCACACTCTTGATTTAAAAACTTTGAAGTTTCCTTCTTGTCACATGAAATGTTTCATTCGATTTTGGCTTTGCCAACATTTCTAAATATTGGGCTCAAAAGCTGGAAACCTATACCCAGGTTGAGATGCTGAAGTAAATTACAATCTCCACTCTTGAGAAGAGTTTCAAACATAAGGCCATTTTTTAGAAGTAGGAAAATTTCCCCTAACTTTAACAATCTGTAAGTGCAGTGTCTAATCTAAGCTAATGATCTGGGTGGGAGGAGTTGGCTCTCAACATGTCCATTTCTGCCTAGACTATAAAGAGAGATTGCGTGACAAATTACATCAAGTTACACCTATCCCGTAGCAGAGAAAAATCCCACACCTACCTTGTAAGCTTGAGGAGACTTGGGAGATACATTTTAAATGTTGACTGCTGCATTCATCTGCTGTTAGGCAATAATGGGAAATAATATATTTTAAGTCATTTTAAATGATGTATCACATTGAAACAACAGTATTCCCTCTGGTTTGTAATCACAGCTGTAGGATTAGCTGTGTCTTTGACCCCTTCTGTAACACCATTTTCAAGTAAGGACCTTCTCTCTGAGCAATGCAGTCTCAAAAACGGCTCCTGTGCCAGAACATGCAGACAAGTCTTATGCACATCAAAAACTTTTTTTAGAAGCCATAGGCAGTAAGAAATCCTCTAAGACATTCAATATAAGAAGTAAATTCCAAAGGTTCTAAGAGTCAACAAAAAATATTAAAATGGGAAAGGACATAATGATTTTTTTTTTACTGAACTCACACTATGTCCTTACAATTTATGCAGGTCCTACTTCTTCCAATTACTGTCTGTCATGATGATGCCTATGGATTTTTTCTTTTCTGTATTTATTTCATTGACTCATAGTTTTGTAGACTGCTAGTCTAGTAGTTAAATAGTTTCTAGTACTTTTCCTGCCCTTTTTCTCACATTTTGGAACAATAAGCTAACCCTTCATAACATTCTTGAAATTCTGTTTAGTCTCATTTTCAAGAATGGAGTTTTGACAATGACATCTTGTGTTCCACCAGAACTTAAGAGATATAACAAGAAATAGGACAAGGAAGTCCCTCGACCAACTGCTTGGGACTGAGCCAAGGGTGGATTACTGGGGCAACTGATCTCCTACTGGATGAACCTGCTAAATATATTAATTAATTAATCTAAAAATTGTATAAATCCTGCATCATATACGCAAGAACTATATTGTGCACCTGAAAACTTTCATTAAAGTGTTGCTTTTTGTATTACAACTCTTAATACCATCTGGAAAGTTTGGTGGTTTTATTCCAGGCAACAGTGGGATGCAGGGTTCTGCCCATTTTCTTGCAGATTCTCTGCCCACTATCTGCTGGTCTCTAGGATAGAGATTTTCTCATTATCTATGACAGGGTTAGGTTCATGGTTGAACTTGATGATCTTAAGGGTCTTTTCCAACCTAAATGATCCTATGATCCTCTCCTCATGCTTTGATCTACACAACCGCAGAAAAATTATACTTGTGTTAAGACTAATATTTCAGAGACCTGTGAGATCAGCTAAACTTCAAACTTCGGAGGATTTGTAAAACTACATAAGAGTGACTCAATCTTTAAATACCTTTAGTACACAACAGATGAAGAGGAAAAAACCTCATCATATCATACAACAATTATAGATACCTCCTACAGTTTTTATTACACTTTTTCCTAGTCCCTGGTCCCAAATTTCCATATTTACTACTCTTCCTTCAAGTGAAATATATAATCATCTCAGAATTCAATGAGAAGATGTGATTAGAATGGGAGTCTGAGAGTTTCATTTCTTCGGAATTTCAATTATCACCGGTGGACAACCAGATGCACACAATCTGTTACGGAATATAAGCAGTCTGTTCATTTCCCTCTCCCAAAATTATTTGTATCACACTCAGAAACAAGAAATCAACTTTTCAAGCAGAAAAGTGGATGTCCTAAATAGATGTTTTAATTTTAATTTTGACTAAAACCACTGAAGAACTACAAGAAATCAAACAGTCAGCACTATGAGATATAAAGTATCTGATTCTATAGTTTTAGTAAAGCAGAGAAGAGTTCTCATTAAAGTCAATTTGCATAAATTGCTTGCTGGGCAGATTGATCTTCACTACTGAGTATGGAAATAAATGTTCTCTGCAATTAAGATATTCTGTTGTCATCTTAATAAAGCCATTAAATTAATGGTTAAATTCACATTCTCAGATTCTATCCATGTAAAGAATGGACAAAGAAATGTTTTAAATATTTAAACATGAGTATTTAAATGTTGCATTTATTCAAAGCTTGAAATTAATATTTGGCATCCCTAGTTTGAAGCCAGATATAGTAAAAGTATTATTTATATTTGTATACCCAGTGCATTTAAGCTTATTTCTCTGAGTTTTAAGCCATAACATTTCACCCTTGAATGCTTTTTATTTTATTTTATTTTATTTTATTTTATTTTATTTTATTTTACTTTATTTTATTTTATTTTATTTTATGTTTTTCTCATTCTACACCTACAAGAACCATTCAAATACTTTAATAATTTCTACTTAGCCCCTATCTATTTCCAGTGCAACATATGCAAATCCTACCTATCTGTTTGGCAGGCAATAGGTTTGGTAATTTCCTGATGATGTAATGTGCCAATTGCACAACAAGGTAGCATGCCTGTCAGGATTAGGAGAGATGAGGGAGGAATGAGAGAGCTACAAAAGACTGTCCTCAGCATTGGGTTTGTGGTTGTTTCAGTCTATTTTAAATCTTTCAGTCTTGAAGTACAGTGAAGAAAAAAGGCAGCATAGCTTAGGTAGGAAAGGTAGGAAAGACTCTTTTACCTGTACTGCATCTAAGCTTGAAAGGTCCTTGGCATTCAGAGAGTGAAGTGCTCTTGAGGGAAACTGTAATTCAAGGATAATTTGAATGTTTATCTTGTCTAAGTTTAATTCCATTAATGCAGGTCATATACATTTTTTAGTGTGTCACAGAAAATATTTCAGTATCTGAGAAGTTTCTGGTGACATTTTTTTTCAGTGCTTGAAATAAAATTATCAGCTGAACAGGCCATTTACCAGGTCGTTTCCACAGATCTGTTGTCATTCTTAATAAAAAATAGAAAGAACGATATTGTTTCCAGCATCTACAGACTGATAAGAGTAATGGATTGAGATTAGTGATTTGGCTCAAAAGCAGAGCACTTTCATTAGGAAGGGCCATTAGCCAGCCTGCATTTGCCTATTAAAATCAAACCAACCTTACTATCCTCTGTGTCACACCACACCTCCTGCTTTAACCCAGGTGCACTCAGTACCAGTTGCTGATGCCATTAACCTGCTGCTGCCTGTGCCATCTCCTGACACTTGCAGCATGGGAAAAAACAGTGTTGTGCTTATAAATTGTGGTTTGTGGAAGTTCGGGCACTTGGGCACTCTTCAGCAAGCAGCTGGATGAGTTCTGGTGTTTCAGGATGGCAGAATCCTTTGGGTACACAGCAAGCCTTTCTAGATGCTCAAGAGAGGAGAGGTTCTAGATTGTTTTCTCAAGTGAGCACAGATGTCTTCCCTTCCCCTTGCCCCTGGGTTCTGCTAATGCTGGATTACACAGAAATGTGCTTATAAACCAAGGGTATACAGTTGTCCTTTGCAGGCTGCAGGAAGTAGTTTGGCTTCTCTTGAAGACAAATTAAAGGGAACAGGAAGATGCAGGCTCTACCCCTGGTAGCAGTAACTCTACTTCAGCTTATTTGAGATGCATCTAATGATATTAGGTAATACTGACCTGCTGGGTTGAATCTCTCCCAGAGCTGCAGTCCAGAAATATGTATTTGCTGCAGCAGAAGCAGAACAAAATAATTACAAGAAATAAGTTTTTAAAAATTAAAGCAGGGAAAGCACAGAGAACACAAAAGAAAACTAAGGGGTTTTTTCAGCCTGCAATGCCAATCTAAAGTATGGAGAACCCATGGGAAACCGACCTTCACTCCATCTGGGAAAAGGCCAAGGACCCCATAATGGTGGGTGGCTTTGAGAAAAGCAGCACTTGACACTACCCATGATGGTGTAAGGACTCTCTCTGATGAAGCCCCCTTCTAATTTGAGACCCAGGTAGCTCTCAAGAGTGGTCAAGGGCAAGGTCTTTTTCCATCCCAGGACATGGAGGGCACTGACTTGGGCAGCTTGAATTGAAAACAGCTCCCCTTGCACATGGCAGATCAAATCAGGGAAGTGCTTTCTTTTCAATATGAAAATCAGATGGAGCCCTGGGAGAAGGTAATCATACATCATGTACTGCTTGCATTTGTGGTCTGAAGATATTAAAGCTGTTTTTTGTTGTGCTGTTCGAGCAGCTTCTTAGAGAGTGCTTCAGTGCGGTGGGAAGCAGCTGTGATAGCATGGCACGGGTGGATGCAGGCACACAGCACCAGCTGTACTAGGATGGAGGGAGTCACACAGCATCATTTGTGCCATGATGGGCTATGTTTCTGAATGCACTCTGCATGGAGCAGAAACATGGCTGTTCAGCAAGAAGTAAGACAGAAGTAAGTTTCAGATATAATTTATTAGGGTTTAAGAATCTAGCCATTAACTTCAGAATCTGACCGTACAATGCCCCTGTGATTTTAGATGTTCCCTAAATTGCTTTCAGGCACTTTTCCTGCTAGTTATTGCATTTCCCAGACTGAATTATATTATACTGATCACTGATTACTTGGGAGTTTTTTCTCCCTCTGGGAAAATCATTCTTTGAACAGTTTCAACGTGTAAAAATGAAGGTGAAGTGAAATGGTACATCTTTTACTTGCTGTATAATTTAAAAACAACAACTGGGGATCGTGTTAAAATAAATTAATAGGTGAATTCAAGAAATCTTTTCAAGTGAAGAACAATACAGGTCATTGTGACTTTTGCATTTCATCCAGTGCCTATATCTTTGCTACAGTGTAGGTAAAGTTTGGGAACTTCTGATTCCTACAAGTTTCAGTCAAAATTCTCAGTTCTGATTTGATTTGACAAGCTTTCTTTTGACACACAGAAGATAGGAAAGTATGGGGATCACAAACTTTCATTTAGTGTTTTAATTGCTGAGTCTATATTTGGCAGTGTCTCCACCTTAATGGAACCTAATGGTACTGTAATTGCTTGGTGGTATCAGGGAGAATCGATTCCTGATTATGTTCAGGAATAGCACTTTTGAGTCTCCTCTGAATTGAAACACAGAGACACTCTTGCCAGTGAAGAACTATGCCACAAAACACCTCTTAATCAGCCTTGATGATAAACAGTGGCACTAATGCCTTGATAATAACTTTTGTCTTTTTTGCAAAAAATATTTTCTTTATATTTTAGCACATTTAAACTGCTCTCTGGAGCCTGAGAAGCAATCTTATGTTTCTATAAGAGTAATTAGCCTGCATATAAAGTTAAAAATTATGTGTGTTTAGGAAATTCTTATCTTTATTACAGCATACATAAATTGTGTCTTACTCTGGTTGTCTTTCAAGCAGAGTAATTGCTTACGAAACCAGCTGCTCTGAATTATAGTTGTCCTTTCAAGAGGAATTGCCCCTCAGGAGATGCACAAATTTGCTCCAGGAAGGCAGTGAATGTTGAAGCTCAGACTTACCAAAGGAAGACCTCTGATCAAGAAAAATCTACAGTGCTGTTTACAGAGTCGTGCATTTGGTGGCTTGCCTGGGGACATCGTGCCCAATCAAAGCATCCTCATAAGCAGTCAGAAGAGGGTTCAAGCATCTGAAAGCAGCCTGAAATCTGAACTATGTAGCATTAGTGATGCCCTTGGTGTAGCACTGACATTTTGTAAACCAGTGACACTGATTGCTGAGACAGGCAGGCTCACATGGGGTCTCTAAGAAAAGTCTCACTGGGTACCTTCTTCCCAGATACCAGGTCCTCTCCTAAGGAAATGCAGTGTGTGGTGTTGCTCTAGTCCTCTGAGCTGACTTGAGATGAGCTGCATTCCTGACTCGGGAGCTGACTTGCACTGTTGTGCCTGGCCTCCACAGGTCAGCCCAACAAGGCTGAGAAGGGGCAAAGCTGGAAGGTAACACATCACTCTGGTATGCAAACACTTGACTTGGGAATAAAAAGGATACAAGGCCACACTGAAGCAGGCCATTGCAATTCAGAACAGAGGATACTTCAGTCCTGTGACTGAAGATGTGGAAATGTTTCAACAGGCTGCAACACAAAGCGTGCACAGCTTTAAACGCCTTAACAAAATGTAGTGCTGACATATTTGTCAAAAGTTGTAGATGGAAAGGAGAACTGCTAGTGCCCCTCGGGCTGCTGTTAGCAAAACACCCTCTCAGAAATATCAGGTGTCCAGGGGCAGCTGGTGGCAACCTGAAAACCTTCTGTTTCTGCAGTCTGTGAGAACCACATACTTGGGTTTGACACTTCTTTACAGTCACTGTTCTTATTTTAAAAAAGTGAAATTAGAGGTGAAGAGGGGAAAAAAAGTAGGAAGAAATCTAGTTTTATCTGTCTAGTTTTTCTCTTTATAAGCCAGAAGCCAGACATCTGAAAATAAGGTCAGTTATTCATGTGAGTCTACTAGTTCTTGGAAGCAGCTGAGACCCTGGAAGTCATTTTTAAAGGCAAAGCTGGCATTTCACATGTGCAGTTCCAACATGCTTTTTCTTGGTGACATCTTCAGAAAAGGGAGATAAAAGATAGAAAATAGCACAAAATCCTGTGTGAAATGCTTCATGTCTCACACTCCTGAATTGATCTAGAGATGTATTTCTTCTTTTTGATAAGACTAGTACAGTAATTTCACAATTACAAGCCACACTGATTATAAGCCGCATGTCCGGGTGTTGGCAACATTTCGTTCTTTGTCCATAAATAAGCTGCAGTGGATCATTAGCCGCACTTTCATTTGCAGCCAGGATCCCCATGCAACTTTCACATAGTTGCCAAATAGTAGCAGAATTGCGGGATCGTGGGGTTTTACTGGCTCAGCTCGGGGCCATGCGGGCTTGGCCCACTTGGGTCTGCTGATGGGGCTGAGTGAGTCAGCTCAGTGCTGCTGCTCAGCTGGGCCACTCGGGGCCAGCCGCCGCTGCTGGGCTCACTCGCCCCCGCCTGCATGGCTGGTGTTGGGTGGGCTGGCCCTGGCCCAGCGCTGCCGGCCCCGCTGCTGCTGTGTTTGCTCCCCTCGACCCAGGGCCCAGCGCTGCTGGTCCTGCCCCCGGCTGGGTGGGCTGGCCCTGGCCCGGCACTGCCAGTCATGCCACTGCGGCATTCCCTCCACCCAGCCCCCGCTGTGTTCGTTTCCCCTGGCCCGACGCTGCCCGCCTGGCCCCTGCTGTGTTTGCTCCCCCTAGTCCGGCGCTGGCCCGCGTGGGCTTGGCTCAGAGCTGCTGCCCCCTCGCATTTCCAGTTGGTAAATTTCAGAATTTTTTTCCACATATTAGCTGCTCTGGATTACAAGCCACACTTTGGGTTTGGACCAAAACTTTAGTCGAAATGGTGCGGCTTATAATCGTGAAATTACTGTAACTGAGATCAGGTGTTTCCTGTGTTCAGTGAAACAGAGCTGATCATATCCTCCAAGCTGAAGTTACCACTTCTCATGAAGCCAAAGACACATTCCAGTGTGATGATCGGGGGGTCTTTTAGCACTCCCTGTTGGAATTCTGCAGTTTGACTTCCTGTTGAAGTATCTTTATTGTCCTATCTTTTCAAAATGCAGCTTTTTGTTCTCATATGAGATGTTATCTGTAAATCATCCAAATTTTCCATGTTTCTTTGGTAACTAGCTAGTGTTCAATCCGAGGCCAAGAAATAAAAATGTAAGCCCTGTTACAAAGTGAAAAGAGAAAGCCAAAGTGCAGTTACAGGTGAACAGTAGAGACAGTTCTCAGCTTCCTGTGGTGGGTCCAGCTTCAGTGCTAGTAGACATTTTGAATTTATACTGGCTGAGAATCTGCTCCCCAAGCTGTGGCTGAAAGGATGTGTGGAAATACATGGGAGCTATTTTTTCACCTGGGTTGAAAAGCACTAAGACTATCATTCCTATGGTCTCTGGAAAGATCTAGAAGATGGACATGACTTTGTGGAATTCATTGGCTATCTGACATGAAAGTGCTCTGGCCCCTGCCTCTGGCTACTGGTTGATATCCTTCCTCCAGTGCCTCAGGGTATTTAATCCTGTTGCAGTCTAGGTATCAGAATTGCAGCACAATGTCCACCATCTGACCTGTTAGGTTTGAGTCTGCTCTAAGCAAAGGAAGATCTTCATCAAAATAAGGTAAATGAGATTAGTCCTGTGGACTGAACTGCAGTCAAACACTTTGATCTAAGAGTCTAAGTTGAGAAAATTGTGCCTCTAGATTCACAGGATTCTGGGTGTTAGTTTCTTGTGCCAATAGAGTTTATTGAATTTCAGGGCCTAAATTTAGTCCTGGTCCAAATAGATGTAATTGCAGTTACTTCAAAGAGTCAAGGGAGAAGCTTTCATTTAAAATTAGGTTTTTAGATGGCAGAAGAGAATTAGGATAGATCACTACTGGTTCTTATACCATGTATTATTCAGAGCATTTTAATTTATCACTATTACATATAGTCAGGTATTCCAGATGAGAGGAAAAGGCAAACTGAAGATAAATTATGTTATTTAATTCAATTATTCATTATATGTACATCTACAGAGACATTTGTGCATGCTTATTCTGTTCATTAATTACAAGTATCAGTATAAAACACAGTTATAAACTTTGCATTTATTCTGATCCTGCCATCCACATTCAGATGGAGAAGGAACTCTTCTGTGAAAGCTCCCCAGGAACTGATGAATTGAAAGAACTCCACTCCACCCACCTGGAATCAGATCTGGGAGGTGCAATTACTCTGCAGATGGTGATTGAAAGTGAGAGCCATGGCTTTTATATTTCTTGTTATGATATGTAACCAGAACACCAAGACTAAGACAGGTAAGATGTTCCTGACTGGGTTTCTCCTTCTTAGGGCAGTGTGAAAAGTCTTTCCACTATCTCAGCAGATTTCTAGTACATGGGGTATTTTTGAAGTGGAGGAAAATTAATTGTTGGCATTCTTGGACCGCAGTGTTTTCATTGTGGAAACAGTCTCCTCTCTTTGTATAGTACCTTGACTACCTGTAAGAATTGTCTCCTGTAAAAGCCAATTAAAACTGCTGGAGGTTTTTATTCACAGAACACAGATCCTTCTCACAGTAGTCCCATAGTGGAACTGTACCTGCAGCAGCTACTCCTGAGAAAAGGAAAGTGTACTCACCCTCTACTCGACTCCCACTCTATTCTACTCTAATGTTGCTCTACACTGCAGCTATTGTCTTCATTCTGAACAAATTCTTAGCTTGAAACACATGCCAGACCTACTTCTCTTTGGTTTTGTTTGTTTGTTTGGGGTGGGGTTTTTTTGTTTTCTTTTCAAAATTTTATCTGTGTACGTGAATCTAAGTATGAGAGCAATAATAAACTACTTTCTCATTATACTTATGTAAGCTTTATTTCTCACCAATGGGAAAAAAGGGAAACATGCCTGCAGGTGATCTGAGTCTGGTTCAGAGCCAGCAGGCAAGGGTTACTACAATCTTTTGTACAGACCCTGTACATCTTCAGAGAATGCATTGTAAAGCACCTCAGTTGTCAAGACAAGAATAGTCTCCATTCTTGATTTTCTTAAATCGCAGCTAGATATGGAAGGCTTGAGAAAGAAATAGGATGTTGTATATACAGCAAAGCTTCTCCTCCTTATACAGAAATTATAATAGTTGAATAACTGCATTATTGCCTTCAATGGCTTTGAGTTGCAAAGAGGTTTCAGCATGCAGGCAACACTGTGTGGATGCACTGTTGTCATTTACAAGACAGGCATTATAAAGATTCAGCAAATGCTTTTTTGCTCTTCTACGTCTGTATTGCTACAAGCATCAGAACTTTACTGGCATGAGTAAACTCAGGAAAGTAATGTGATTCCTCTCTGTGGGCTTGGTTAATTCTGATAATTTAACAAGTTAAAGCACTGCTTTGCAATTACTGTTGAGTAAAGATTATAAGTCTGGACCTATGTTTTAATCATTAAAGAAGTTCAAAAGCACTTATTTTACTCCAACTTGAACATGATTAATATTTCTGTAGGACTTGTTTATGTCGCTGGAAATTGTCAAGGATACCAAATCACTTCAGTAGCGAATATTTGTTAAACGGAGACCAACAGGACTTGCTCCACTGATGGTTGCTGCTCTTAAAATTTGCACTATTTGGAGATAGCTTCTGTCTAAAAAAGAATTTTAATTAACATACCCTTTGCAATGAATGTTGTTAAATGTTAGTCTTTATGAAAGTTCCTTGATATTTCTCTTGGGAACATATCAAAAAGAGCAAATCTGGTATAAAAGAAAACACTGTGCCAGTTACTTTCTTAAATCTCTGATGCTGATTATAAATGGCAGCTGAACAATTCATGGACAAGACAGCAGATATGCATTTATGAAACTTTATACTTAAGCTGTTGCCTAATTTTAAGTATATATGAAAGCCCTTTAATCACAAATCAACAACTCTTTCCTCGACTGTACAAAATGTCTGCAGGTACTTTGTTGGGTTTTCTCTGTATAGATTATTTAGTGTGATTTGTGGTATAAGAAGTTGTACTGCAAGTACCAAAGTAGAGCTGGATGGAAATCTGATCATTAGTTTCATAATGATTCCATGATTTGGAATATTTCCCTTTCTAAGAAAAGAAAAGTACTGCAATGAAATGAAGGGCTAAATAAAGTAGTGAAGACTAAACTAAGTCCTTCCTTTCAAAGGACAAAATAATTAATTCCAACTTTGATTTATATCCTGCACTACAAAATCATAGAATCTAAAGGCATACAGTTGTCTGTTATTTTAAACAAAACATGAAACTTTTTTTTAGAATATTCAACTTCTTTATATTCCTGGACAGAATTTTTGAAAAATTCAACCTGTTTATGCAAAAGGTATTTTTCCAAAAGTAAATCTATATTTTTAGTGAGTCAGTTTAAAATTTAAAGTTTAAAGAATATTGTCTAGGAGGGAAAAAAATATTTATTAAAAAATCCCATTTGTTAAAAATTTACCATGTAATTTAGCAAGTTGGTACATTGTTTTTCTTTACTTTGCTGTGATAAGTAACTTACCAACTTATCAATTTTTTCTATTATTATTTTATCTAAGTTAGAAATCTCAGGGTTTTTTATTTCAAGCCAAGTTTTCTGGTGGAAAGAAAGTCAGGAGGAGACAGCAGAACAAGCCATAATATTTGTATAGTTGCCTTGTGGATGCCATTATTACTATTGATGGTTCCCATATTATTATTTTTATTATTAATAATGTTAATAATAACAATACCCAAAACAACAGCAATGAAGTGTGTCTGGACATTTGGCCAATTCAATCTACTCCACATAAAGCGATTTTTAAATAATAATGAGATGAACAAAAGAAGCATTTAGAAGACCACCTGTTTCTTTCAAATCTTATCCAGACCTCTTGAGTCATCAAAATGGATCCGGAAATATTATCAGAATGTACTCCCTGGTGCAATTTGCAATCAAACCTGAATGAACCATCACCGTTAATTAGGGACTTTCTTATGATAGCATAGCAATCCTAGGTTTGAGAATGCTGTGTGAGATAGAAAAAGTACTTTGTAGTTAATATTTTGAATATTTACAATGTCCATATTTTAGTAAAGGACTTGGGGAAAAGGGTTTTTTATCAATACCTATTTTCTTGGATGATATCTGATTTTTAAGACTGGATCAATATGGTTAATTTTACTAAAATAACATTAAAAATGTGAAGTTTTCATAAAACATAAGGAAAAAATGCTTAGGAATACAAGTTGGGCTCATCAGTTTCATATTTGATATTTAAATTAATCCACTTCTTCATTTTTTCAAATTATTCCAAAGAGAAAGCTGGAAAGTCTAAATGCAGAAGAAATAGCTGTCTTACAGTTTTCAGATTTTTCTTCTTCTGAAAGAAGAAAAACCCCACCAAGCAGAAATATTTTTAAAAAATAAACTATGTTCATCCAGATAAGCAAGAAATTACACCCAAGCATCTCAAAAAGCAGTGTCAAAATATTCATTGCAGCAGACAAACAGTGAAACACAGACTCCTACAAGGAAAAATATTCAGAAAGCTCTTGCTGTTTTTGTTTGCCGGAATGAGAAATACACACTATACTTTAGTTTAATTGGTCTCAGAACATGCATTTTCAGTTGTAATGTATATTTGATTTAAGAATTAATAAGTGTATGTGAGATTAGGAAAAAAATTGAAGTCTTTCATCAATAACAATGGAAGTTAATAAATCAAGCCTTGCTTTGGTGCATGTATGATTAGTGAAATAACCTGTTATAAACATACATCTCCACTACATTTGGCTTTTCATTCCTCAAAGCCAACTCATTTTTTTCAGGCACCCTGCACAGGCTTAGGAGAAGCTGCATCTTTTACAAGAGCTTAATAATTAAACAAACAAAACCCCATGCTTTTAGCATTCAGTGCCCATGAACAAGCAAAACCCTGATAGCCATTTGATGAAATAATGCTCTCCCTTGTTCTGGATTCCCAATCGTGTCGTGAACTGCAGTGGAGGTAGTCTGGTCCCCTTGCTGAGTCACTGCCTTTCCTTGCCTGCGGCTGAGACATTCACCTCTGAATTCTATCTTGAACCACAAAGAAGGAGTGAGATGAGCTGCTTTGTGAGGCTGTGTTGCTGGATGGGGTTTGGGAATCATCAAGACCCTGCAATGCACAAGCTCAGAACGGTAGCAGAGGCTTCCCCAGCCTGGGTGCTGCAAGGCTTGCAATCCCCCTTTGACTACTCACTAAGACAGCCTTTTGCTGGGGGACTAATGACCTGATGAACTTTTGTCAGTAATCAGATCGTTCATCAGCAGACAGGCCTGGTGTGAATCCTGCCACGTGTTTATTGCAGTGGATAGTGTAAGTGTGTAATGGCAAAAATGTCCAACGCCTGTGGAGATCAGCCAGCACACCACCTCTGCTGCACTCTGGGTGTGTGCATCCCAGCTGCCATCCTGCCAGGCTGGCACCACTCCCAGCACAGACTGCTGGGGAAACTCCTGGCAGAACGTGAGTCAAGGACAGAGGGGTTTTCTGACATGCTGCAATTGGGGTTGAGAGAAAGACTGACAATGTTTTGAGCAGTTTCGTGACATAATTATTTGCTGCAATTTGACAGTTACGTCACAGCATTCAGCTGAAACTAACTTGCATAAATCTTGAAACAACAAATTACACAGAAAAAAAGGATTTTCTTAGGACATTTTTGATAAAAGTTCTAATTCTTCAACGTGTTAGAATTATGTGGGAAGTTTACCTTTCCGTAAGAGAAAAAAATCAAATATTTTCAGCATTGGAGAGTTAAAAAGAGAATCCAGAAAAATCTATAATACCAGCCATAGCAGGGGAGTTGATCTGGTGACATTCTCCTTGCCCTCATTTATCTTCATTTCCTATGCCACCAGTACATTTTGCCCATTGTACAACATCCTAACGTCCATATTATTATGGTCTGACACATAGCAATAGAGTAACACAAGAGAGAAGAGAGCTCACAAGCCTTATGCCTGGTTCTTAACCTTTTGCCTTTCTCTTATTGGAAAAGTACTTTAAAACAGACACAACAAATGCCACTTCTTCTTCTCTAATTCAGTTCCTTTCTCCCTAGCATTTCCATCACGTTTTATATTTTTTCTTCTTCAGACTTCCTTTGGCATCTGAAAGGCCTCTGTGACCATTTCCTCTCTGTGGCCAAGATGAAGCTCACAGTGATTTATGTGGAATTAAAACAGGCATAGAGAGCCTAGGCTCTGAAAGTACAAGCACACAAGAAGTCTTGCTTAAAGGCACATCTCACAAGTGCTTCAACCCTTCTTTGGCACCAGAAACATGGGCAAGTGCTCTATCAGTCTTTAGAAATTACAGTAATTTCACATTTATAA
>PYHW01010375.1:4364604-4385829 GCA_013186435.1 Turdus rufiventris | reverse complement strand
CTGGAGGAAGGATGGGTTGTGAAAAGATAAAGAACAATGCCCGGCCTGGTTTCAATGGATGGCTCATTAGCAAAATATCTCCCGTGGAGATAAGGATCACTGCCCCCACCCTCAACAGATGGTGATAGAATAGATACCTTTTATCACACTCTGTATTGTAACCCAAGACAGTTGCCAATACCTGGAAGTGTGGTTTATAATCAGGTGCGGATTATAATAGTGAAATTACTGTAATTGCGTGGGTATAACAACTATTTATGAGGACTATCTAGTCCTCTGAATCCTGAAAAGATATGGTTAGTGGGAGAACCATGCCACCTGCCTACCATCTTCCCACTCCATTGTGATTTACCACTTGTTTTCCTTTGAAGTCCAAATCTTCTATTTCTTTTACCACAGTTTCTACTTGTCTGTGAGTTTGAGTCTGTACTTTTGAAAAGAATAAATCCATGAATGGCTTTATTCGAGCTGTCACAGCTTTTATTGTGAAATATAAATAAAAGTTCCAGAAGAATACTTTTTTCCTCCTTTATAATGTGAGACAAAGCTGGCATGAAACAGATCTCACCCACAGGAAGGCAGAGCCCACACACTCATAATGATGTATTAAATCATCCATCACACTTTCCTGAGAGAGTCTATGGCCTTTCAGCCACTCAAGTGCATATTCACCTCTCACCTGCTTGGTTGGGAGCTAAATGTCTCCATAGTTTTGTGGAATACTTTGGACTGGAAAGGATGCTGGAGGTCACCTGAGCCACTCCAATTTGCAGCCCAAAGAGAGTTTTTGCAGGGTTGACAGCAGAGGACCATAAATTCTTCTGAAGCCAAGCAGACTGTCAACCCCACTGGATATCATATTGACCATGGCAGCAAGTTGCACTCCTGACATTTAAGAGACACAAAGACAATACTAAAGAAAAGGTAACAAAAGGAAGCCAAATTGTTGTATACTAATCAAAGTGTAAAATGTAATAAACCCCTGATCCTTGGAGTTATCCCACCTCCTGGCCTAACTGCTGCCAAATGTATCATCATCATCATCATCATCATCATCATCACTGTATGTGACTGTCATTTGCTCCTACCATCTCAGGGCCTTCTCCATTAAAAAAAAAAAATTAGTGCTTATTTTTTATACAGAGGTTAGTGCCTTCATCAAGAGCTGAGTACCATATTGAGGCCCAGGATGAAATGTTTGTTTGGGTCTTTATAGAGAGTTCAGAAAGGGTTAAAGCTGATAGATTCAGCACCATCCATTTCAACTTAGTGAAGATCCTACTGGCTGATCCAGCTCCTGAGAGTTGGACATGGGCAGTGGAACATGGCTTTGTTAGACCCAGTGCAGATGAAAAGATGATTGCAAAAAAACCCCCATCACAGATCAAGGGGACAAAAGGTCCTTAAAGCCAGACACTTACAACAGAGCAAAACAAACATTTATTCAGTTTGAGTGACCTGAGCTTGCTCCAGCAACAAGTGAGCCACACACACTTCACTTCTTTAAACAGCCCGAAGATTAATTGTACCTACATGTTTTGGCAGACACAGTCATCATGTTGACATCTCTTTAATTTTATTTCACAAGGCCCCAGTTAAGCTGTCTTCCTGAGCTGGGCAGCCTTTAGGGGTCTTGCAAGAAGGGCAGATGTCATGGTGTAACCCCCACCAGCAGGATCATGAGAGAATTGGAAGGGTAAAAGCTGGAAAAACTTGTGAGTTGAGATAAAGAGTTTAGTATGGAAAGCAAAACCCACTCAAACAAAGAAAACCAAGGAATCCACAGCTTTTGATGGGCAGACAAGTGTTCAGTCATCTCCAGCAGAGCAGGGCCCCATCACACTTAGCAGTTACTTGGGAAATGTCAACCCTCCACAAGTGCCCTACTTCCTCCTTTTACCCTCCACCCATGTTTACATACACTGCAGGATGTCACAGGGTCTGCAATATCCCTCTGGTCAGCTGGGGTCACCTGTCCTGTCTGTGCCTCCTGCCAGTCTCACATGCAGCCCCATTCCCCTCGCCAACACAGCAATGTGAAAAGCAGAAAAGGCCTTGGCTCCACGCAAGCCCTGCTCAGCAAGAACAAAATCATCCCTGGATTATCATCACTGTGTCCAGCACAAACCCAAAACACAGCCCCATTCCCAACCACAGTGAAGAAAGTTAACTCTACTCGAGCCAAAACCAACTCGACCAGGAAAAACATAAGATTAATGGATTTCCTTATCCACATCCATGCTGTTCCTCCATGCTAGCTGATTTGAATGCAACATTACCCAGAAGATAATGTCGCTGACAGAATTACAAAGAGATTTCCTGCTTTGTTCTAACTGCCATTTGAGTGCCAAGCAGAAATACAGACTTCTTCCCCTGGTTTTTGAAGCTCACAAGAATATTGTTTATGCAGCTGAAACTCACAGAGACTGCCAGAGTTTCAGCAGTAAAGCTATTTAGGAGAACAAAACAGTGTTTCCACTCAAGTTGGGCAAATGTCACATATCCATACTGTACAGCAGATATTCCCACACAGTGCTGTGGATTCTCCTACAGCAGCAGAGTCTGTGGGACAGATTCCTGATGCTAAGCCATTCCTCCATCAACCCCACTGCAACAGATGGAGGATGTATAACACCTCACCCTCTGGTCACTGTACTGGTGCTGATGTTTACTTTTAGTTCAGGATTATCTATTTGGATCCACAGACTCTTCTCATGCTCAGTTAGCAGACATTCTGTCCCCCTGTTTCTTTTATTTAGAGAATGTCAGTGGCTTTTAAGCAGTATTTTAAGAGCACAAACTCTCAGCTGGGAGCAGACTTGACTTTTGCAGGTAAGTGGCTAAATGAGGTAGGAGGAATAAAAGAATGGTGAATAGGGGATACAATTCATCAAAATTTTGTTTTTCCAAAGGTACTTACTGAAACAATTCAGCTTGTCTGGATTTTCTTCTCTTTCCCCAAACCACTTGCTGGTTTTAAACTCAGTTCCTTTTACCTTTCTTTCTAGGCAAATTTGTGCAGGAACACAGAATATGCTGAGTTGGCAGGGACCCACAGGGATCATCAAAAAGTTGCGTGAGGACAGGGAGGAGACCACAACCTAATTTCACCAAACAACTCTCCTTGTGCTTTTTTTTTTATTGAAAGGTGAGAAATACTAATATAAAATTTATTTTATAAACCCCCAATCTCATAACCACTACATTTTAAAAATGCAACATTCTGACATGTTCTGCAAGACGGTTTGAGATAATTTGAGACATTTTGATACACATTGGAAGAAATGAGGGCTGTCTGAGTGGATTTTTCTGTTTTCTTATCCTTCTACTATGTGTGTTTGTGCTAACTCTGGAAAAGTACTGGGCATAGATGGGAAAAGCAATAGAAGATCTTTTGCAGAAATGACACTGTCCCATGGGAATGAAGATCAAGAGAAGACCTAAGAGAAGAAGGAAAGAAAGGAAATGCACAGACTAATTTAAATTCAGAATCTGACCTGACACAAATTAAAATCCAAGCTCAGAGGTTAAGCAGAAGTTCTTCAATCATCTTTCAAGTATCTCAGCAAAACAGTACAGGATGGAAATGCTGAAAATAAAAAGAAAATTACCTGCAGGCTTTTAGTACTGTGAAATATTTACAACAGCATATCACTGGTGAATGCTGACACAAAATAGCTCTTGAAAAACGTCTGTCAGGGAGAATAATTTAGAAAGCTGGAGTCACAGGTAGTGTCACAGAGTCTGAACACTGCTGGGCTAGAAAGTATAAAAGTACTGTCCATAGCTGAGAAAGTGAGGTGCATTTGTACTGAACGTGTTGACAGCTTTGTGGGTGGATGCTCTTAAAGATATTTGTGCTTTTGTGGAAGATGTCCAAAACCCCAGCAGGCAAGGAAGCTACCAAACACTGGTAATGACTAAATTTACTGCAGAAAGCAGGTTCTGCTGCAGGGGAAGAGGGGAGAGGGAGGAAGGAACTGAGGACAACAAAGGATGCTGTTTGCCAGGGGAAAACCTTCCCTCCAGGGAAAGCACTGGCAGCCAGGGAAGGCAGGGGTGCTGTGCTGTGGTCACAGATGGTGGTGGCTGGTGTGTGTGAATTTGCCAGAGGATTGTGGGATTATGGCCCGGTAAAAAGCTCATGGGTGGACATTCCTAAGTAGGGCTAAATCAGCACAGCTTTTGTCAGAAGCCATTAGTGGCTCTTTTAGTAAGTGCCTAAGAAATAATGATAGATCAATTTGTCACATTTTAGCCACACAGGGAAAATAAGGACAGAAAATATATACTTAGAAAATAAATTTTGTATGGATTTGGCTTTCAGGGTAAAGCATATACTATTTGTTGTTTCACCTGCTCAACTTCCTGTAACCCCAGATATGAAAACATGCTAAAGCATGCTAAAAACATGATATGTGTCATTCTTCCATAAGGAGATGATAATTATCACCTCCTATGTACCCTGATTGATGCAAACTACCAGTGGTAAAAATAGTATCTATTCAAGCAAGCAGATAGATTCTCCAGAGTCTTACTAGTTTTTGAAGTAAGCATTGACTCAGAGTAGAAATATCTGATAAGACCTGTCTCTTATCCGTGCAGCCAGTTATCCCAACCCTCCCAGCTGCAGGGGTCCCTGGCTCTGGGATCAGTCACAGAGGCTGCCCAGGCCCCTCCACACTCAACAGACATTGGGGTTACAGAAAACTTTTAGCAGAATGAACCTTTTTTTCCTGTGAAACACCTCATATCTGAAGTGATGGCATCTCCCAAAGGAAAAACACTACCAGGAATGTCCCAAGAATTCCACTGCTCTCTGCTCCTTATGAACACTCCTTATGGACTTAATCTAGAGAAGCTTAAGGCTCCCTATTTGCTTGGAGAAACCATCTCCATGCAGAGTTGTCCCTTGCTTTTAGAAGCAGAGCTGCATCTTCAGAAGTCACCCAGACCCTTTTCATTACCCTGGATTTTCTTGAGTGATGTATCAAAGTCCAAGTATTTGAAGAATAATTTATATCATTGAAGTCCAAGGAAAGATTGATTTTAATGGCTTTTGTTCAAGTTCAATTCTTCAGTCTCCTGCCAATTCTGTTGCTACTCTTTTATAAGATGTCTATTTTTTGAAAGGTTCATAAACCCATTCTTGCAATGATGTTGCCTTCACAATGTATCAATATAACAGTGTGAGAACAGGGACCACTTGCTGTCATGGTGATTGATTTGCTACTTTATAAAAATCCAGTGAACTAAGTTTAACTTATTTTATGTGTAAACAAGCAAATTATTCAAAAATAATTAAGAAAAATTGTTCTGTTTGCTCAACACCATTCAAAGGTACCTTATGTGTGTTTTCAGATCCAAATTTAAATGCAATATATGTTGCTTAAAATATTAATCTGTTCTACAGCTATGAACAGGTTAAATAGTTTTTGGTATATTTAATTTGAACTGTTGAGCACCTTTTCTCCTATACTGGGGACAAACAGTTTCACTGGCACTTTATGGGAACAGAAGCGTTTGTTGTCTGACACTGAGCATCCAGATATCTGCAGTTACTACAGCAGAACCTGAACACAGGACATCACTTTGGAGATGTGCAATGACTGACACTATTTAGGCACATAGGCTGGCCTAACCTGTGTAAGCAATGCTCAAGGAGCAGTCTGTGTTTTCACCCTATCACTAGGACTTCTGGAAACACAGCTGCCCTTTGCCTGGAGCTCAGCTGAGCTGCTCTGTCATTCCTTTAGAGACACACGTCTGTCTTCACCCTGAGAAGGCTGCATGGGCTTGTAGAAGGTGCTGGAATTCTGGCACTGGCTGAGGGGTTTATTTTGCATCCTCCCAGCCATAGGAGAGCTGTCAACCAGACCTGAGTATTAGAACAAGTGGAAAAATCCCACTAAGTGTAAGTCAGGGGCAATATATGAAGTTAGTAGTAAGCACAACACAGCCACTGAAGAGAGAGAACATCACAAAACTCTTGCTGCATGGATGGTAGGCTGTCACCTCATCACAGAGCTGGCAGGGGAATGACACATGAACATCATGCTGGTCGATGACCAGGAGGCCCATTATTTAAGGGAAATCCATCATTCCTTCTACCCATGTGCAAAACAATACTTCTGGCTGAAAATGTGCCAGGTTTAGGGGCTTATACAACTCTTCCATGGTAGAGGGAAAAATCCCTGGGAAGGAGAGGGCATAGGTTAAAAGTTTGACTGTACCTACTAATGAAATAATCGACTTTCTCATTGAAGTAATTACTCAAACCAGGTCATAAACTGTGGAAGATGCTTCCTTTGATGCTGAGTCAAAGATCCAACTCTTCCAGCATCTGCAGGCTCAGTAAGCAGCAGAGTAATCACTACTGTGCTTCCAGGACAGAGCCAAGGCCACCATCCTGATGAGCTGACAGGACAATGCTCCTGGCTCGTGACACTGCTGCCCCAGAAAATTCAGTCCACATGCTGGAGCTGTCTCAGAGAAGAGAACAGTCAGACCTGAGCCACCCTGACACACTCCACTGACCCTCCACTGTAGTTATAGCCCTTGTAATGTCTCTGCCCAGTCCTAGGTGCTCCCAAGCAATGTCTGAGGTCAGAGTTCTGGCTATCTTCTGCATCCCACACATGTGCCATCAAATGCTGTGCTTGTTTAAGATATGGGACCTCATCCTCTGCCTTTGAGCTTTCTGTGAGATGCAGCACCTGGACCAGCAGACCTTTTCATCAGGGATACCAATGAAAGTCATAATCTAATCATAAATGACCAAAGGCTATTTTTTGATCTTAATTCTAGTCCACAGCTTCTCCAAGATCCTGGGCTGAAGGAAGCAGAGTCCCAAACTCAGTAAGTGCAAAACCACTGTGTGCCTCAGCTTCTGCCTTTATTTCTGTAACAATTTCTATTAGCCAGCACTTTGCATCTGAAATCTGCTAACTGCTGGGTAGGGTTTATGACATTAAAAAGACTTAGGACATTCTGAGTAAAGCCTAATGCAAACTGCAGCATGGTTTTCAGAAAAAATAATCTCATTTTGACTAAGGAAATTTCCAAGAGACTGCTACTCTCCTAGGAGGTCACTGCAATGTGAGCTACCCTCACTGATAAAAACTGCATTTAGTCTCACTTTTGCTCCTAGCTGTCAGCTCCTACATATTTGTTGACTGTTTTGAAGCACTGAGAAAAACTTTTCTTTAGCCATGCTACAGAAAATGCAAATGAGACCCTTTTCAGTCTTGCAATGTTTGATTTCTTTCTTATTTCTATGTATTTATTAGCATGTTTTCCATACAGGGGATGCTGAAACTAATGCAGCCACAATGCTTATTTTCCTTAAGCTGTTTTGCAGAAGCATGCATGGACACCATAATTTTCCCAGGAGAGCTACAGGGAGATCACTATTCATTCAGGGAGATCACTATTCATTCCTTAACATTTTGATTTACAGTAATTTCACGACCAAAAGGTACACCGGACTATAAGGCGCACCTCCGGGAGTCGGCAAACTTCGCAACTTTGTACATTATATAAGGTGCACCGGACTATAAGGTGCACTTTTTTTTTGGCCGCGAAGATCCATGCCGTGGGCAACAAAGTAACGGATTAGTAACAGAATCCCGCGATCGTGGAGTTTACTGGCAGATGCTCAAATTGCAAACATTTTTCACAGATTGGTGTAGCCTTTAAACGCAGCCCCAAGCGCCCTCCCCATGTGCAGGGCCAGGCACTCCTGCCCACCCCTGGCTTGCAAGGCAGGGATCGGGGCGGCTTGGGGCTGCCACAGCTCACACCTCCTGGTTGCTGTGGTTCAGGGTGGCTCAGGACCATGGGTGGCTTGGGGTGGCTCAGGGCCAGACAGGCTTGGATTGGTCTCGCTTTTCTCCTGCCGGGGCCATGCAGGCTTGGATCGGCCCCACTGCCCCCCCCGCCGGGCTTGGGGCAGCTCGGGACCCCCTGTGGCTCGGGGCAGAGCAGGGCCGCCCACTCCCTCTCTCCCCGTGGGGCTGCTGCTGGCCAGGGGCTGCCCGGTCCCGCCCACCCCGCAGGGCTCCTGCCAGCCGCGGCCCCCCGCTCCCGCCCCTCTCGCAGCTCAGCGCTCCCATGGTGCCGCCCCCCCTGGCAGCTTGGCTCACGGCTCACACTTCCGGGTTGACAAATTTCACAACTTTGTACATTATATATGGCATACTGGACTATAAGGCGCACTTCCAGGTTCGGGGGAAAATTTTAGTCAAAAGGGTGTGCCTTATAGTCAGGAAATTACTGTATCTTAAAATATACTGCATCATGCCTTTTCAGTTCTGCTTCTTCATTTGAATGTCCTTATACTCAAAAGAGCTCTCTGTAAGAAGATAATGTTTCCCTTCTGTTTTCTCATTCCATTATAAATAATATTTGGTATTCACTTGAACGGACTGGTTTTTAACTAAATTTTTTCTTCATGATTTTCTTAAAGACACTCTCAACTGAAGGAAAATATTTACTCATGCATGTCAGTGTTTGTAACATGTCAAATGAAGTGATAATAATTTGGGGCTCCGTTATTGAGACCTCTCACATCAAAGAATAGATCAACAGATGGATTTTCTATTTTTGCTGCTAGAAAAACATAACTTCCAACCAGTCTCAAAGCACCTTAAACTTTCATTCATAGATTTATGATTTTTCTTTCCCCCAGAATAGAAAACCGAAGTAAATAAAAGCTAAAGCTCTTGAGAAAGCCTGCTCACAAAAGAAGCCCATCTCCCCTGCAGAAATGCTCACCTCCAACCCCAGCCTGGAGGGTCTCTGGGGGCTGCTCTCACTTCAGAATTGTATTTTGTTAGTTCCACCAGGAGAAAACATCCTGAGATGATAAAAAAATTGTGCTATGCTGTACTGAAGGAAACAGGGGAAGAAGCAGAGAAATTTTGTTGGCAGCATTGCAGAATTTGTATGGAAATAAAAGAAAATGAATTCTGACTTACAGTTCAAATAATTACAATTTTTCCGAAGAAAACCTCACACTGCAAAGTACAAAAAATGTACTAAATTCTAGAAAAATCATATAGCATTAGGACAGAGAGAAAATTTTCAAATTTATGTTCTATTTAGTTCAGTCAATTGTACAACTTGACAAATAGGTTCTGTTTCTTAATATTGCTTAATATTCCATCTTCACCTGTATACAGAAACTTTCTGCATAATTCAAATACCTGCAGACACTGCAGCATTTGATTATGCATCTGATTTCCTTTATAGACCCAAGCAGATAGTATATATGCATATATAATCTCTGTGCTTGTACAAATTCCAATCTTTTTCTTTATTATGCATTACAAATAATTTTTAAGGTGCATAACTGGAAAGAAAATTTCAAAATTTTTCATTTGAATAAAAGTTGCATGTTTGTTTCTTCTTTCTAATGTCTTGCTATAATGAGATTTGATCTGGTGAAGTACATAATATGTTTTACCAGGAAAGGCCTCGCATTTAAAATTGAGTTTATGATAGATTGTATTTCTGGACTTATATTAAAATAAGCCCCAAATATTATTTTAATGTTTTTTTCTATCTTTCCTCTATACTAAAAAATATTACAGGAATATATTTTTCATACTAATAAATGATGATAATGAATTATGAACGTTTCTGCCTTAGTCATTCCAAGTCTCAACCTACAGTTCTCACTTTATGGCAGAAAAAATCTGATCATATATTCCAGGCAAAAATAAAGGTACACTAACTGTTCCCTATTTCTTTAAAATACATTTTACTAGAGGTAGAAATACTGTGTGTAACATGATACAACTGAGTAAGAGAAAGAGTGGTTAGACAGATAAGTAACAGCTAGGGAATAATTTTGTGTATTTGTGTCAACTTTTATTCCTTCAAGCATCCGTGGTTACAGGTATTACCTCTTTCTCTGGGGATGATGCTCCAGAACTGTGAAGAAATTGTTCTTTCTTGATAGCTTGCATGGTTATTTGATTAATTTGCCTTCCTGGAGCGCTGGTGCCAGTGGTGGTGGCCCCAGGTAGGGCTCAGCATGAGCTCTGCTCAGCTTCCTTGTCCAGTGCTCACCCACTAGGAGACTCTGTGACTGGGGCTCTTTTGGGCACTTTTGATGTTTTGCTGCAGGTCTGTTCATGACAGGAGGTGGGGACAGGGAGGTCTGTGAACAGTGAATTTGCTGTGCTGTGATGCACTGCCTGTGCACAGCAGATGTGATCAGTGCATCGAGATCTCCATCTAATTAGATCTGGTTTTCAGAACATCAGTTTTTCTATTGATCTTGGTAGTCTTCATTGTCATAACTTTTTAACATCACCTTTTAAAGCTTTTTAGCAATGAAATTTCCTGTACAAATAATCTTAGCGGAGGCCATTCATTCTGCCACTGCTGGGCCAGGCAGCAGAGTCCTCCTCTGACTACATTTTCTTGATGGAAATACAGAGACCATTGTTTTGAGGAAAATGTGATTTGTGGGGGTCACTGTGGGGTTTTGTGACGAACCTGTACAGGCTATCATTGGGGAATGCTGTAAATGGATTTTTTTTAAAAAAACCTCAAGTTTTTTTTCTCACAGGTTTTACTAAAAGACAAGGAGCTATTTCAAGCATATAGAAGAATGGATTTATTGGTTTGTTTTGAAATCTTTCATATAAGATACCTCTGAGAAGCTCTGATAGCCCCACCCAGCCTTCTGCTCCTTCTAGAAACTGGATCCCACTTGTGGCACAGCAGGTGGGAATGATGCAGGCAGGGTGAGAACTCCCTGCCCTACACACAGCTCCCATCAGGTACAGGTGACTGTGCTCTGCAGCACAAAAATGGGACAAAATGGATTGCTGTGGTGACAGTCCCCTTAGTGGCACCCAAGGCACATCTAGAGCAACAATACACTGAAATGCGTGATCTTCAGGCAATTATCTCCCCAGTCATGAGCAGTTGTTTCAGAAGGCTCAATACTCTGCAGACCCAAGTCCTAGAGAATGAAGATTTCATAAAATAAAAAAGTTACAGTTCCAGGAACCCTTTTTATGTATCCTCCAAGCTGAGCCTAGCCAGCGTGCAGAAATGAGACCTGCAGTTATTATCTCTTGCTTTCATTCTTGTTTCTGATGTCCAGAATGCCTGCTATCACCATCAAGGAAGCAAACAAAATTAACCAAATTTCTATGGAACTCACAAATTTTAAGCAGTGACAGACATCTGAATCAATTGCTGAGAACTTCCCGCTAGATGTCAATGAGAGGAAGCATTGAGAAAAAGTCATAGATGTTCAAGTCCATTGCAAGATGCAATATAGAAAATTCCCATTCCACTGCAAACTTCACATTATAATAGCCAGGAAAAAATACTACTCTTTTGAACAGGATTTGCTGTATGTTCATAGAACAATGTTGACATAAAAGGTATCCCCAGTAAGATGTTTGAAATCATTTGTCACTTTGGAAAATTCAGATTTAAGTATTTATGCCCTTAAAGAAGGCTGAACTTAGAAGAAATCTAAATTAAATTAATACATTTTAGACTCTTTTGCTCTGTTTCTTTTCATGTGTGTGAGTGAATTCTTTATGTTTTTAACAGTGAATTGGGGCCATGTGTTAGCTATAAGATACCTCATGTCAAAGAGGTCTGATAGTCATTCAGGAAATCATAGCAGCATTAATTTTATAAAAAGCTCAATACATTGTACAGCTTAGCAAACAGGCAACAGAAGATTAGAAGCACAATAATTGCAGGGATTCTAATTAATTAATAAATATAAAAATGAATAGAAGAATTCTTCATGAATTTGTATTTTTTCTTCAATCGCTTCCTGTTTTGCCAGCTCTTTTCTTCTGCAAAATGTATTTGTTCTGACAGCACCATTAAGCAACCTTGTGAAATTAATTCCAGCACTCAAAATAAATAACACTCTTGTCCAAAGATAGGCTGTAGCCTTCCAGTAGGTTTAATTCATATTTGATTTAATTAAGAGTCATAGATACATCCATCAATTGATACTTTAGGTATCTGATGTTGTGTAGTTTTTTAATCTCAGAAATAAACATTTGACTGAAACATCTAATAATTTTGCACATGTGTGTGCACATGCTCATGCATATAAAGAGACACAAATCACATGCTTCAAGTCTCTCTATTTCATAGAACTGAGCAGAACACCTCCCAAATAAAAAGCAGAAGAAATGGCTGTCATCTCAGATTGGATATTAGGAAAAATGTCTTCAGTGAAAGGGTTGTCAAGCACTGGAACAGGCTGCTCAGGAGAGTTGAGTCATCATCCATGGAGGCATGTAAAAGATGTGTAGATGTGACATTTAGGGACATAGTTTAATGGTTAAAAATTAGATTTAATTATCTTAGAGGTCTTTTCCAACCTAAATTATTCAGTGATCTTATGATACACCCTACATTAAGTAATGGCGGCATACCTTATTAAAGCAGTGCTTGTTCTCTCAAAGCTTGTGGGGAAAATGCCAAAACAGGCAGAGAAAAACCAAAAGAATTTGAACAGAGGATGTTGCAAATCATCCAGGTATGTGTGTGATCAGGGCAGACTTGCACGAGGGGCTCTGGTGATGTGTGCCCAGGTGTTGAGCATAAAGATAAACAAATGACATTATATTGTTGGATCATTGCAATTTTAAGATTGATCAAACTTTAATGCATTTAAGGAGCTTACTGATAAAATTATAAAATTTTAAGTTTAGTCACTTTTTTCTTACATGGCAACTATCAATGGATATGTCTGGTTCCTTTCATTCCAAAGAACTGGTATTTTTATATGTTTGAAGATCTGCCTTCTAGAACTGCTGATATAACAGTTTAGATAAACTAAAGTGTAGCTTAATCTGTTCATCTGCAGCAAGTCAGAGATATCTTTCAGAATAAATCACTGGCCCCATTCCACTGACAAATGTGATGGGCAGATTCACAGACTCTGTGCAGAGCCAGGAGCAATGCAGAAATGTAAAACTCATATTTTTTATTCTTCCTCAGCCTCCAAATTCACCTTTACACTCCCCTGTGGCCTCCAGGAATTGTTTCCACACCAGTCTTAGAGGGACCCTGGATAAAGACTTTAGGAGATCTGAATTTAGAGATGCCTGTCATGGTTACAGAGGAACAAAGGTGAAGCTGTCATTCCAGTCAACAAACAGGAAGAATCACACAGAGAAAAGCATTCTGTAGATACACATTGGTTATGGAGACAGTTTTCTGTGCATGATGTCAAAACTACCCAAAATTTTTGAAAGAAGGGATTATGCAGTGCTCTCTGCCTATTGACTCAAACAATTACTTCAAATGCGCTGCAGAAGAATGTGTAACACTTGAAGCAGAAACATAAGGATTACCTCTAAATTTTAAGAAACTATAGATGCACACAAAAGTTTGATGTTGAGCAAAGCTATCCACAGGTCATCTCAGCTTGAGAGGATCAACCCCTCTGTCTCCTGGGCATGAAAGTGAGGTGGTACTCACCTTGTTTTGCTTTGGGTTCTCTAACATCTCCCTTCCAGATTCCTGTATGTTTTGCCTATCTTATATAGGAAGAAGAATGCTTCACATTCAGCCTAATCACAAAAAAACCCCCTTGTGATTCTATAATTTGAAAAACTGATGTCATTGATTTTGTTGATGTTATGCCTCTGTCACAGACCCAGGCGTGTGGCATGTTCATACTCAAAACTTGCTGTGCAGGAAAAAACCTTCATTCAAATCACATGTGATTTTACAGAGATAATCCTAGATGATTACTTTGGACCAAAACTATAGGTAACATCGTGTGATCTCCCGATCTCTTGTTAATTCAATTTAGCTCTGGTCATCCTTACTCGTATGTGTTGTATTTGGGAAAAGACTGATTAATGCCACGATTTCACCTGATGGATTGCTGCTTTGTGGAAATCAGTTTTCTGTGAAAACGCAATAAATTACATTTCTGGTGCCCTATAATAACTAAAAGTTTAAAGGAGCTGATAGCAGGGATTGCAGTAATTAAATCACAGTCATAAACAAATGAGAAATTAAACCAAATAATTTCTGCACCAGCTGTGCTATAATTACAAGTTTATGTACAAAAACAAATTTGCTTGTCTTTGGATAAAAACTGACTGGGGTTTTTTTATTTTTTGCTAAGAACAGCAAATTTGTGTCAGAGATGTGTCTTTTTGGGAAATAATGTAGGTTCCCAAGCATAGATTTCCTGGGGATTTCCTAAGGGCAAAAGACTGCCTTCCTTCTTCTCCCCCCTGAATCTTGCCCAATCCGTCATCACAAGTCCTGTGTCATCTGACACGGAAATCTGGGAAAACAGAGCAGCTCCCTGCCCTCTCTATTGTCCCCTGACTACCCCTACCACCTCTGAAGTGCAGCCACCTCTGCACCAGGGCAGGCTGGGCAGCAGGAGCTCCATCACCAGCCCACTCAGACCTGCTCACAGAGGCCAAGGCCAGGCACAGAAATACATTTTCTATATTGAGAAATAAACATGAACTCAAAAACTCATCATGTGTAGGAAAGTTCAGGAGCCTCAAGCCTCTTAACAAGTTCATAGGATGGTTGGGGTTGGAAGGAACACAGTGAGTCATCTGATCTGACCTCCCCACTCAGGATAGGGTCACCCTAGAACATATTGCACAGAATTGTGATCAGATGGCACCAAGTTCACTAATAGCAATAATTTTTTTTTTTCCCTTATGTGTGTTGTGTTTACTTGAAATACTGTCTTTTAAGCAGAATATGTACAACATCATTAACTGCTTTGTTGTCAATGAAAACATGATGAAGCTTGAGTTTTAATTTTTTCTTTCAGGGCAAGAAATGGGAAAATACAATTCTTTGCTCAAGTCCTAAGCCAAAGTTTTTAATCTAGTTCCTCAGATGGGGGAGTCTGTTCCACAACTATGTTTTCCTAATCTGTACTGCTGTTTTTTAGTTCACATCTCATATTTAATTTTCTAAAACAATATAAAGATATTCAAAGACAAAAAAACCCATGAAGAGTACCCTTCATGAATGGCAACACTTTAGACAAGCTTCTGTGTTTACCAATAAAAGTACCTACTTAAGGCTATTTACTGTTTCATCTAACTTGCAGCATAAGTAGCTGACTCACTGCTGAAATTATTACAAGAAAACCCAGTAAAACCTCCAGGAAACTCCACTAGAGCAATCTCACAGGTCCAGAAAGGCAATGACTTCCATAATGTGAGGTGCAGGGTCCTCCACCAATAGTTAAGCTTAAGCTGATCACTCACTTCTTTAGTAGGAGAAGGGAGAATGAGAAAAATAAGGCAAGAAAAACTCATAGGTTGAGAACAACTTAAAGTGGGGGAAAGAGAAAAAAACAGTCAAGTGATGCAAAGGCAATCACACCTCCCACAAGCAGACAGCCTCCTAGTCTCTGAGCAATAACTTCTTTGGAAAGACAAAGCCTCAGTTTTGCTGCTGCCCATGATGTTATAGGGTATCCAGTATTACATGGTTTGGAATAACATTTTGGCCACCCGAGATCCACTGTTCTGGCTCTGTCTTTTCCCTACTGTCTGCCAACCCTCAGCACACTTACTGGGGGGCAGAGTCAGAAACAAAAAGTCTCTTTGCAAGCACTGCTTAGAGATAGCCAGGACACCAACACTCCTTTGGGCACAGATCTGATCCACAGCACCACAGGGGCTGCTGTGAAGGTTAGTCTAGCCCAGCCAGACCTAGCACAAGCAGCAGTACAGTGACTGACTGGTTTCCCTCACTAGCTTGCTCTGTGCATGCATTGTCTCAGTCTCAGCCCTGTAGGAAGTCCTGCAATGACTTGTTCCATTCCCATTCCAAACATCTGAAACAGATGCTTGGGGCAACCTGAGAAGCATGGTATAAAATCCTCTTTCTCCCTAGTTGAGTTGGGCATCCTAGGCAGGCTATGTCAGCCACCACGGAAACAAGCAGATTTTGGTTATATCTGGAAGAAAAGTTGAGTGTGAGAAAGATTTTGATTAATAAAGAAGGATTTATGTCTGTGGTATGGTTATGTGGCTGCAGTTCTGATGGCTGATGGTGTTGTGAGAGCACACCTTGGTATAAAAGCCTTTTTAAATTCTGAGCCTTTACACAACACTCAACCCTGACTGTTCCTCATTTCCCAACCAAAACACTTCTCTCTAGAATTAAAGAAACCAGCCATTCTTGAATCAAACCTGGTTTACCTATAACTGTCCAGCCCCCTACTTCAAGCAGGCTTAGATACAGGCTGCCAGGAGGAGAACGGAGTTCTAGGAAGGACAGCTGTCCTTTTGGCTAGACATAAAACAGTGCTGTGTTTGGGTGGCTTTAGCTGTGCTCATGATGCTGTGCCTGACAGACCTGTCTCTATGCACCTCCCATTAGCATTTGTCCCTGGATCAGAGGTCTCTGAGCCCAGTATGGATGTCTTCTCACACATCTCTTTCTGTAGCATTTGCACTTACCTCTGTCCTCTCTGGAAACTCCAGCTTGAACAGTGCTTCTGGTCATCTGGAGATTACATTTCTCACTTCCAGCATCTAAATCCATGAAAGAAGGCAGCTCAGCCTGGAGAGGAAGAGACTAGAACAAACATCTTTTGTGTAATGATAAAGCTAAAAATGAGAAAGAGCAACAATATCTTGACAGATGCAATTGCTCAAAATTGATTTTCCTTTCTATTTATTTTTCTTCCTCCAGTTCTTAGCACAGGCTATTGCTATTCAATAGTGAGAAGGCCAGACTGGCTCATTAAATGGAGCCAGTGCTCAATTTGAATCTCTGGACTATGAGAAATCACTTCTTCTCCTTGCAAGATCACTTTTCCCACCTCTGTGCAAGAGAAGGCAAACTCAAAGACAGGTAAAATCCCAATCTATCATCCTGTAATGTTTGTGCCCTGCAAATTCTTAGTGTACTGGATAATTGATCAGGCAGTTGACAATTGGTAAATGGTTTGAAAACTGAGAGGTCGCATGTTGTAGTTGGATCATCACCCTCCATCCATGCTGCAATGCTTTTGTGTAGAAGATGCAGACACCAATAAAAGCAGTTTGGTGTTTAATTTTCTGGATAATAAATCCTGGGAGTCTGCCTGGGTTGTTCTGCAGTTCTGCAGCCACCCTGCCCTGAAGTTCCAACAGCAGTGCCATGCAGGGTTCAGCTGGAGTCTGTTCTGTGCATCTCTCCTATTGGACATGAAAATGTGTCCACGTAAGGAGGATATCAGGTGAACCTCCCCCAGTAGAGTGACTCTGTCAGTGAGCCAGGGGAATGCAAAGGATTTGTGTTTTAAGCTGCTCCCTCCAACTCAGTTACAATGCTACTGAAGCAAGGCCAAAAGATTACATCCAGATGAAATCAGACTGGCTGATCAGCTAAGGCTGATCTTGAGTTCAGTTAATCTGTTCTGGAGCACAGTTTCTTTGTTACAGGGATGTCTTTTCTGGTCTGTTTGAAATTGGGGAAAAATTGAAAGTTATCAAAGAAGATAATACAAATCTGCTCTGCAGCATATACCTTTGTGTTTCAGAAATGTTCATGTAGAAAAAACCAGATTTTCCTATCTTTCCACATAATTCCTTCAAAAACAGAAGTTTGGTTACTGTTTCTTCCATTCCCAAGAAGGCAGCACAGGCTGATGTCCATTTTTTTGTGAAGGGATATGGTCATAGAGATAAAGCACAGAGTTAGCGAAGATCATTATGCACACACTTTCTACTTTTTTTCAACTAACAGCCACATGGTTTGTATTAGGTGGCCCAAAAGTCAATGCTACCCTCCTTTTTATCACCTCATTGCATTCGCTTTAGTTTTTCCCTTGAGACACTGAGGACCTGCTGTGTCCTTGCCAAAGCATGATGGATCTGGGTTCTTCCCACTTAGACACTGACTGGTAACCATGTTCACATGACCAATCCAATCAAACTCAGCAGGACTATTCCCAGGAGCAATTACCCAGCACACCAGCACCATTGCTGAAACATAACTGAATACTCTTTTTTCAAACCTCTTCTGCTTTCTGAATGTAAAATAATTCAAATTATTTAGTACATTAAAAATCTTCACTGTACAGAGTTGTTAGTGCTTTCAGAAAATTTTTTTCATATAATTTTGTAAACATGATGAAAATAATTTAACATAAAGCATTAATGTCTCCTATGTAATTCCAATCTTAAAGCAATATTCATTTTACAGTATGGATTAAATGTGCAAGAAATTGGTTGCTTTGCATATAATACTTGAAATCACTTAGGTTTCCCATAGGGAATTTTACTGCATGCATTAGCAATTGTGTATTTAAGACACTGAAAGCAAACAACTTCTGTAATCTTTAGTGGAGTTTCATGTATTTTTGAGCTGTGCAAGTGGTTTGTTTTATTCCAGTTCCAGTACTCCTGACTTTTACCACCATCAACCCCTGCTCTGGCTTCTGCCTCAATGAACCAGTAGGAGGCAATATGGATGATGATGAAACCAAAGATTTCTCTGGATTCTCAGTGGCTGGATCCTCACCTATCCTTTCCAATAGGCATGACTATCTCTTGATGGGTTTAATCTACAAATAAATGCAGAATAGAGTAAGAAACAGGTTGTCAAATCACACCAGGCCAGGGGCATCACCTGTGGCAGTGACTGAGAATGGGTGGCATCAGATGCCTTAGGCAGAGCTGCTGCTCACTGTGCTCTTCCCTGCGGATCCTGGCCTCCCTCCAGCCATGGCACAGCTCTGCAGTATTATGGGACAGGAGGAGAGAGCAAACAGCTTGTGCTCAGGCCTGTCCCATGGAAAAGAGAGATGCAGTTCCTGGATGTGCTCACTTCTTCGTAGAAGAACAAAGCAAAGTCTGTCTAAAGGTGAAGGATTCTCATTTGAGTTCTGTTCTCTGTTTCCCACTCTCTGTCTACACCCATCACAGCCTGAATCTATAACGCTGTGAAGGTTAATGGAGATTGTGTCATGTAATGCACCCACAGTGTCTCCTAAAATTGTAAAAAACCAGGAGGAATTGCAAGTCTAATCCCTTGTTACTGTACCTTCTGCTGCTGAAGGATGATAGGAGGAACCATTTTAATTTTTCTGAAGTATTACTCCTTTCTTTGGCTATCCATAAATTGCATCGCTTCTGTTCCCTGACATGTCTTGCATATAGCAGAATTACTTTCAACTGCCCTAGATAACTTTTTCTAAATCTGATTATTGCAGAAAAAAGACCATCAGAAAAAGCAGCTAAGGGTCATCCTCTAACCCCCAATCTGTCTCTGACATTGGGAAGATGCTTTACCCTTGTTACAGTCACTCATTGCTCTTGCTTACACTTAGCATAAAAGGCAATTCTTAAAAGCATTCATTTTGATTCCTCAAAATTAAAATCTGGAACCTGCCATGTTTCTTACAGTGGAGATGTCATCAAAGTATAAAATTGCTGTGTGATCTTTGGATCATTTTCTCTTGAACCATTTTATCTTGGTTGCTGTTTCTCCTAAAAGGTTCGCAATGCTTGGAAAAGGAAACAGAAAGAGCTAATTGTATGCCAAGAAAGCTTCATAATTACTTATTTCAGCCAATAAAATAATTGATCCAATTTGGCAAGAGTTTCACACTCTAAATTTTCACCCAAAGTGGGTGATTAAGTGCTGTGCTTTCCCCTAGACATATTGACTTCCAGCTATAGCCAGGAAAATGGGCTGTCTTAGCTAGTTAGTACCTATAGGAAATATCTCTTGCTGCTCAGAAGTGCTGTATATTTTTGCACTGATGACAGCACTGCCATGAGAAATAGAGGTCAAGGACACTGGAGAAATGATCCCAGCTGTGCCACTAGGCTGCTCAGCCCTCGGTGAGATTTGCAGAACGTGTAAGGGATTTAGAGGCTTCCGTTGCACTGGAAAGTCTGCACAGATGTCTGTGTTGGTTGCTGCTTTCTCCTGGAGTAGGAAAAAGGAGATCAATGAGCTTGCAACAGATGCTCAGCCTGTGCCTCCTCCATGGCAGGGAGCCCTCTCCTTCCTAGGACTGCTACACTTGAGACTGGGAGTAGGAGCAGCCCTTGGACGGTCACACTCAGCCAAGAGGGGCAGTGGGAGAAAGCTGAAGGTTTCCAGAAACAATCTCTTGTAAAAGGAGACCAGGAGCAGGCTTCTCCCATGCAATCCCAACCAAGCCTGTAGGATTGGGGCTGGGGTTTTACCTGGAACAGAGCCTAAACTCTCTATCTGGAGATGGACAGAGCCAGTCAGAGGAGCTGGAGCTGCCATGCTGCTTTGCTGCAGACCAAGCAGAGCTCTGGCAATGCTGCAAGAGACTTTCAAACAGCTTCCGCTCTGAAACACCACACCTCTGCTGTGACTGACTGTGCAAAAATTAAACTAAAAAAGGCACATCTCTACTGTAGCAGCTTGATTTAGCACTGAACTGCTCTGCAGAGTATTAAGCTAATTTAAGTCTGGCTTTACAATATTTTCAAAATACCTCTGTGCATAGTTTCAAGGGACTTACTAAAGTCAGTGTTATGACACACAAAAACTCAAATGAGGATTATCAGGCCAGTGGAAATACAGTTTCTTAATCTCCGATTAACAAAATGAAAGTCAGGACCATATTTCTCTCTGGTGAAGTAGCAAAGAGTGAGTGGCTGCTATGGTTGTTAGTCTCCATTAGCTCTGCTTGTGCTATTTCAAAGGGACCAGCAATATTCCTTTTCCTTTAGGTTCACCAGTGCTTGTGTTGCAAAATGACTTTAGTATCTCTGGTAAATTATTTCATCTCAGTAATGAAGCTAGAGACAGGGAAGGAGAAAAGATGAGTAAAATAGGAAGCAGAGCAGTGCTGCTGTGTGCTGCAATTAGAGAGAGAAGAGACTCAGATCTCTGCTGAGGGCACAGGAATTACCGCCAGTGCCACCAGCCAACCACTGGGACACCATCAATGAATCCTGCTAGCAAAGCAGTTTTGGAGTCTACCTTGTTTCTTCTTCTGCCTCCAAATAATAACAGGCTGGGAACTGGTAAAAATCTAGCACAGATATCCTTGGCAATCTAATGATACCTTACAGGCCCAACATAATGGCTTGTATTTTTGGTGATGTAGCATAGCTCATAGAGACAAGGAGTAATACTTGGGTTCAGACTGCTCAATTTTAATTCCTTCCTTCCTTCCTTCCTTCCTTCCTTCCTTCCTTCCTTCCTTCCTTCCTTCCTTCCTTCCTTCCTTCCTTCCTTCCTTCC
>PYHW01010375.1:4319176-4360447 GCA_013186435.1 Turdus rufiventris | reverse complement strand
GAGAAATCTGAAGGAGCAAAATATAGACTTTCCAAGCACTACAGAGACATCTTTGAGCCATAGGCGAGGGGTGATATGAGGCAATGATCTGGACAGAGAAGCAAACAGTTGTCATTGCTCATGGTGAAGGAGAAGAAATGCAGATGGGAAAAAATATTGAGGCAGACTTAAAGGCATCCCTTTGAGGAGTCCAGAGAAGGGCAATGAAGCTAGTGAAGGGTCTGGAACACAAGTCTTATGTGGAATGGCTGATGGAGCTGGAGTTTTTTAGTTAATCAATCAATAATAACCTTATCCATCTCTATGACTCCCTGAAACGAGGCTGGAGCCAGGTGGGGGTTCAGTCCTTTCCCCCAGGTAACTATCAACAGGATGAGAAAACACAGTTTTAAGCTGCACTAGGAGTGGTTTAGGTTGGACATTGGCAGGAATTTATCCACAGTGGGGGTGATCAGGCACTGGAATGGGCTGCCCAGGGTGGAATCACCATCCCTGGAGGTGTTTAAGGAAAGCCTGGATGTGGCACTCAGTGCCGTGATCGGGTTGACAAGGGGGTGTTCAGTCATGGATTGGATCCGTGACCTCAGAGATCTTTTCCAACCTAATCGATTCTGTAATTCTATGAAAGGGAACAACCCTTGTTTCATCAATCAATTTGTGTGTCAGAAGGCTACCTGACTCAGACAGAGCATCCTTTTCTTAACATTTCCCACATTTCTCTGCTTTGGGCTGTAACACAAATTGAACATTAGTGATTCAGTGCTTGTTCAAATACAAGTTGTACCTTTTTTCTGGTTAAGTAGTTTTATACATGCTTATTTAAATGAAATTAATTATTTGCAATATAGAATAAGAAAATGTGGTCATTTCCCACTTACCTACTGGGTTATTTTGCTGGGTCATTTATAGAGAATATTTCTAATATTCTTTGGGACCAACCCTACTTTTGTTTAATATAATGTTCTTCTGGTCGACAGACTCATGTTTCCAAGAGTCAATTTGCACTTCAACATAGTAATTTTGTGCCTGAAGTTTTCTGTTTGTGGCATTAAATAATCATTACAATGTCTCAAAGGATAAGTATTAGACTGTAAATTGAAAATTCATAACATATGCTATTATAGAAAAGGAAATAAATTTCTGCAAAACAAGAAATGCACCTTACTGCTTTTGCAAATTCAGTTACCCTTAATCAAAGTAGGAACTAATTACAGTGAATGATAGTAGTTTAGAGTGTGGTAACAGCTATTCTCAGCCAAATGTAAATGAAATTTTGGGTATTTGAATTACCTTCCTGGCCAAGAAACACAGAGCATGCTTATTTAAATACAAATTATTTATCCTGTCATATACTGATGCAAAGCCATGGCGGATAACACTTGGACACCTATCATCTGGATCTTCTGAACATCTTTTCTTTCTTGGGAAAGAAGGTTATGCAGGATACTGAGTAGTGTAAACCGCTGCAAATTCTGTGTTATGAAGTTGTAAGAAGATGCCATTTTAAAACGTGAGTACTCCATTTCACCCTGCTGACAGGGCTTTGCTGTCTTGGCTGTTCCTTATTCCAAGTGCTTGGTTTCACAAAAAATGACAGAGGGAGAATTTGTTGCGGTTTATTTTCTAAGCACACCCTCAGTTCTCAGAAATATCCATTACATAACATAGGAAAGGAATGATAAGAAAGTCCCTGCTGTTTTCAAGGCACCAAGAACTTCAGGAGGAACTAGGATTTCCTAGCTTCATCAAACCATAGGAGTGTTATTAAGCAAAGAGGCAGGGAACAAAGTTTTTGTTCAGATGTAAGTGCCGAGAATAGTATTTCACACACCTGACGACTTACAATCACATTTTCAAAGCAATCACATCCTTATTTTAATAAAATGTGTTGCAATTCTTCCAGTTATTGTATGCATGGGAATTTTCTTCCTTCAGAAGAATAATGACCATGTTATGCATTTTCAGCACAGGTACTTCACAAGCTGAAACCACTTCAATGATATATCTATAGAATCGAAATCACTCAGTATAGCACATATTGTTTTTTTCCACTGATTAGCTTTTGTCTAACTGTGTACCACTGTGCTGTTTTACAGTTAATAGAATTTAACTAATTTAACTAAAACTGATTTCCCACATCTGAATGAAATCCAGATTGATTTGCTAGAGAGTGTGCAAAGAAGAGGAGATCTGTTAGAATTGTTTGCCTCTTTATCAATGAAGAAAGCAACCTCTAGAACAACTTTTTCTACATGAGTGCTGTGGATGTGTGCCTTGATACACAAACCTGAGGATTTGCCTGAGGGACTCAGCTAGGAGACAATAGCTTCTTAAAGTGTAGTAATTCAACTATTTCCACTCTTCTAGATGTAATCTTCATGATGCAAACAATTGCTGGGCATCTACAGTGCATTTCTGAACAACAACCAACCACCCAAACAAAAAAATAGCCAGGAAAAAAAATCCAAATAATGTGTAAAACAACCATGGTTTGCTCCTTCACAGGGAGATAGCATCAGGTCATGTTGGGAAACAACATGTTTGAACAGCATACAAGAGTCAATCCACCTTGTTTTAAAGACATTTGAAATGATTCATTTTGCTGGGAAGATGTTATTGGCATATTACATTGTGATATTTTAGTTCATTGTATGTCTCTTTTTTCAGCTGCCAGTGATTTCAGAACAGCATAGTAAAAACAACACTGAGTAAGACTACATTAGTCTATTCATTCTAAATCACTATTTTTATTTGTTTTGTAAGTATCCTGAGAGATCAAATAGTGGGATGAAACCTGTCATGCTTCATTGTTTGGATTTTTTTAAACTACCAACTAAAAACTTTTCTGCTTTCTGGCATGACTAAATAGGTGAGGTTTTTAAAAATTCATTTATTCCACTGATTTTTAATAACTTACATTACAAAACTAAACAAAACCCAACAATCTCACAGGATTTAAAGCTGGAATTTGGTTTGCAGTGCACTGTAAGGAAGATGGAGATATGCAAAAAAATTGTGTGACTGAGATGCTCCCAGCCCAGCCAGCAGCGACAAGTAGAGCTGAAATCTCATCAAGGAACCACAGCTTTTCTGTGTCAAGGAAGTGAGGCTGAATGAGGACCCCCACTTTCATCAGAACATGTTTAACACTTGACTTTCTCATTCACCTTCTCATCTTCCTTTTGCCATCATGCCTAGCTGTATCCAGGTTGACCGAAAGCCTTGCTCATCTCTTTCATCTGCGCATTAATTTGTAATTATATTTTGCTTGTTTCTGAAAATGTCCAAATACATAAAATCATTTCCACGTGTATGACTGCCAGGAAGGCATATTTTCTTTGTTTGTTTATATCCTGCTAAGAGTTATTCCTGGCATGGTCTGCTGCAAAAAGAGAGGTGCACTGTGACCATCCCTTCACAACACGACAGGAGCCCCTGCCCAAAAGGACAAACACTACTGTAGCAGATATCCACTTGTAGTCTCAAGCTGAATCATCTGCCAAAATCCATGGAAGTCCCAAGGATGAGATCCCGCTTCACTCCAAATAATGAGATAGGAAGTGATGAGAAATGAACTTTCATTATAGGAGTAGATCTCTGGGGAATTGTCTAAATCACTGTAGGAATTAATATAATCTGGGACAGTCCTGGGTGAATAGCTTGCAGAATCCACCTTTAAGCCAAACCAGAGAGTGAAATACCTAAAAAGCTCTGAGTTTTCATACATAAAAATCGATTAAATAAACTTGTTCATTTTAGTGGAAATAAGGAGTAATTCTACTTGTACTTTCAAGTTTACCTCATCCTCTTTGTCCTCTTGCTTTTTTCCCTGAAGCTTAAGCAAGTTTCATCTGTATTCCTGGACAGATCTTTGACATTATGCATCACTGTCCATGATAACAGATCAATAGATGTTCCCTAGTCCAAGTCCCCCACATTTGCATATCCATGTCATTATAACAGTTCCATTTCTGTGCATTTTTTTGGTGCCAGCTCTTGCTCAAAAACAATTCAAACATCTTCATCTTGGCCAGCCAAATTCTGCACCTGCACATGGGTGCTAGCTAACATCAATATCAATTTCCACCCCTCATTAATGATGCTGAATGACATTGGAATGCTGCAACAACATCACATTCAATATTTTCCTAAGAGATCCTTTTGTTATAAGAAAGCTATTTTCCTTCTGATTTTCTTTTTTCAGTAACAGCTGCCAACCATCCATTTACAATGATTGTTTTAAGTGTCTTCTATCCCATTTTACTTGGTAACACAGTCTGTTTCCTGGCTAGGTGATCCCCAAAGCGTGGTAACACTCCCTGGATATGGGCAATCATGACAACAGCTTCCACCTGGTACAACATCTACCTTTTGCCCACTGGACACATGTATCTGCTGCAACTAACAGAAGCCAATTTTCATAATTCACTGTGGTGTCTAGCTCCCCCTTCAGAACCTGGGCTTCTTTGCTATATTGTTCCAGGAGTTAACCTTACATTTTGCCTGCTCACATTTTCAATCCAATGTCAATCCCAATGATTTCAAAAGCAGTGAGTCATATTCCATACCAAATCACATTAAATTATCATATCGTGACTCAGAGATGAAAGGGAGTAATTTGCATTTTAGTGGGGTACTGATTTTTCAGACAGCAATTGAGTTGAAAAAGGTCTGTCACTAACTTTCCTCCAACTTTGGTTAAATGATTAGCATATGTAGAAAATTTAGGCACTAGAATGGATCGGGTATTTCCATAGATATTAATTTAGGTGTAAACCTACTCCCTTGAGGCAGACCATGTTATCATCCTACAACAATTGTGTTTACAGTGGTTTAGAACAACTGCCACACTATGTGACACTGTTTTACCCTGCTGCATTTTTGACAACTGCAATGACATACAGAATCTATACTTCTGGGGTAATCACAAATATTGCCCCAACAACCACAGCGATTCCAAGTCCATCTTTTGTGTATTAAATATAATCCATCTCCTGAGCAATATATACTTTTCTTGGATCGAGCAGAGCTTTGGGGAAAAAAGAGCTTATCAACAGGTTTTACTGCTTATCACCAACAACTTGGCTGAGCTGTTTGCAGAGCTTACAAAAATGGCATAGCAAAGACAAAGGATCCATCTCAAGCATCCATTCCTGGCTTCTGTACTTTGTAAGGTGAACTTATTGCCATATTTCAAAACCTGTGTGTACATTTAATCATGAGGCTGACTCAGGGTCCTTTCTACTTGGGGCAGCAGACAAGTCTCTTTTTTCAAGAGAAAAAACAACCTGTGAATTTCAAGACAAAAAAGACATATTAAGGCATCCTAAATATAATTAATCATTCAGAAGGTAGGAAAAGCCAGACATTGAAAATGTGACTGTAGATTTTCTCCTCTCCCTGTGCATGTTCTATGTCATTAACTGTGTGATCACATACTTTTCTTAATACAGCAGAGTAATTTAATTGAGCTCCCCAGATTACTGAGTGTGTGTGGATATGGTACCAATTACTATTTACTGCGTGCTCCATCTCTCCTGGAAGTATGTGTATTACTCCGGAAATCTGGTCATTTTCTGCAGACCTTCCTGAGCAGGTCTTGTGTGTGCATTTTGGTTGTGTTTGACAGGAGTCCCTACACTTGAGGAAAGCTGACAACAGAAAGAGAAACAGGGGCAAGTGATGGGGAAGAGAAAGAAATAATCTCCTGCTCTTTGGCCCTATGTCCTGGGGCATGGCTGAAATCACCCCTAATGGACACACTTCACTCTGTGTTGCATCCAGAGCTCTGTGCATTCCATAGTGTCACAGGACTATCACTAGGGCAGGGTGATAGGGAACTCATGGAAGACAAATGTGTTGACAGACTCAAAGTATCTGTATTTCATGTCTTATCACTGCATGAAAGCAGGCAGGGAAATGTCCTATTTGTACTGATCACAAGTGACACATTGGGTGACAAGAGAACAGCCGGTCTGAAAACCTGCTTTGGACAGCACCTTACCTCCATGTGATCTGGTTTATAAAGAGACACAGTTTAGTTTTAAAGCCCCAAACTAGAGAGCATTGTTCAGCCACACTTTGCTGATAGAACTGTGTAAAACTGCTCTGTGCATCCTGCCTGTGCAAAGGTGCCAGGAGTCAGCATGAGGGATCCATGAGGGAGAAGAGGCTGCAAGGGAATTTTGTCATTAATAGGAATTAACTCTTTGCTGCTCTGACGGTTGCATTGCTTCTTTGCCAATGTGTTTGATTGTATCTGAATGTTGTTTCAAGTAATCAAGACTGAATTGTGGAAAGAATGCTCTTATGATCTCTGAGTTGGGGAAAGAACCTGTTCATCTTTTTACCAGCAATGTCTTGGCCTGTTAGTATGTTATTTCCTAGCAGAAAATAAGTGGCCAATCTCTAAACCACTCTGTGGAGCAAATTCAGGATTTAGAGGTGTAGTTCATAAAAGTCTTATGAAATAAGCCCGGGCAAGCAAAGAGAAATCCAACATAATAAACCAAGCCAATTACTTTCCTATCAGTCCCTGCAGGTCTGGCCATGGTTTCTCACACGCTCCATCTCAAATTCCTCTCCTGCCATGTCCTCCTTTCCCATCTCCATTGCTTCTTCCTGAGCTCAGTGCAGATCCTCACTGTGCAGAATCTCTTGAGTTTTCTCCCTTATCTCCTTGTGGTTTAGACAGGCCTTCCATGCTGTGGGGCATTCAATTCCCTTCCACATCAATAACTAATGAAAACATTATTTCTACTTTAGATTCTTACTGTGTAACTATTGGATTCAAATGGGAATTATGAGAGATGTGGAATAGGTGTTGATTTACTAGCAATAATGAAAATTGTGGATACATTAGAAGTGATTGAGAAAGCAGCATAATTATATGAAATTACATGCACATGAACCTTTTGGTTTTTTTCATAATAATGGTTAACAGTTAATGGCAGCTCAACACTTTCAATAGTAATTGTATCTTTATAATTGTAAGCAACTACCAGAATCTTCTGTGATGGAAACAGCGGAGGAAAAAAGTGATAACATTTTTTTAAAAGGATTTCTGTTCTAAAGAGCGCTGTATTAAGTATACTGTGCTCAATACAAATAGTGTTGACCATGGAAACAGCAGGAAAGCCACAGCATATCTAATTGCTAATAGATGGTTGTAATTCTATTGCGTTAGCTATTCTCACTAGAATTCAGAAACTTCTAAAACTTTGTCCTGCTCTCCTGAGTGTTCCTCTTTGCAGGATTACAAGGTAAAATGTCTGTGTTATTCCTCACTTTGTTACCCTTTTCCAAAACACTGTAGTTACATTGGTATTCATAAATGTTTTATAATAAACACTGCACTCTACCTGTTAATCTGACCCTCTTGAGTAGGTCTCATGCACATTCTCTTTCGTAGCCTTTGATTGCATGCCTTGAAAAGCTAATTTTATTAGTTTTGTTTCTTTGAAAAGCATTGAAGAAAGCAGCAATTGGCTAAATAGAGAAATTTTCCATAAGACTTAGAAAACTAGATAGCCACATCCCTATTGCAGAATGTGTGTCTCTACTTCAGCAGACAGGATACAGAAGGCAAAAGATCAGGGCAGCCCATGCTTGACTTGATTGAAACCTCTCTTACTCCTCCACCCAACATTTACTACATAGCACAAGTGGCTCATTTCAAACAGATCTCTTTTCTGGTTTATACTTACTGGTATATTGTCTCTGTGAATCTTCCTTCAAAGAAATCCTGGCATATGGAAATAGTTTCCTTTCCTCTTTATATAAGTTCTTTTACTGTGTTCATCATTATTTTGGGGTACTTTCATCAATATTTTGGGGTACTTCCAAGGAACCTGGATAACTGCTGTAATGTCCTGGCTTCCACCTTCCCTCCTCAGGGAGTGCACATTGGACCCTTTGTCTGGAATGCTTCTGAGATGTAATGTCACAAACATGAGTATGAATATTTGTGTGTCTATACATTTCTTTTAAACTCCCAGGTAAAAAAAAGCATGTGGCACAATAAGCAGGAGGTTGTGAGGATTAAAGGAAGGTGAGATGGGAAAGGATGGATTCCAAGGAACAGTATTAAATTTTAGCTGCAGTGTTAAAATAAAGTTTTAAATGTTCAAGCTCCTAAATTATATGGGTGTTCTCAAGAGAGATTCTCTGGCATCAATTAACAATACTTTCAGTAATGAATTGTAATTTACTTTCTACAGTCATTGACCATGAAGGTTTGCAGCTGATAGTGAGGTAATAAAATATACAATGTATATGTTAAATGTGCATCTATTTAAAAAGTTAATTTGTGGCTTAGCAAGATAAAAATCTACATATGATACACTTTAATGAGATTGCCTAAAGAAATAATACCTCAGAAACATGATTTATGTTTTGTGTGGAACATTACTCTAGGACGGTAGGAAACACTAATATTTAGAAACGCGTGCAAGTTGGATTTATTGAAAGAATGACATCCTCTTGACAGACCACCAGCAGTGATGCAGCCAGCTGCCTGATGAGTTCAGGACAGAGGAAGCACAGGAACTGTTGCCTTTTAATTATCTTTGTTGCAATGTTATTCTCACTTCTGACTTTGAGGCCATGTTTTCTTGGATCGCAGTCTGACATGGAGTGATTTGGCAGCTTTTCTAATGAGAAATGCTGAAGTACAGGTCATTCAGGAAACTGAGTGCTCAGGCTTTACACTGCTTTTCTGTTATTAATCAGAAGGAAAGTATCAGACTCTCCTCTCTGAGGGGCAATCAGAGGGACACAAAGAGGCTTCATGGGGTGACAGGAACAGCCCTGGCCCCTGCTGCCCAGCTTCCAGCTACAGGAGCTGCTTCCCCAGATGGCACTCTGTCTCCCTGAAGTGGGAAAAGAAGGCAAACTCTGGAGAGCCACAAAATCAGAAAGAGTACAGCACAAGGACATCAATCAGCAGTTATTTATCCATCCTATAGCACTTTTTGTCCTTCAAGATCTCAGATTGAAAGGTTTTCAGCAATGATTTGGAGAGGCTTGGGGATTAAGAGGATCTTAATTATGTATGCTACTTTCTGCATTTCTTCAGTTGTTATATTGGAATTCTTTTCATATTGTGAGTTGTGGAAAAAGAAAAAATACCACTAGAGATCATTGGCTGCAGAGGTTCTTCTTGTTGGTAGGAACTGGGTCTACCAGGAAAGCCTGTCATGTAATTCTTCTCACAAGCCAATTAAACTCATTCTTATTCCTCATTGTTAATTATCACTCTTCCTAGGATCAACCACTCTGTTGAATAGAATCTGCTGATAATTTCCATCCTAATTGTATCAATTACCATTATGTTTTTTATTTTGAAAAAGTTTCATAAATTAAATAATTCTTCATGCATTAAGATATTTTAGCTTCAAAGTCAAACATCTCTGCATCAGGATTAAAAGTCTCAAATATTTAAGGCTGTTTTTTCACTTTGAGAACAAGAGACAGAGGTTTCCTGGGATTTTCAAAAAGAAACTGGGATTTTGAAAATTCCAGTTGCTGTGAGTAACTGAACTCTTTTGCAAGTCTCTAGTTTTCTGCTAGTTTTCCTTCTTTTTTTGCTGTTTCTGAAACTTAAGTGGGATTTCAAACTTGGCTGTAATGCTATGTACCACCCTGGCAAACAAAACAACTTCTCAGCTGTTGGGCACAGAGTTTCATCTTCATCCCACAGTGGTATGAGGTGTTGAAGCATTTTGAACCTGTTTGATGTGGAACTAAATGTAATCCTTTTGAGCCTGCAAAAGCAAGTTTAGAAGCTATGACACTGACAGAAATGTAAGCCAATCAAGTACGCAAAGTAAAAGTTTTAATAAAACTACACAGGGTATAAAAGCTTATTATTGACTGAGATGCTTCTCAGTTAATATACAGCTCCTGAAGATCTGTGTATTCATTGAATCCTTGCCTAACATCTAAACGAGTTAATATTTTTTTACACTTTAATGCTGAGTCAGTAAAGTAGTGACATTAATGTCATTTGAATGACATTGTTTGCTATTGCAAATGGTGAAAAAATGTCAAAATGGGATGTAGTTAGTTCTTACAAAACCAAAACACACTGAAAAAGAAAAATAAGCTAAATGACCTCAGATCATTGTCTCATTTTTCATCAGAAGTCAGTACAGAAAACGCAGCTGATCCCTTACCTTAAGTTTAATGAGTGCCAGCAGTATGTCATTCTTCAGTGATCTGCTGTGTTGTACTAAGATTACTGGCTTTTCTTTCTAAGCAGACTCACTTTAGATGTCTACAATTAAAATACAGTAATTTCATGACCATAAGGCACACCAGACTATAAGGTGCACTTCCGCGTTCAGGGGAAAAATTTAGTAAAAAGGGTGCGCCTTATAGTCATGAAATTACTGTATATTTGTGCATGACCTGGATGGAGACGGGCAGGCAGTGCCCACTTTTGGGCATGGAGCAATTTCCTGAGGTTGAATTCCCTGTGAGTGCCAGTAAGCCCTTGCTTCCTGATGTTTAATGTGCAGTAAACACATGGGTAAGTCCTTGCATGGTTCACACGGAGGTAATGTAGCCTGAGAGCATCAAATGGCAATTTGGTTCCTGCTGTGCCTTAAGTGAGATGGGAGGAGAAAACAGGAACTTTGGCTGTATGGATAAGCCCCAATGAGTTCATCTTCCCTAACAACACATGACCAAAGACTAGGAATTCAGTCTGAGCCAGGAATCTGGGTACTGCTGTCATCAGGTACCAATTCTATAGTGACAGCAGCAGAACTGAACTCATCTCCCTATGGTGGTATTGCTCTTTCTTCACATGCTAGAGAAAGACCAGGTGGCTCTACCAGAGTACACAATTCAGTTTCAGAAAAATGCAGTTGTATGAGATGGATCTCATCTTTCTTGGTAGCAACAGCTGCTGGGAAGGCAGTGGTCGTGGTTTGTCCTGCGTAGGTAGATCCAGTAGCACGAAGTGGCTCTGGGGTTTGTGTGGCAGAGGAGGATGGTACTCTGCAGCATCATCACTATTCCTACCAAGATCAACAGAGCTGGTTTCTCTCTTTAAAATTAAAACAGAATCCAATTCTAGCCACAAGCCGTATAATAAGTCTTCATCAGGAGCTAAGACTGAAAGTTAGTAAAGATGTACATGCATGTGTGATCGCTCATTAGGATCAGGGGGCAGAACATTGTTACTGGGAATCTTTAATTACACTCCTTTTTCCATGCTAACAACAAAGTGAAACCACTAGGAGTCTTGCAAGGAATTGCAAAATTTCCAAATTAGTCTTTCAGACTTGTGAAATTTGACTTTCAGAATGAGATTTGAATTAGCACCTGTACAACTTTATGGGCCTATAGACCTATGAAATTCAGTGTGTCACTGGGACATGACACCAAGATTATTGATCTCCTCTCACTTTCATTTTCTAAGGTGCAAACACAACAATTTAATCAATGAAATTTTTCAAGTTCATTGGTTAAGAGGACAGTAAATCTTTTTTCTCCCTCCCAACTATACTCTACACTACATTTGTCTTTGTTCACATTCAGCCTACCATAAACCACATTTGAAATAAATTACTACATGGCAGATTTATTAGTTTTATTTGACTTATGTTACCAGAGTGGGAAGTCATTGATATTTCATCATTTGGGACCTGTATTTCTTATTTTCTTTTGAACTTTTTGTCTTTAGAATATTTTTTTTCAAGAGGAATTTTAGAACATGTGAAGACACTTAAAAGGTCTTTTCCCTTATATTTGCCTTCCTTCTCCCTTTTCACTTCATGAGGTAGTTTCAATAATGCTACTTGCATTTGTACATTTCTATAAAATTAATTTGTAACTTTTCTTTGGTACCAGAGATACCAGAATACCTCTGAGTGGTATCAACTTGTATTGCATCAAATGCATCTTGTTGAGATGCTTTAAAATGAAAGGGTAAAATACGGGCTACTCTTTTTACCTATAGGTTCAACAAAGATTAATAAATTTTCAGTGTAAGTGCAATGTATTTAAATACATAATTAATGTGCATTAATACAGAAATTTCTGCCAAGTCCTTCTAATTTATTTTTATTATTTCTTAAAAAGAATTTAAAAATTTTTGTTCTGGCAGGAATTTGTCAATTTCTTATTTAGAGATGACATCACTTCAGGTTATGTCCAAATTAAATGGGCTGAAATTGGAGAAATGAAAATTTAGTGATGACTGAATATCAAGGTAGCAGAAAGATCTATATCAAGATTACTTTGAGCAGCCTGTTCTGGTGGAAGGTGTTCCTGCACGTGGAAGGTGGGTTGGAACTAAATGATCCTTAAGGTCCTTTCCAAATCCAAACCATTCTAGGAGTTTATGACCTTCTTTCCCACGTGTAAGACTTGAGGGAATGTTTAAGAAGGCTTGGCTGATTTGAGGGTAACACAATTTCCAGATCTTGATTGCACCACTCAGCTGGGTTCTGAGGCCTCACTATGCTCACTTAAAGCAAGGAAGTCTGGAAGATATTTAGTAACTAAAAATAGAGGCCATACTGAAAAGTACTTTAGCTTGAATTCTCCAAACTGCTGTGCAGCCCTTCCAGAATAAGCAGCAGAATCTGCATCACACCAGAGACTTGTAATTGCTGGGATGAAGATGTCTGTGTTCCCTGCCTGGGAAGGGTCCCAGTCTGGTGGTCATGACATGACTGGATTCCAGGGCTGTTTTTCCCAGAGTGAATGTCTGCTTCTGAGAAATGTCTTGTGGTGACAACAGCAACAGCATGACTTACTACTCCTCCTGCCACACACCCTTTCTTTCATCAGAGGGAGAAAAAACCACTTCATTCAGCTTTTCATCTATTATTTTCTCAGAATAATGCCTGAAGCCAGCTGCACACTTGGTCTGTGTTTATCCAATACAGTATTTACTACTGTCCCTATTCTTGCCTGAGGACCAAACAGGGACTTTATCTCATGATGGGCACTTTATAGCCACTACTGCTTGCTTTGCAGTTCATATAAATGGCTTCAGGAAAAGTGGATGCCTTCTTGTTTGAGCTTGTCTCATTATAAAACAGTGGGAGTAAATCCCACATTCCAACTGGAAAACTGTGGAGACCAACTTGAGAAAGATAATGAGGACCTCAAAATGTTCAGCTGCAGCTTTTTTTTTTATTAAAGCTGTAGCTGCCTGGCTGACAGAGAGCAGAAGCAATAAGGCAGATGCTGCCCTGCCTCCCATATGTCCACTGTACAAAATTAAATCCCAGCTCCAGTGAGTTAGCATTGAATGGTGAGAAATCTTGTCCTCTGGAGTCCCAGCAGACCAACTTGTTTGCCCAGCAGCTCTCTCCTGGATGTGCTGCACCTGCTGGCAGGCAGCCTGCTGCCGCAGCCACACAATGGCACTGTTTGTACCAAAAACGAGGGGTGAGAAACAGCCCTGGGAGAGCAGGGGAGGAGCAAAGCATCTCTCCTTAAATCCTGTGAAATACGTGGGCTTATGTGTTCTGGCTTGGTTCAGGGAGCACAGTTTCTCTTTTTCTGTTTGAAAAAAAATCATTGAATGGAGTGTGAAAAGAGAAGTTTGGGAGCCTTAGGACATGTTTGATGGTTGCACACATTCTTAATAGAGCAACAGAGTAGTTGCTTAAGGGAGTGCTTTATACCCACCCCCGACATGCTGCAAAACATGGCACAAAAGCCTCCCAAGAGACATCAGCTAACAATAAAATTGCTGACTATAATCACACAGCAAGAGGAATGGAATTATTTTCTTTCACAATATTAAATATACTTTTTTTTTTTTTTCAAAGGCTTCTTCCTGCAGGGAGTAGCATTTGCACAGGCATTTGGAAGAAAGTGCCTGCACTTGCTGCTGAAGTAGGCAGGGACAATGCTGCCTGCAAACACCAAGATCTTCAGAAAAGCAGGAGAATAGAAGCTGGGAAGGTTCAAATAGGTTAAAGTCAAGTCCCTCTGATGGCATTTTTACAGGACGACTCCCCAGATGGAGTGACTTGAACTTCTGCTACTATTATTAAAATGTGGGAATATTTTTTCTCTTTCACTTCAAGTACCCATTACTGGATGTTTAAAAGCTGTAAATACTGTGTCTATGAAACGTTTCTTGACGGCCTTTTAATAATAATAATTAAAATCTGTTTACAAAGTCAGATGAAGAAAAGGCTGACTTAGTTTGCCCTGTGACTTTGCTGGCCTACAGGTTCCTGGTGACAGAGACAGTAATAGTTTTTGACTGTGGAAAAGTCTTCGCTCTCCAGCAGTCCCAGCCAGAGCCTGATGGAGTGTTTTGTGTCAGCAGAAAATTCCGACATATTATATTTTCATACCCATGATGATATAAATGACTTCAAGCTTTGAATAAAATACAGTAGCTGGTCTATCTGTTTAAATGATTAAGCAAAAAGCCAGGGAGAAATCTCTCCTGTCTTTTCTGCGTCTGCTTGCTGTGCCAAGTACACGAAGAAAGCATGAAGACATCAGTATGAGATGCATTTTCAGTCAGAGAGCTTTTAGGGAAATTACAGGGTTCTGCAGAATTTCATTCCCCATTCCGACTGACTAGTGTTAAAGTGGAAAAAGAAAGATCTCTTATACCTTTCCCCCTTTGAGAATATGAGGATATGTTTAGGCAGAATGTTATATCTAATTGAGAATAATTATACTATGAAACCAAGACTGCTGTTTCTTTGTTTTGTTTTGTTTTTTTCTATTTTTTTTGTGGCAATTCACCATTAATATGTACAGAGTAGAGCATTGCTGTGACATTTTGTAGATAGTTTAAAACACTGAGAGTATGTCCCTTGTTATGACCCACAGAACAATAATAAACAAAGGAACAGATTTTACTTGACTAAGCCTTCATCTCTAAGCCCAAAGTAAGAATATTTTCTTTGCCAAAATATGGCACTGCAGGGGTTAAACTCTGCTTTGGTAGAGTCCACTTCCTTTGCCAGGTAATGTTGCACTGAATAGAATTCTGTGGGTGCACTTCAGATACCTGGAGATAAGCACTGCAGAGTATCTGTGAATTAAAAGAAAAAGAGTATTTTAACATTTTGTATTTTCTTGTCTATCCGCTTCAAGCAGGTCAGTGTACATTGCCCTTTATAAGCCAGAGAAGGCAAAAGGCTTACAGGATTTTCCCTCATGCCTGGAGAGGCTCACCAGACATTGTGAGGTACCTCAGCAAAGGCTGCAACACTTAGGGAAAATCTGCACATCTGGCCCCTAAAAAAGATCTTATAATGCTAAACTGCTATGTCTACCCTGGTCAACATCCACTGTTTGATGCATTAGGACTTTAATTCTAATTACTTCTAACTTGAGAATAATTTGATTTAAATTAAATATAACCAAAGAAAACATGGAGGGAGGGAAAGAATGGTCTTGTGCTCTGTTATTTGCAAGTCATGTGCACTAATCTTACTCATATAAACACAGAAAACATTCTAGCCATAGTGCCCTGTTATTTATTTTTTTTAATGTCTGTGTCTTCATGTTGTACATATTTCCTCTCTTTCTGGTTTCTCCTCAAACACAGTTGTAAAAAAACTCTCCACAAAGTACTCTCTAATCTACTGCTTCTAAACTCCTTATTACCTTCTAAACTGTTACTGCCAATTGTACTGAGATGTTCCTGCAGCAGGAGCTCACAGCCTAACTCCCTTCTAAGGCTCTCCCTGGTCCTGTGCTGGGGATTTATAGATTTGCTTTTTCAGTGTAACTTCTGAAAGCTGAGTTTGGAACAACACTCTGATATGGCCAAAGGATGCTTTGCTCCCCTCTGCCACAACTACCTAACATAGAGAGAAAAAAATGCAGATGAAAGACATCACGGCTGAAAGCTCTCTCTCCTTGGCTGTTAGCATACACTTTACATGCAAACTTGATGTGCTGGGGAAATTAGCAAAGGTCACAAAGATGACATTACCTTGTGCCTCCCACAGTGGGACAGCCTCATCTATTAACCCTTCTCATTAGCCAAAAGAATCCCTTACTTTCAAGCCTGTCCCTGAAAGCAGGATGGAGGTGAGGTGGATGCTATCCAGTGTTACTGAGTGCCAGCTGACCCATGACCCAGAGTTTAGGAGCAGTTTAACTAAGCCATATCATTAAAAATGGGATGTGATGCTGTTAGTCAGGCTGAGTGTTAGCATCCTGCTCCCAGCAGTGCAGCTCAGTAAGGCACTCAGAGCACCACTGTGCCATGTGAATTCAGCATGTGGAGGCTGCCCCGAGTGCAACTCCCACATCTACTGAGAAAAATCAGAGTTGTTGAAGATGAAAACTTCATCTTAGAGCAGGATGTTGTTGTGTTCTACATACAGACCTCACTAGTATTCCCATACTATTCAGTTTCCTGAGATTTCAATTAAAACTAAAGTCTTTTAAGGGCTTATTTTTCTTCTCACACACCAGTTCTGAACTTTAACACTTTCTCAAAGGCTGTACTTTGGCCCCTCACCCTGGTAAGCCCCTTCACAGCTGGTGAGAGCTCACAGACGTCAGCACATCCGCGCTCAGAGCTGGCGGGGCGAGGTCAGGCATCTGCTGTGTGCAGAAACACTGTGTACACAAACACAGAGCACAGCATTAGCCTCCTGTAAACACACCTCCTCTCGCTCCCCAGACATGGCAAAGGATTTAGCGCTCAAATCAGAAGCCTCCTGAGGCAGAAGAGGACTGCAGGAAATATTTTTCAAGGATCAAGGAGCATTTGCCTAGCTCCTAAACACCAGAGATCCTCTCTTTCAAATTTTCAGTGAAATTCTCTTTCAAAAAATAAGACCGAAGCCTGGACTATTTCCCGAAGGCAAAATGGGCTAAAAAAAACTTCTGCAACAGGAAGAATTTTCACTCTGCATGACAGCTTGACTAATCTTGGCTGGTGCATCCATCAGCTTTTAGCTGCAAACCTAATGTCCCTATAGACAGACAGGTAGGAAAAGGGCTTTTATCAATGCCTATGGCTTTGAAGTCTGGTTTCAGACCAGCAGTTGCTGACAAACATTTTGCTTGATGGAGAAAGGGATCATTATTTTTGTATTTCTGACCAGAAGAAAAAAAATCTTGGGAGCTTCTTTCCTCATCTTTGTAAAATCCCCATGAAGCACTGGGGTGTCCCCTAGCTCCAGTAGCTTGTCTCTCCTGCATGCTAAAAACCTTTTGCAAGCAAAACATCCCAGTTAAATCGATGAAAGTGTTGCCTGGATGAGGATTTGCCCTTGTTGGTGTTAAGCTGAGTGGAAAGATCTTTAGATGATTGATTTCCCAAACCTCTCAGCATTGGAGTATCCTGTTCCTGAATCCTCTGCTCAGCCAGAAGGCAATTATGTGCAATCTCATCAGTGGTGAATGGGAGGAAATATCTCCCTCATGGTGCAACATGTGATAATGATGCTCACTCAGGGTATGTGCCTTTTCCACTGCTGTTGCTCCAGATGCACATTTATGTTTTCGTGAGTGTTCCTCAGCAGTGCCATTGTCTGGCAAACACCTTCCCACCATATATGAGGTCTCATCCTACAAACTGGTTCATCCTGAATTTCATTTTATTCACTCCAGGATCACTTTATATTTAAAATTTTGCTTTGATTGTTAACAGTCACCTTACCCTGCAGAGCTGGAGGACAGCTTGCAGATACTCCCTGGCAAACAGAAGTGGCAGGGAAATGCCAGTTTCCTTCCTCTGCAAAAATTGCCTTGGAAGGATGGTGGAGAATGAACTGGACAGGTGCAAGGAATCAGAAACTAGGACCTGTAGTGCTGCTGCAGCTGCAGTTCTTTGTTTCTGTCCATGCATCAAAGGCTGCCCTAGTTTGAGCAGTTCCCCAAAAAAATTTCATAGAGCTGGCCACTTGCTGTTTTTGTTTTTTGTGTCAGAAAACAGGTACAGACAAAGCTTTCAGAGGGGCAGAGGATCACACAGAGGCTGTTTCACAGCTGGCCCAGGCCACTGTGGTTGATGCTGGTTTGATACACATTTCCAGTTCTCTCCATAGGGTCTCCTACTGCCAGAACTGCAGATGACATCCTGGTTTACTTCCCACCTGTGTTCTAGTGCTCTCTGTCAGGGATGCTTTCTGCTCCTGCTTACCTCTCCACTGCATAAAAGATGTCCGTAATGCTCTGGAGCGGTCTGTCCAGATCAGCCTAGGCATTGCAGAGCTGCTGAGAGACTCTGAGCTCCTCCTGACCCATCCCAAGACAATGAATTTTCCCACTCTTACTGGTACATTACTTCCCACAGCCAGGAGGAGCCTGACTACTCTCCAAAAATATGAGAGGGTTTTTTAATCCAACTGGCTGCTAGAGAAGATCCATTTCCCAGGAGATTATTGTGCTGCAAGAAAGGATCACAGGGTGCTTGTCCATCACTGGGGCAGCAGGAACCGTTCCAAGGTCTCACATATGACAGTGAGCACAGCAGATGGTCCAAGGGCTATGGCAGCAGCAAGTGGTGACTGAAAGACCAGGAGGGGTAAGAGGGGAGGACAGGCAAAGTGTGGGATGATAAGGATATTTTCTGGAACATGAGACTTTTCAGGAAAAATTTTCCAGCACCATTGTTTTATTTCTGGGGAAGCCCACACTGCCTGACCTCTGGCTTGATAAACTTACTGGATCTTTTTCCTCCTCCTGCAAGGTCTTCCTTGCTGTAACAGGGGAGGCAAAACTGAGTGTTCATCAGCACATAGAGCTGGAATGACTTCTGTCTCCACAGAGTCATATATATACTGCTGTCAATACTAAGCTTCCTTCAAAAATTGAAATTGTTTTGAAAGTAGTGGTAATGAAGAAATTCTTAGTTTTGTAACTCCTCTCTGCCTTTACTGTGAAGGATCACTTGAGGCTTCTACCTGCTTTGTGTAACTGACCAGGCTCAGAAATGCCTTCCTTACCCAGTCCCTGTTTTTTTGGAAGTTATATACCATTATTCCAAGGCAACAATTTCTCTCTCTCATGACATAAACAAAGTCTGTATTAATTATTCAGTGTGGCTCAAGACATTTTAATAATTAAGCATAGAAGGCTGAAAAAAGGCTAATGCTATTGGTACCTTTCCCAGCAATCAGGACTGCCAAATGGAACAGTTCTGTGGAGGGAAGATGATTCCTCTGCTCCTTGGTCAGCAGAAGCTGTCAGAGAAGCTGTACATGGGGTAACCAGCCCACTTCTGCCAAATGATCCATGGTGCTTCACCCTGCACAGCATTCAGAGAAAGAAATCTAAGTCTCCCTCTTTCCAGCTGTGTCCCAAGGGCAGATCTACCACTCCCTCGAGATGAGTGGAAGCTCAGCACACTCAGATGAGTGTAGGTCAGCATCTTTCTACCAGATGTGCAGTCTGAACCAGGCTTATATGCTTGCAGTTGTGATTTACTGGGCTGAAGGTAGAGCCTGCAGCATGGGTTTTATATGAGCCCCCGTTCCCCAACAGGCTACTGCAGTCTTGGTGGTGGTGTTGTGTCCTCCCACAGTTTCTTAGGCCTTCACTTCTCACCCTGTATCTCCTCTTTTCCTGTGTGTTGCTCTGGAAGTAAAGGACAGACACCCTGGCTCAGACACGTTTCCATAAGCGGAGAGAATATCTTGCTTGACAAATTGGTTCCCATTGTCCCAGTTTACTTTACCAACAAGCTATACATTTGGCAGACGCACTACAGCTGAGATGCCTGTGAGTAGCTTTCAATATACACCCTTTTTGCAAAATTTAACACTATTTCAATTGCTAATACATTGGCATGGTTTCCCAAGCATTGTCATGAGAGGAAGAAAAGCCAGATAGCTGATATTTACACTAGAGCTGTGTTCTCATCGTTGTGGTCCATTTTCCACATATGACACTAAATGGAGCATGTGCTCATTCCTTATTTCCTTTTTGTACCTAGAATTGAGCCCCATGGTTAGAGGTGTCTTTGCTGCTACTTTACAAATTTCACACAGCATAGCTCATGTAACCCACTCCATGTTCTGTCATGTGCATCTCTGGGAAGTCTCTGCCTCTGTGTCTCTTCCAAGTGGGCAGCTGAAGAGAGCAGTGAGCTCCCTTTAATGGCTGAGAGCTTGTGGGGATTGATAGGCACTGACTCTGCTTATGCTAGCAAAACAAAGCCAGATTATTACACAGTTTACCCGTATTTATAGTTGCTACATTCATATAAAATTCTCCACTCAGACCCCTTCATCCCGGTCCCCTCTAGAAACACAATCTTCTGATTATTTTTCTTACTTCAGCAGTGTCCTTTGTTATCTCTTTCCCCAGTAAAGTCCTTGCTGCATTTTTCCTTGTCAAAGCAGTCACTGTGCGAGGGTCAGAGTGACCAGACACAATGTTTTCATTTCTGTTCTTGTCTTGAGTTTCTCTCTCCCTCAGCTTTCCCTGTACCTGGGCCGAAGGGTCTGTGGCACTGCCCAGTTCAGCCTCTGTTGCTGTCTAATCTCCAACAGGAGCTTCCCCACCTCTCCTTACCCTTCATGTGTCACAGTCCCCACCAGTCCTGGTGCCCTCCACTGTACTTGCTCCAGTCTGGCAATGTCTTTCTCATTCTGGGGAGCCCTGAACTGGACCCAGGGCTCCAAGTGTGGTCTCACTGGGAAGGAATAGAGATGAAGAATCACTCTCCTGGATGCTGAGAGAATTACTTTAGTAAAACTAATGATCCTCTCACCAAATCCAGTCACATCACCCCTACTGACCCTGCAGTGCAAACTGTATTAGTCTTAGCCTTGCTGCCCTCAGTGCACTGCTGTTTTAGCACACTCTAAACCCAGAAAACAAATTAAAGAGAAGAAAGGCTATTCACCGTTGAAACTGTTCATGCTGCAACAAAGAGTCAGCTTAGTCCAGCAATGGCTTTGACTAGCACCCAGACCCAGCAGGGTCCCAGAGGCAAAAGTCCCTGGAACCACAGTCTCCCCATGCTCCCAGTGGGAAAGCCATGGAGCCCAAAGCACAGGCCCTCAGAGCCTCTCTGGACCTACAGCAACCCCAAAAATCATGAGCCAATGTCTCAGCCCTGCTCTAGCCTAAGGGCTAAGTGACTACACAGATTTCATCAGTCCCTGGTGCAAAACCCATCACTCTTATTTATGTGCACGTAATAAATGACCTGAGAATATTATACATTTCCTCTAAACTGCCACGTTGCAAACGATGACCAATCTGACTGTCCAACATAATAAATGACAATTTAAACTCTATTCATTACAGGCACTATCACAGCTACTTCAGTGCAAAGTTGTGTTTGTGCTGTTGTGTAATGAAGCATGTTCCAGTTTGCTGACAGCATTAAGGTCTCTGGTAATTATCCTATTTTTCTTATCTCTGTGAGTCATAGAATAAACAGAACAAGTGGTGAGTGAGGATTTGTGGTTAAGACAGTGTTAGGTTGCCTTTTTTCAGGCCAACCCTGTTGAGCTATGAAGGATGTATAAATCCTTGGCAGATATAGCTCTAAATCAATTCTGTGAGGAGCTGCTTGGTCTGTTTTATGTGCTTGTTTTATCCTTTGGTAATCAATGACCTATTTTAGCTTTGATCTGACAGCAAGATTCAGAAATCACTTTTCCCCACATAAAACTACTACTTTAAATTGCAGATTATTTAAAAATGTGAAAAGATATAAGGTAAACCAAGCCCATAAATACTGAAGAAAGAATCACCTTTATGCCTTTAACCTGAAGTATGTAATTTAAACAAATTCTGATCATGATACAGAGCAACATATGAATTAAGTGGATTCTATTCTGTGATTTGTCCTAATCAATCATGCTAAAGCTGCAGAAAAGTTGATGTACCTGAAATTCAATGAGAAGTTTCCATGTCCACAGTACCTCTGTGTTTGCCAGCTCTGTCTTTGTTGAAGTCAGTTTTGCTTCACCAAGAGTCGGTTGCTGTAGCAAGACTGGAAAATTAAAAAGTGCCATTAAAAGTATATAGCCAGTTGTATGAGAGTTTATTTGACTGAAATGCACATTTAAAATTCATTGTCTTATTATCTGCGTTACAAAAATTGCTAAAAGAGCTTCAAATGGTGATATTTCTGCTGATGGTTCCATCAATGCCTAGTGCCTATCTTTAGATCCTGTTACAAACATCTCATAATTCCAACAAGTAAACCCAGCTTAATGACACAGTGCCCTTCATTTATTACTTTTCTGATATATGTGCTGTTTGTATGAACAAACTTCTTTCACCAAAATTATCTGGGGAGACATTTCATAACATTTATAGTTTCTGTCATCAGAAGAAAAGATGTATAGTAGAAACACAGTTCTATCTAGCACATATTGCCTCTGAAATGATCCTTCTCTCTGCCAGCACTACACAAATTTTCATGGAGAGGGATGCAGTATTCCTTCATCAATTAAGTGCTAATAACACTACAAGATGCTGTTTGCTTCCTTTTCTCTTATTTGGAAAGCTGGATTAACTATGCAAGAGAACCAGTGAGGGAGAGGAGCCTGCTTTAGCCACAACTTTTTGTTTCACTTTAGTGTCCCTGGGAATTTGAAAGGCCGGATTTAGAATTTTGAGATAGGGAAATAGTAAAGCAAGGTGGCAACCAGAATTTTAATTTTATAGGAAATTTCACTATTTTGAAGCTTGTTTTCACTCTAAAGCAGAACATAAAAGTATTAGAGGAAAAGGCTGGATAGGAGGTAAGTAAGGTAAAATATTTTCTTTCAGTTTGTCTTCTTTTTCCATTCTTTCCAATATAAGATTCAAGCTGTTTAGAAATGACAAAATAGTGAACAACCCCAAACAAAAATAGAGTTAATCCATCTCATTAATAGAATTAAATTCTTCATTATATGAATATTCAGCCTTGCCTTAAGCATATTTTCGAATGAGAGAATATTACACCAGGGAAAATGATCCACTTTTGCTTTATGAAGCAGAGTAATAGGATGTTCTGCTGCAGGGAAGCTGTGTGCTAAAGAGCAGTGGAAGAGGTTAGGAATCTTCTCAGCCTTTTTGTTGTCTTTGACTGCTGACTCCTTTTTCCCTCAGACCTTGTGCATCTGACTGAAAAACAACCAGGTACTGTGTACTGCTAGCTTGGTAGAGCATGGCCAGTGGGGAGAAATTATGGACAGTGGCCAGGCAGAAGAGACAAATAGGGAAAATATTGAAGAATTTAATAGAATCATGAAGTACCAAGTTGGGAGAGGAACCTCAAGAATCATCTTGCTCAACTTTTCTTGGCAAGAGCACAGTCTAGACAAGATGGCTCAACACCCTGCCCAACTGGATTTTACACCTGGCTAATGCTGGGGAGTCCACCACTTCTCTGGGGAGATTGTTCCAGTGTCTGGTTATTTTCATAGTCAAAAATTTTCCTCTTGTCTCCAACTGGAATTTCCCCAGGAGTACCTTGTACCCATTAACCCTCATATTCTCCATGTGACTCCTTATAAAAAGGGAGTCCCCAACTCCTTTGTAGCCACCCTTTAAATACTGGAATCTGGAGAAAAGTTCTCCATCAAGCCCTGGATTGTCCAGGCTGAACACACCCAGCTCTCTCAGCCCTTTTCATAGAACAGGCTTCCTGGTTCTTTGGTAATCTTTGTGACTCTTCTCTGGACCCTCTCCAGACTGTTCACATCTTTTTTGCATAACAAGGAGCAAACCTGAACACAGTGTTCCAGGTGTGGGCTGGCAAGTGCTGAGTGGAGTGGGATAATGATTTCTTTATTTCTTCTGGTGATGCTCTTGTTGATGCAACCCATAATCCTTTTCCCATTGGTTTTCTTTGCTGCTGAAAGAGATATCAGGGAAAGAAGAAAATGGTGATTTGAAAGAAATCCAGTGCATTTACTTGAGGCTGAAAAAGTTTCTTTAGCATTTTCCTGTAAAACCTGTTAATGTGTTGAATATAAACTAGGGTATTGTGCCTCTAAAGTTATAGATTTTGGCTGTGAGTTCTGTCTTGTTTGAAATATAATCTGATCAATTGCATAACGTCCTTACAGAAACACGCTATCAAAGGACAAAAATATCAGAATTTCAAAGGTTCTGAGCATTTACTCTTCTCATTGAGTACTGATAAGAGTAATGAATGTTCACTGCCTCTGAAACTATGCTTGAAAGCTGTGATTTTCCTCATTTTTTCATGATGAATATGACATTAAATTTATATCAACTCAGTATAGCTGTTTTATAAGCATCACACACTGAAGTGAAACAGAAAGACCTAGAAGAAAATAAAATGGAGATTGCCTAGGGATTGCAGCTTGGAGGAAGAGACCAACCATTATTTCATCTTTTTCAAAATCTTTAGACAAAGGCTCAGTGTTAACACTGAAGGGGAGTTTTGCATATCAGGAGCAGAGATACAAGCAGGCACAAATAGGCACAAAGTGTACAAGGTACAGGAAACTCAATATTAAGCCAGACAAAGTCAGTTTTGCAAGGACATGTATCTTTCTGCCAATACTGTTTGGCTGCTCTTTTCAAGGGGTTTATACTTCATCACTGTTCCCAGAACAAGTCACCAAAGTCTGAGTAGCCAGTTCTTCAGTCAATTTGAACTACTGTATCCTTTGAAGTCTGTAAGGAAACACCAGTTTATAATTGCCATGGGCCTGGCCCAAGGTTTCTAAATAGAAAAAGACATTAATTACATATGGAAAGAACCATCAATTCCAGATTGCATTGAGAGACAATGGTTATAATCTAATTGTAGTTTTCCACTTTTCATGACAGTCCATGACGCCAGCAGGTTATTTAATTACATCTTCTTTTCTCAGCCCAGCATACTTTGTTATTGCTATCTGGAAAACTAGATGAAATTAATTAAGAAATAAGGTGTTAGATATTAAGTCAAGATGAATAGGTCCATCCAAGAATATATGAAAACAATGATGAATATTTATCCAAAAATCTGATGAAATCATAGAGGTATCAAGACAACGAAAGAGACACCATTTTTCCAAAACAAGAGGACTGCTTGAATGGTCTCCATTTATTTTCAGTCTACCCCTACAGCTCACTTCCTCATTAAAGACCTGAGGGTGTACAGCCAATTTTTAATATGAGTTTTTGTGTTCAATCTGGTTTTAGTCTATAATTTTGCTAAGGCATCTCTGGCTGCTCAGTAACAGACCCATCCAAAGCCTTAAATAGAAAGATGTTGGCATTTCACATCAGGAAGCAACAGCCACAATTTTTTAAATTTGTTTTTTAATACTCCCTCATGATTGTTCCAACAATGATGTGATGGTCAACCTACTTAAACTATAGCATTGTGTAATTCTGGAGCACAAACCTTTTTCTTTTCTCCAGAGAGAGTTTGATGCCAGTTTCCCACCACCCTTGTAAGTACATCCCTATCTTTTATAAAGCATAGCCAAAAACTTTAAAAGCTGCCAGCTGAGCAAAAGCATTGCTGCACACTGAAGCTAAATATTACATCAAAGAAAACATCCCTTCATTCAGTATTTACTAGGAAGAAAACTAGGCCTTTTTTAAGAGCCCTTTTTTCTTTCCCACATAGGGAAAAGTTTCTTCCCATTCACAGGCTTCAGAGAATAGACATTTCTGCTTTTGAGACTTCTAGCAGACATTTAACAAGTTCAGTCAAACTAAAGACCATGCTCCATCCTTGGCATGCTGGGCAGGTGGAACATTTCCTAACACTGCTTCCTGGCAAAGATCAAAATGAGCAAAGTGAAAGGGGAGGCAAGTGCTGAAGAATCCATTCACCTCCAAAAAACCTGAGGTGTTTTCATCTTGACTGGGGAGCCTTTACAAGTCCCAAACTGCCTGCTTTGACAATATGGAGGCCCCTGAAACAATCTGTGCCCAACACAGGGCAACCACCTCCCTACCAAAGGCCTGCTGCCTACACCAAATACTAGGAGAAAGAGAGAGAACTTTCCTAGCAGCTGCTAGTCCCAGGCATCACATTTTGCTCAGCCCTAAAAGCTGGGGAAAAGCAACTCACGGAGCAGCCAGAAGCACTGCCCAGGCCACCAAACTGATGTTTCCTCATGTCTTTAGCAAGCCTGACGTGTTTACTGTGCTGGCCTCCTCTATAATGCCAGTTTGTCATAAATTCGGACAATTGCCAATAAAAGCAATAGAGAAGTTGCTGGCTGGTTTGAAATAGCAGTGAAATATTGCTGCATTGACTTCACGCTGGTGAGGAGGACAGAGACACCATGATTTTCATCTAATTCTGTCTTCTTTCCAGCCCAGCCCCCTGGGCATCCAGGAATTCCCAAAAGGTACTCAAGAATAAATAGCAACAAAGGAATCATATGAATGCACCTGCAAACAACAGAAAAATCACCTATTTCCAGCAAGTGGCTGGTGCTGCTGATTATTTCAGTAGGCACTCCAGGGATGGAAGAGAAAAAGCTTACAACATCACAGAATACAAAATTATGGAATCATTGGATATTCTGGGTTGGAAGGGACCCACAATGATCAAGTCCAGCTCTTGGCTCTGCACAGTACAGCCTCAAGAATTGCACCTGAGAACTTTGTCCAAACCCTTCTGTGCTCTGTCAGGCTTGGTGCTATGACCACTTCCCTGGAGAGCCTGTTCCAATGCCCAAACACCTCTGAGTGAAGAAACTTTTCCTAATATCCAGCCTAAATATCTTCTGGCACAGCTTCATGCCATTCCCTCTGGTTTTATCCCACAGTGACATAAGAGAAGAGATCACATGTGCCTCTCCTCCTCCCCTCATGAGGAAGTTGTAGCTGCAATGAGCTCAGTGACCTCAACCACTCCTCAATGGCTTCCCTTTCAGACCCTTCACTATTTTCCTAGCACTCTCTTGGACACTCTCTAATAATTTAATATCATCCTTATATTGTGTCACCCAAAAGTACATATATTACTCCAGGTGAGACCACACCAGTGCAGAGCAGAACAGGACAATCATCTCCCTCAACAGGATGGCAATGCTGTGCTAGCAAATTCAGGGCATACATTTTCTTGCTGTCCTGCATGTATCAGGATTTCCAAACCCTGTGGTGTCCCCAGGAATGTGTTATCCCATCTAAGAGAATTTAGGGGTTCAAAAAGCTGTTCCTGGACTAAAGCTGTTCATGGTGGCAGAGACCTTGTGGATAAGGATGTTTGTCTTCTCTTAAAGAAAGGCTACATTCAGGGCAGGGCCATAATGGATCTGACACAGGAAATCTAGCCTGGGCAGAAAATTTTAAAAATGCTGAATTGCTATTCTTTATATGCTGGAAAGAGGGAAGGAGACAAGAAAAGAAAAGTTGATTCCTTTTAATTCCCTTTTCTTTTGTTCCAATCTTGTTTAGAAAAGCAATTTCCTCAGACCCATCAATTCCTGTCTGATTTGACAGACTCCCCCTTTACTGCAAGTATTCTAAAATAGCATCAAGCATGCAAAAATTCGGAATCCCATTTTGCAAAACTGAAACATTGATGGGCTTCCAAATGGTCTTTCCTGCTTCCTTTCTCCATTTTCATTTGCATGCATATGTCTCAGGGGCATCTTTTGGCACATAAAAACATCATACCTGTTTCTACTACTTGATTTGGGCTCTGAGCTTGATTTTTATATAAGATTGTTGACAGACCCTGCCAGCTTTGTCAATATTCTGCTGTAAAATAACACTGTTCAACCTGAAGCTGATGCCTAGCTAGGAAAATTGCAGTGGCAACTGCCAGGAAGTTGGAAGTTGAAAGCTGACCACTGTCTTAGGGGATGAATGCAGCAGCAGCACCATGCTGGGTGCAAGGGCACCATTTACACCTTGAAAGAAGCCTGCCAACCTGAAGACCGCAGGTTTAATTAAAGGTATTTTATCACCCAAAATTCTTCAAGYAACAGTTGGCTTTTTGAGAAAAAAGCTTTAATTGCTGGATTGTCTCTTACCCTTTGTTAAAGGAGGAAATTGTTTTTTTTCTTTTAATGCCTAAGATTCACATAACACCAGAGGAAATGGCTGAAGATGGGTTTGTCCTGGTGGTATTGAAAATGGAATAGGCTTGTGCTCCAAGTTCTTTTCACAAAACACTATCTGCAAGTTAAATAGATGCCATAATATAGCTAAAGAATATGTACTCCCATACGGCTACATTGTGTCATTGCTCATATCAGACATGAACTCTCACTCAGTTCTACCCTAGCACACTCACTGGGATCCCATCTAAGCTTCCAGCTCTTTACTTTGTCAAAATATCTTCTAATGGTAACTCTGGATCTCGACCAGGGAAGACACAAACTCTCATTGCTGTTTTCTTCTGTTTCTAAGTGTGCACACAGCTCGACAAACTCCACTCTTGTAACATGTCAAAAGCACTCATAGACATTTTCAGGAGTGGAAGGACATGCTCAAGATACTAACCCGGTGTTTGAAGGAATATTTCTTCAGGTAAATTCCACAACTTTCTTGTTGAAGCTGAGCAGATATTGATAAATGATCAGGGAGATCATGAGAAGTTTAGATTATTTAGTTTATGAAGTTATCCAATCTACTGAAAAATCTGAATGCTGCGAAACCACCACGTGAGCTGTGATGGATCCCTTGTCATGCTGTAGGCTTAAGTTTTGGGATCCTTCTCATCTGATTGTTAGAGGAACCTGTCTGACATAAATTGAGGTTTTTTTCTATTGCATACTATATGTGAAAGCAATGTTTAATTTCACTAAAAGTTATTGATTTTTTTTTGTTGTTGTTGGGTTTTTTTTTGTTGTTGTTGTTTTTTTTGTTTGTGTGTAAGTACTCCTCTGGTGGATGTTGTGATACTGCATTAGGACCATTGGGTAAGACATTGTACTGAAGGAACCTTGGGAAAGTCAAATCAGCTCTGTTGAACCTTGTACTTAGGGTTTGAGAAGCCCAGATGTTAGTCAGCACATGTAGATGACATAAGGAGTTTTTGCTGCAACATCCAGTGCTGGCCTGTGCTCCACTCTGGTGGGTGTTATGAAAGACACCTGTCAGGAGAAGGTTTTGTTTGCTACAAACAGTAAAAGGTCCCATTGTGTAGGAGAAAGGAGGAATGGCTCTGTGGATGTGATCTACACAGCATGCCATGGGAAAAAACAGCCAGGGTCTGTCCTATGCTGCACAAAAGCAGTATCTGAAGGGCTGTATTTGCTCATTACCTGTATTCCTCCTTTTATTCTACTTTATTAAAACAGCTATTTTATTACAGCCTCATTAGCTGTGCCTTTTTCAGTAATGCCCAGAAGGAATCTTGCACCCCTGATCACCATCACCCTGATGCAGAACAGATACATGCAGGTATCCCTGCACGGTATCATGTCCCAGTTTATTGAGACTCTCCTGCATCACAGTTCTCTCATCTTAAAACTTTGCAGAAGTGATGTCATGTTTTGAAGACAAGGTCTAAGACCTAGCATAAGGGAGAAGCGTTATCTGCATTTAAGTGAATTTCACAGGAAAAAAATCTTGGGGATTGAAAATGTAAACCACCCTACATCCCCAGGGAGACTTCATCCTGCCTTCCTTTCTGTATGCAGTGTCACAGACAGCCCCACCTGCAGAGGCATCTTGCTATCTCTGATGTTCTCCTCCTCTGCGTTCCTACAGCTGTGCTTCCCAAAGGACTGCTTCCCACGAGCCACAGGGCAGTCAGCTCACTGCCCTGCCCTGGGCAGCCTTTTCCCCAAATATCACTGGCTGAGAGCGTATTCAAATAGACCTTCAGCATAAGTCTAGAAATTACGTCTGTGAATGGTTTTTCATACTGAATCAGGTTTTATCTTGCTTACACTCGGTAAATGCACAGCCTGGTGCTCAACATCCATACTCTTAGTCTGGAATAGGCAAAAACACTACTGTGAAATCCTGACATAATTTTCAGCACTTTCTCTTTTAGTACAAGATACACTTTTCCATCCAAAAGATTTTACACATCATAGCCATTTGTTTTAAAATCATATATTAAACCATTCCTTACTAGTAAAAATCTACAATAATTATTTAAAATCATTATTGTTCAACACAATAGTATCTGGTATTATGAATAAAGCAAAGAGATTCCTACTTTTTCCTAGCATGTAATACACTCTCTATATTTTAGGGGACTTTCATGACATACATTAGGTATGCCAGAGGCCATTATGTTTGTAAGTGTATTTGAGGGGGAAATAAACTGCACATTATAGCATACTTAAACAGCATACTTGATATAAGCTAAAAATAAATACCACTCTGCAGAGACTGACTTCTCTAAATAAGATCTGTGCAGTGAAGATTTTCCACAGATTAAAAAAAGTTTATTAAGGCCGTTGCCTCTGGGAATATCTCAAAAGTAGTAAGTTGTGACAAAATGGTTCCAGAAAATTGTTCTAGACGCAGGACAGGCTCCAACATGGAAAATAAACTCTCCAAGATTCAGTTATATAGACCTGCCTCCATCTTCCTCAAGAAGTGACCGCTGTGGCTGAAGTGCCTCGTGCTCTCCTTGCTCTGCTCAGCAGGGACAGGTTTGTGACAATGAGAGGCCAGGACCTTGAGCAGGGAGTCATGTCATCTACCTCATGAGGAATGTGCATGAGGATGTCTGTAGCATTTAGAAGGTATCTCACTCACAGCAGTACAGAGGTATCTCATGAACCCCTGAGCTGCTGGGACCCCACGTCAGCCTGTCTTCACAAAACAGGTGCCAATGATGCCTTAGGATTTCAGTTTTTCTGGTTTTCAACTCTTGTACTGCATTAGTGTATAATTCTAAACTCCATGTAGAGTGTTAGTTAACTCTCTTCACATTTTGGGCAGACAAAACAATCCCTTTAGGCCTGAAATTCTACTTCCTCAGGCCCCAAAAGGTATAAACAAAAGTGAATTGGGAATGAGTAAACCTAAAGCTGCAATCAGAGGGTTAACCCCTGATATGTAAATGGACCAAACTTATAGCTGTCTGAAAAACTCATGACCATCATCCATTTTGGGTGTAGCCCCTTGGGAAGGCTTCATCTGCCCTTAATGTACCTAAAGGCTCTTCATTAAATATATCCACTTTTATTTTAATTTTGTCTGGCCTCTGTTTGTAGGTAAGGCTGAAAACAGCATCACCAGGCACTGTGTTCCACCCCACATTTAAACTCCTCTGGTGCTTTTTCACTTCAGCTGCTGCTTAGCCATTGAGAATCAGATTCATTCCCTTGGGCATCTGGATCTCCGCATGGCTGGTGGAGATGAGAAGGTACCCAAACTTGGCTCAGTGATGCTCTCATTCAGGCACCTAAAATGAGGTGAAGTTTCATTGAGGATCTAGACCCATATATCAACAGCAAAAAATGAAAAATGAACACAGGGCACTTCACTAGCCTAGTGAAAACCAAACATAGTCATCCAATAATCAAGACATTGTAATTGCAGACCCCATAGCTAAATTGTAACTTCTTACTGCTGCACTTTTAAAACTATTTCCATCTAGTTGTTCATTGCACAAAGCCTCTAAGTGTATCACTAAAGATGGGTGAGACATATTACCGCATCAGTGGCTGTCACAGTGAAAATGTCCATTTTATTAAAGGTTTCACAACTCTTTACTCTGGGGGAACATGTTCGACATTTTGCAGCATGGAAGACTTCTGTCTTTCAAACTACTTAAACACTTCTTTAAACTTTTAACATTAAAGTGAACAAAAGAAGCATTGCTGGTTTTCTACCATTCAGCAAAGGATAGCACTTCATTGCACAGTCCTGAAGACATGCTATTTAGGGCACAAGCCTTCCTTTCAGAATAGAGACATAATGCCAAAAAAATCTCTCCAGAAATGCTTAAAATTATTCTTTGAAGGAAGCACTTACTCAAGCTCATTTGTCTTCAGAAATTACTTTTTAATTCTCTATCTCACATATAGTTGTAATCTACATACTTTCAATTTGTTGTTTAATGGAACTAGTTGATCATATTTACACATTTAGAGAGAATTCAAATATCTTACTTTTTTTCAGACAGCTGAAGTAAATGACCCAGTCAATTCTGCAAAGGTGAATTGACATAAATTAATATCATTGCTCGTTTTTCTTTGTTTCTAAAGATTAGTTTAACAAATTTTATCTTATGAATATATTCTAGCTGAAGTAGTGGTTTCCCTGTTCTAAAACCCGGGCCATTTAAATTTTAAAAAATCAAAGCCTTTGAAAATTTCAGTTGACCAACTTGCATTTGTTTTGCAAAAATTAATTTCATTTTTGTCTCAGTATGAGTTCACAAAATTAAAATGTAAATTCTTTCCCAGAAATCTTGGTGTTTCTGCACCAGTAGCAGCTTACCTTTAGAGGAGTTATCCTCACTTGGCACCATATGTTTTGATGGCAAAAGTGAAGAAATTGCCTTTCAAAAGATGAAAAACAAAACAATTTTGCCTCAATTTAGTAATATCACCTCCAAAATGAGTAAGCAAAGTCCTCAGCTACTGCAGTGTAAGACAAGAGTCTGCTCTGACCTCCCATATTGTGAAATCACTTTCCATAATATAAGAAAAAAAACCTCTCTGAGATTTAAGTGCTGCAATCCTCCAAGCACTGCTTCTTCTTCCCCAGAGGACAAGTATACAAAGAAGCTTCCTCATGCCTGTGTTTACTGGATATATCTTCTTTCTGAACAGTTTTTATGGCACTGAGTGTAGCAATTACAGAAATACTGAGGGCTCTGTGTATCCTTAAAAAAGGGTGGGAAGACATTGAAGTGGAATGGAAAGCATGCAGTGAAGAGATGTTGCTTCTTGTAAACAGCAGTGAGTAAGTCAACCATGTTGGTCTTCTTCCCATGTCTTCAGTGCCTCAAGGATCAAAGTTACCTGCAACAGGATTAGCCCAAGCCCCTGGGCGGAACACTGACAAAGGGACTGGAGACATCTAGAATGCTTCACACTCACCATTATTTATCAATTTGATAGATAGGCAGCTAAGACAGCACTATTGTAGAGTGACAGTGGTACCCTCCATGGCGTGGGTGCAGGTCTCCTCGTGCCCACTATCAGCACTTTCCGAGGTCAAAGCTGCACTCTACTCCTGGGTGCCTCCCTTAGAGCTTCCCTGAGCTGTATCATGAGCAAGGTCATGCCAAAGCTTTCTGTGGTCTCAGAGCGTCATGAGGAATGCAGCAAAATTCCTTAGGCTACCAGTTTCAGAAAGAAGACTTGGTCGAATTCTTCTTCTTCATATTTTCAGAAAGACAAACTTCTCCTGTTGGCTCAGAAAATTGGTTGCCAGCCATCCAAAGACAAACACAGCCCAAGGAGATGTGTGGTCACTAACTCTGGGCAACAAGACACCAAGGCCATCTGCCCAAAGAGCAGCTCTGTAGCAACCCAGCAGGATCTTGCAAGGTTGTTGGGAACTCTTCCTCTGGCAGTGAAACTGGAAACAGGGTAAACGTTCTGGATAAGTGTCTGCCCTCAACTAGCTGGCAGCAGTTGCTGTGTGGACACTCATGTTACCCTGTTCTGACCAGGATGGACTCATGCCAGATAAGAAGTGAATTTCTGTGAGATGTCTTCACTCTAGGTACTTCAATAAAACAAGGTTTATTAATAATATCTTAGCTGACATCCACTCCTTTTCCTGACACAGATTTTACCAGGGCAATTTCATTTTTATCTCCACCACATCCCCAGTATCCCTCCCTCCAGAGACTGGTTCTGGCAGGACTTCTGTTCCAGCTGGTACTTTGACACTCTTTCTCTGTATTCTGTCGCGACAATCTTTTAACCTTCATCCAGAAACAAGTTACAAGGCAAATTACATTTTCTCACCTAATACTGAAATTTCTTGAAAGTAGCTCTAAATTGCCCAACTAATGAAGGAGCCAGGGAGCCCAGAAGAAAGACCACCTTAGGGAAGAGATTTTAGTTGTGATGGTTGCTGTGTTTGCTGCACATGCTGAGTCCACAAGCAGTCCATTTCCTTGTTTTAGTTCCTGAAACCTTCCTAGGGCCTGTTTCTCTTATCTCCAGTTGTTTTCTGAAGTGCAACCACTGTTCCTGTCACTGCAGGCATGCATCTCTGAAAGGAGTAAACCAAATTAGATCTGAAGACAATTTCTTCCCACAAAGACTCTAGTTCATGATTGATGAGTCATTTTAGGGCCCATCCAGGGATTTTTACTGATGAGGATCTGCTCTCAGTCTTGAGAGGGAGATTCATTCAGAATTAGTTTTTTTATGCTCGCATTACTTACAAGGATGAGTTTGGAAATACTTGCCATATTTTGCTTTAAATAGCATGCCATGGGATCGTCTGATGTTAGTCCCTAGAAAATGTACACCAGTGTTAGTGTCAGAGACTGAGATGGCACAACAAAAACAGAAGGAAAATTGTAAGCCCATGCTGCAAACCTGCTCTCAGAATTAAAACATATTTATCATGAAGCTGAGTTTTTGTGTTCAAAGAGTACTTCTTGTCTGTCCTCTTACTATCTCCCTCTGTTTTTACAGTGGACAAAACTTCATTTTCATTTTATAAAGCTACAGGAAGGCAGGAATTTTCTGTGTAAGCCCACGGGTCTGTCTTTGTCAGCAGCAGGAGATCCCAAGCAATGCTAATTGCTGTCTAATGCTGGTAGAACAGGGAGTGTCTTGGGACAGGGTAAATGATGGCTGTGGTAGGGAGACTTCCCTGGCAGATAAACATGAGCAGCTACTGACCCTGGCAGCTACTAATGCTCACTGAATCCAGGAGGGGCAGGGTATGGATGTGTGGAGCTACTTTAGGTGCCTGTAAGGACAGTTCTAAGCATGGACCAGAGGGATACATGATCACAGGACAGCAATTTTGCTTTATTGAGCTGTATGTTCAGAGAAGAATGGGGTTTGTGGCCCAGTTTGGGACATGACATTGGAAAATGAGGCCAAGATTATTATCTCTTTAGGGTAAAGACTTTTTTCACTTGCCAGCTGTACTTTTTCTTCCAAATCCATGAGCTTTTATTTTGCCTTTGTGCTATGCCTCAGTAAGAGTAAAGAACAGTAATACGTGGTTCAGTCTAAGGATATATTTTATTCTTTTTTATTTATTTTCCCAGTTGATCATCTATTTAATCAGATGAATCATATGCAGCTTTCCATAAACCAAAGTAATTTTATCTGCTCTGAAGCAATACGATGTTCCAACAGTTCCTTCTAATGTATCACAACAGGAAGCTGACTAAAATCATAGTTGACTATCAAACATAGAGGACAGACCTAAAGAACTGCATAAAGTTGCAAAAGATAATTCACAGGATTCTGTAGATCAGGAAATAATATTTTTCTTTGAAATATGGTAACTAATATTACACTATTATTCTCTAAAGAAGGATATATAAACCATCCATCTACTGGGAGGTTTTATTGGACTTGCCAACGTCATAGGTTTGGATGAGAAATCAGCTCTTTGGCTGGAAATCCTGCTAAGAAACTTACCCTTTTTTTGATCTTTTTCTCAATGCGCACTGTTGGCAGGCAACAGAAGTTCTTAAATGGACTGGATTTTCTAAATTATTCTTTCTGAAACAACTGCATTTTTGTAATCAATTATTCCTGGATTCAGCATATCTTAGCAGAGAGCATTTTTATTACAGTGAAACCCATTCATAGTCTCAAACTCTGAAAATCACCAGTTCCAGCAGATGTCCTAACACATTCATTAAAGCTGGAGATCAGCTTAGTGAACATCTCTATTGTAGCTTTCAAAACTCTTTCCATTACCCTCATAATCACACTTCAATGTGCATGTGAAAATTCTAAACAAAGCTGTGCTGGTCTGATTGAAATGACTGTGACCAGACTTGGGGATGCAATGAGATTCAACAGAGTGTGTCTGGCACATTCTTTGTAGTTAAACCAGTTGCCAGGCAGTGTGTGAATGACTTGGATGCTCACCAGGACACAAATTGATTGAATTATTGAATTTTTCTTTTCAAATAAATAACTTGAAGAATTGTTGTATTTTGGGGGGGGGAGGGTGTTCTGTTTTGTTTTTTGGGTTTGTTTTTTTTTTTTGGTTGGTTTTTTTTTTTGTTTTTGTTTTTGTTTTCAGTTTTGGGGGTTTTTTTGTGTGTGTGTGAATTGGGCCTGATTTCAGGTGGTTCACCAAGTTCTATCTAGCAAGCTTTTTGCACAGTACTCACTGCTTCATATGAAATGTATTTTAAGTAAAACATCTCAGTGATATGTCCCAGTTGTGTGTTTTTACTCTCCAAATGGATGTCTTTTTTAGAGACAATCTTAGAGTGGATCTGGGTCTAATTATGGTTCTGGAGGGCAGGGAGGTATCCATGCAAATATTTGTGAAACATCCAGGAGTTTCAACTGCTTGCATGAATAAAGTACTAAGTCATGAAAGCAGTCACAAATAGAATAATATGTTACCAATAGTAGCTGCATGACTTTACCATAAATATTCATTAAGCTATTAGTGCCTTATTTCTTTTTACTGTTCCATTACTGCCAAATGAAACTATACCACAAACCTTCACCTTAGTAATCACACAAATATGTCCTGGAGATTTTGAGAGGTATTAAGCAACCGGTAAGACCAAAGTGTAAAATGCACTACAAGGTCTGAAATTACTTGGGTTCAGTTCTAAAAATACACCAAGTACACCAAAGAATTCAAAAATTTGTTAATAAATTAAATTTTTAAAAATATGTTAATAAAAGTTAACGATTTTCACCATGTGGCTGAACCCAAATAACAGCCTCCACTTTTAGAAGCATGAGACTATTGGTTTGCACGAAGGATAAATAATTTACATGGGATGTTCCCGATATGCCTTATCCTATGAGATGCTATCAACACTTTGAATGACAGAGTAAGAATATTTTCCTTCATTTCCATAGAATTCAAATCTTCCTGTTCACTCTTTGAGCTGAGCACAGTTTTGGACTTCAGCAGTACAAGCAGCTGGTGAGGAGGGAGTGTACTGTCAACAGACATTTAAACATAGGTTTAGTTATTCAGCACTTAGCTGGTCTCCTGGGAGGTTGCTCTCCATTTTTGTGTTGTGATCAAATGTCTGCTGAAGAATGCCCCAGGAGAGTGACTGGGTAGCTCTGAGCTCCCCCACACCTACAGGTAGGACACAAAACCTCACTCCAGGCTACTGAAACACATTGCTCCCTGATGAGGGAATGAGAAGCAGCCCCACTCTGGTGCAGAGAGACTTGAGATAGGCTGGGTTTTCAGTATGGAAGGAGGTGAGTGAGTTGCTCTGGAGCAATCCATTCACAGTGGTGCCCCTTGCAAACATAAAATCTGGTATTCTCTGTGTGATGATATTTTAAACATAATTTGAAAAGAGCCAATAGGTATCACATTCACCTATACCTACTCACAAACTGATGATATGGATAACAGATAGAAACAGAGTATTACTTGAAAAAAATCACAGCAAATAAATGATTCAGACCTATGAGGACATTAATAAAGTCCATCTGTTTAAAAGCCATGTTAATGAGCTCATTACTCTCTTTTTCTACCTGGTAGGTTGCTCAGTGAGCATAAATATATTACATGTTTTTGTCACTTTTTCATTTCGGGGGTACATGTACATCTACTGCATATAGCCAAGGGGACATCAGCAGAAAAGAAATTGGAAAAATTATAAAACTATGATGAACTAGAAAATACTACTGCTACTGCTGAAATCCTACAAGTTATTATTGCAGATATTGATTTATCTTGCAGAAAAATGTTGTTAGCAGATGAGAATTAATTTTACTGTACCTACCTTGCCAAAAATTACAGAAGAGGGGTTATCTGATCCCAGAAAATAATTTTATGCAGCCAGTGATTCAAACCACACTGGCTTCATTAGCAGAGAGGAAACGAAACAACGAGTCAAATTATTTTTTTCTGGACTAAACAATTTTCATTTTTCTGCTCCCAACAAACAGTAGTGAAGGACAGAGATTACAATGCAATGAGATTACAGGAGGCAAAATTGCCAGATCATAATTAAAAAGTAAATAAGGAAAATTAAGTGATGTACTGAAAATGGAGGCAAAAGTGAAGAGAGGCTTTAATTGAAGAACAAGTAGGAGAAAAGCAATTAAGACACCATTTGGAAGTCAACAGCAGAGTATAAATCATCCTCCAAGGAAATCTCTCTCTAGCTCATTAAATACTTCAAAATTATTTATTGTGAGCAGTTGCCTGCTCACCTTCCCAAACTCTGTGCTATGTGCCACATTACTTGGAGTAGGAGGAGCACTCCAAGGCTGGCCAGTTCTCCTCTGGCCACAGAGAATCGTGACAGGCTGATAGCCTAATCCAGTACTGTGCTCTTCTGGTTGACAGTACATTCTCAACCACTCTCATCTTCAGCCCTAAACTCACAGAGACTCTTGCTTTGCTTTTCTTAGGTGGTTTGCAAAATCCTATATGCAAAGCATTTGTCATGTAAGATGAAATGCAAAATGGAGTAATTCTGTAGGAGATCCTGGCCTCCTTGGGAAGGTTGTGCTCAGATTTCAGAGCCATTATGCAATGACACACCTCTCAAACCTCTGCTCTCCTGTCACAACCTGCCCCAAGCATTAACTTGGCATGATGGACAGAGGAAATGCAACACAAAGATCAAACTGAGGATCAGGGCATTCAAAAGGGGGTTTTGGAACATGGGTCTCCCATTTCCACAGCTGCAGCACAACGCCAAGGCTTTGCTCCAACTTCTTTCTCTCCACATCATGCCCAGCCTGGACAATGCAAGAAAGAGACCACAGTGCATTAAGCAAGGGTGTGAGGTGGAACCTAAGAACACAAGACTGGTGTGTGCCTGATGCCTGTTTAACAGATGCAATTCTCACAGCACTCAGAAGAGTTACAATTTATTGTTACAACCCAGACCCTTCCTCTTGTCATATCAAGCAATGTGACTCTTACTGTGCAACTTGTTTGCTTTCAGATTAGAATTATTCTTCAATAATTCTTCCTGTTTGTCTCTAGTGCTGCTCGCTACCTATGGGCAGAGTCATTTGGCAGGTTTGTTTATTGTTCTCCACTGATTCCCTTGTACATTTTCTAATTTCATTGACATTTGTATATGCTGGTATTTGGCTTGGAAGAGTCTTCAAATAATCTTTTGAAGGAATAGATCTTCACTTTTACTCTACCCTCGGAATACAGCCCACCACCTTTCAAGACTCTTGCCAAGTATAAATAAAAAAAGCTTAAAAAACTCAAAAGAGAGCTGGGGACAGATTCTCAGGCCAAGTAGCACCTCAAAGAGAGATAAAAGTTACCTCAGCAGATGGTTAGAGATACTTTGAATGTAAATGTTAATTTATGGAGCAAAGTCACTTAATTCTGAACATTCATTTGAGGTTTACAAGAGTTTTCATATGTCTGTGCATCTAATGCATAGGTAGCGATGCACTACTCACACAGATGGATGCTGGAGCACTCCCACAACACTGAGTCAGAGGTCAGACCCCACAGAGCCCTTCTAGACAAGTGAGTAGAGAGCAGCCCTGAGGCTGAGGACCTCTGATTGTTACTTGCACTTAAAGCCTTACTGTTATTTTTCTTCTCTGTCTCAGTCATTCTGTTTCCCCAGTTAAATACTAGGCACTTGGAACAATAGCTATCCTAGTGTAAGATTAGCTAATGCCCCCAAACTCCCTTTTTTAGAAAAGGAAATTCTTTTCTACACCCAAGAGGCAGGGTAGGTGGGAGAATGAATTCTGCTACATGCTCAGTTTGAAAGCATAAGTGTATAAAAGGATGAACACTTGTAGCTTCTGTACCATTAGCTAATTTTTGCATACTAATACATCAGCACCATAAAGTGCCTGGTAGCTTAAACATCATTATGCTACTGAAGGATTTGACAACTTTTATCACATTCCACTTGGACAGATCTTGGGAGCTGGCATGGCTAAGAGTTGAGCATTGAAGGAAGGAAAAGGGACCAACTTCTCTGCAAATCTTTGTCTTCCTGCAAGGCAAGGGATATAATTGGTCCATCAGCTGCATTTTTCTCCTTTGAGAGCATCTTCAACCTCTGCTGAGCTGCTGCCAACAATGAAGATTTCTCTGGCATATTTTTTCGACTACATTTCTTTTGTGCTCCATGGTTTGTTTTAAAGTATCTTGAAATGACATAAATTTTTTTTTTGGAGTTATGTCTATGTCTTTCAAAGGGTGAAAAGGTCAGGAAAAGAATACATGAAGCTACAGGTTTCTCAAGGCATGAGAAATATTTTCAAATTATTTGAAATATCACTTTTCTGTATCAGAAATAGTGTGGCCAGCACGACTAGGGAAGTGATTCTTCCCCTTCTCTTTGCACTGGAGAGGCCACATCTCTGTGTCCAGTTCTGGGCCTGTCAAATCAAGAAGGACATGGAAGTCCTCAATTCAAGCAGGACGTGGAGCAAGTCCAGAGAAAGGCAATGAAGCTGGTGAAGCGTCTGGAGCACAAGCCCTATGAGGAGTGGCTGAGGAAGCTGGGGCTGTTTAGTCTGGACAAAAGGAGGCTCAGGATGACCTGATCACTCTCTACAGCTGCCTGAAAGAAGGGTGCAACCAGGTGAGGGTCGGTCTTTTCTCCCAGGCAACCAGTGTCAAGATGAGAGGACACAGCCTTAAAATGAACCAAGGGAGGTTTGGGGTGGGTATCAGGAAGAATTTATACACAGAAGGTGTGATTAGGTACCGGAATGGGCTGCCCAGGGGGGTGGTGGAGTCACCGTCCCTGGAGGTATTTAAGGAAAGCCTGGACATGGCACTCAGTGCCATGGTCTGGTTGACAAGAGCATCCTCTTGTTCAGTCACAGGCTAGACTCAGTGATCTCAGAGATCTTTTCCAACCTAACAGATTCTATGATTTTGTGAAATTTTTGGAGACCATGACCTAAGCCTGCCTGCCTGCAGACCGACTTTTTTGAATACAATATAGAGGCTGTGAATTTAAAATAGAGTTCTATAACTCATTTCATTAGTCTGAAACTTTTTAAAATACCTCTTGGCTTGTTGCCACATTGATCTACATGTAAGACAACTGTGAACCACTTTTAGAAGACCAAATATATATATACACACATAGATAAGGAAACTCACTTTGCCCTCACACAAATTATGGCTGTCCCCAAATCTGTATCCCACATCCCACAGTCATTCTCACAATTTCCTCATGCAGCTGGGAAGTGGAACCTTTAGCTTTTGACAAGAGAGTGAAAAAGTGTTTGGGCAGAGGGCATGAATTGTCCTCCAGAGGTGTTGGGTTATCCCCACTGAGTACAGAGGGGCTCTGGGAACTAGAGTACAGTAATTTCACGATTATAAGCCGCACCGAGTATAAGC
>PYHW01010375.1:4303419-4313750 GCA_013186435.1 Turdus rufiventris | reverse complement strand
AAGGAGAAGGAGAAGGAGAAGGAGAAGGAGAAGGAGAAGGAGAAGGAGAAGGAGAAGGAGAAGGAGAAGGAGAAGGAGAAGGAGAAAAGAACAGGAGGTGGGCCAGTACCTACCCACCAGTGAAAGGTGTTAAAGCTCCTTAAGAATTCACTATGGAACCTCAGCTCCTGCTGCATCCTCCAAGTCACACATCAGTTCTCTCTCTGCATCTGAGACCAATCTGAGGAACATTGGAGAAGCAGCACATGGTGAAAACTGTACAACTGCTGAAACAAGCCATGTTTTCAGCCTCCCATCATTCCATTTCCTCCTGGTGTCAGGTCTTACAAGAGATGCAAGTGCTATAGGCTTCCTCAAAGGGGCTTGCATCACAGCTATCCTTTAGTGGAAGTGGCATACCCTGATTCTCTCTCCAAAAGAGCACAGTGGACAATGTGTCACTTAGAAAGAGGGGGAGAGTTTGAACAGTTAGGAGAAGCTGATGGAGCAAAAATGGATGTCCTGCCGCCAACTTGTAAGAAAGTGTCTTTGGAGGGACACGCTCAGATGTCTTACACAAAAATCAAGAGTGTGAATAAATCAGTCTAGAGCAGTTTGTCTTTGCAAGGCAAGCTTTTACTTTGAAAGCAAAGTTATCAAGAAATATATACTTCTGTAATTAATGCAGAACAAATCTAAATAACATAAATGGGAAACAATTTGTGTAATATAAATCCCACTTCCCAAAACACAGAAGCAGATAGCAAAGAGACTAAAACAGAGACAATAACACTTCTGAACATTTCCTGTCCCCCTAAACTTAAATCTCAAGGACTTCCTGGTGCTCTCAATACATTTTTTCATCCCTTTTGATTGTGAAGTGTAGCTGGTTGTTAATGAACCCAAGAAATGTTTTTACAGCATCCCAGGAAGAGATGTCTGCAAGTTTTCCCTGTGATATATATTACTCCTTTTGAACCTTCCTCCTGCTGGCTGCTCTGTAATGCCTCCTTGCTTGTTGTACAGTCCATATCCATGTCTCTATGGAAAACTGTTATCATCTCCCCTTTGCTTAGCTCTTATAGCCTGAAAAAATGCCAGATCCTCTCTCTGCCTGTCACCCACCTGGTGTCTCCCAAAATGTCATAACGAACTCAATGGCTTCAAACCAGATGGAAAAGACACTCTTATCTATTTTTATTATTTGTAATAATAAGGATGAGTCTGGTGTCTAAAGACAGAATATGGAGCTCTTCAAATGTACAAACTGTTTAGTGAGCAGGTAAATACATGCATTTGTTTTCTTTAGGCTCTACCCTATTTTAGTTTTCCACAGCCACATCGCATGGCTTTGTCTTCATAGGAGAGCAGTAATTTCAACCATGATGTTAAGACAGGCACCATGTATTCCTGAAATCTAAGGAAAATCTTTCAGGAATCATTACTTTTACCATATTTGGTTGGCATTGTGACTATCACGTGAAGAAATGTTCATAGTGGGCTGAAGGACTGATGCAGAAACACACAGACCTCACAATGGCACAAGTCTTGTTTCCTAAGGAGCTGAGCTAAAGCTTACTATGAGCTAATAAATTATTACTCATTCCAAATCACATTTCTCATATGATCTATTCTTTTCTGAGCAAAAAGGGATATTAGGCCAATAAATCTTTTATTCATTGACAAGATAACAGACCTGTTAACATAAAAGCATTTTTATTTTACATATGAAAAGTAAGTCTTATAACCAGTTTAATAAGAAAGCATTTATATTCTTTTTTTCTATTGTTTTAGTGACTCAAAAGCTGTGGAATCCTGAATTAATTTGAGAATGAGCTAGTTAATAAATTAATTTTCCTGAATATTATTTTACTTTGAAATACAAATGCTGTTGCAAAACTGGCAAAGACAATGAAATTCTACAGAAAAAAATCTTAATATGTAGGAAATAATTTAATCAAAGGAGATTGTTTGGTAGTGGTAGAGGCAGAGGAAGGGGGAGAAAAGGCCTTCCACACCCCAAATTTAAATTCTCTTTAAATGAAACTGGGTCCACATTAGATAAAGCAACTTTATGCTATGTATGGGTGCATTTGGCACATTTTAGGTAATCATAACAGCATAGCACCACTCTCCATTCCCATTTCAATTCAAATATGATTTGGTGGCATAAATCCAAAACTGTTTGCTTAATGCCTTTGTGCATCACCTTTATTATGCAGACACTCTCAAAACACTTGCAATTAGTTCCCATATCCTCCATATTCTTAAGCGGACCAGGTGTTTTGGACCAGTATGGAAGCTGTCCATTTTTCTTGTTGTGCTTCTTGTCCATTTCTCTTCTCATGGCATAATTTCTCCTTCAGCAACTCCTGATCTAGACTGTGATATATGGTCTTGAAAAATTTATTTGAGAGTGATGTTTTCCCCTCTTTGCTCTAAAATGTTGAACAGTGTTTGCAGTCAGCTGAGACACTTGGATGGCATTGACAGCTTAGACACTGCACGGCTCATCACTCAGAAGAAGAAACTGCAACATGCTTTAGGAAGAGCAAAAGCAGCTTTCAAGACAAGTTAACTTTCTTCACCAGGACAGATTGTTTGAGTGAAAAAATTCTTGAAAATATTTTATGCTTCTCTTGTATAATTTTATAATGTCCTACCACAGCACAGTAAACTGTGCAGCTTACCTAACACTGCTTGTATGAGCTATGAGGAAGATGATTTTGTCAGCACTTGACAGAATAAGGTATAAAACCATCTCTAGTGAGGGTGTCACAGGTAAGGTTGTTTTACATGACAGTCTTCTAGATCAAAACCGTGGTTTCTGACAGAACAGTTTAATATATGAATGTACAGGAAAATACTACTTTCTACTAAAACAAAACAGAATATCTGAAGGATAAACATTGCACTACTAACAGCATCAAATCCTCACTATTCTTATTTACTCTGATTTCAATATAATTCATGGCTTGGTTCTACTTCTAGAAACCTGAAAGTATTATTGTACATTCTTAATAGCAAATAGGCCAGGCATCGGAGCATTCAGGGAATATGGGAATTTGTAATTCTCCTATTTTGAAAAGGAAAGATGGATGTAACCACTCTCCACTGTTTGAATGCCATAGGAAACGTGACCTTGATTAAGATCTCTAGGATGTTTGAAGCACCCTTGAGATGGGAGTAAAGCTGTATAAATCCATATAATGTTTAGTTATGGTAAAATACAGCACCTAGGCAATATCTATCTTACTGGTTTGAGATGCAGATGTGTTCCTGTGTTCAGAAACATAACTTAGCCATTTACCAACTCTGTCTAACATCAAAACCTAAGTGCTCCTCACCAGAATGTGGGAGAGGAACCACAGAAGATGCAAATAGGTACCTGTTGTGGATAACTGCTGGCAGTCCCACGGCACATCAGTGTGCATCACAAGGTGACTCAAGGCACAAACTCAGGGCTCCCGTGGAAAGACAGCTCATGCCTACTGTCATAGGACAAATCCCACCCTGGAGTGTTTCTTAGGCAGAAATGGTTCTAAACGTTCAGCTGTGAAATACAGCCAGTCAGAAAAGCATTTGAACAGAGCAGGAAATTTGTATCATGAATCTTGAAGAAACCAGAAAAGTACCATTGTTCTATGCAATTATGAATATAATAGCTCCTTTTTGGAAAGGAAGGGGAAAAAATCATGTATCTGTTATTTTTATATTACCCTACTGCTACGTTATGTTATACTCAGACCATCTACAGCTTCAGTGAAATTACTATATAATAGACAGTGATAAATGACTCAAATAATCTGTTTTCCCCTTGTGAGTAGAAATAGTCCCCATAACCATTTCCCTCTCTTGATTGTACTAGAAGCCCTGGACAAGTGATAGTTCCTCTCCCCTGAGTACATACACCACAGCAGCCCTGATCTCTGGTGGCACATTTTGTGTCTTAAGCCATGAACCTGAAGTGCAAAAACAGACACTGCACCTCTCCCTTTGCTCAGGAAGTACAGCACTATCTTTCTTGAGCTCTCTTCAGGTTCACTGTTCATGCATCATCTTCCTGTTCATCCCAAACAAAAATAGCTCAATTTAAACGGAGCTTCTTTTTAATATTGTTGGTTTTTGACTGCTTCTCTGTTGGCATTACTAAACTGTTAAGTCAAAATCAAGAAGCAGATCCCTACTGCCTTAGAAACAACAGATCCTTCTGTATAGACCATTGCACTAGTGACAGGAAGGCACAGGAAGGTGAAAACAGCACATTCGTCACTCAGCAGTTGCCATGCCGATGGGGACATGTAGGACAATGGTTGCAGGTGAATAGCAAGAAAAAAGGGATTTAAAGTCATGTTTCCCAAACCAACTCCACCCTGTCACTGTGCTGGTCATCACCCTCTCCACCAGAGAACTTAGGTTGAAATGTATTTTTTTATGTGATCCAGGCCATCTCTTTTCAGTTCTAGGATAAATTCAAAATTGTATCAGGGACAGCAAACCTGCTCTTCCCTTCTTAGTCATGGACAGAGAGCACACACTCTTATGCTTCTCAATCAATTATTTGTATATCACTACATGGAAAGGGATAATTTTCCACAGCAAATTTTCTATCCAACAGGCTGACTGGGACACTAGTTTCTGATTGTGGAATCAGTGTAAATTGAAGCACCTCTCGAAACTTTCTCCAAGTCTGAAACTTTTCAATCTACTGCAAGTACTGGTCCTCAGGACTGGCCACATGACTGAAGAAGGGGATTCATTTATAGGTGATTCTTGACATTTTGATAACTCCTTATCAGCATCTTCCTCTCTCAAGAAACCAACAAAACTTCTGTAAGAGTCTTCTCCTAGGACTCACAAGATACTCTCTGTACACAAGGCTGAATGTGGCTGCTTCATGAAAGCCTTCACACTTTAGTTCAGTTTGCCACAGAACCCACATCCTTTTCCACAGGATTTGGGAGCATGTAGGAACTATGGCATTTGTGAAGACCCTTGGAGACCCAGAATTGCTAGTAGTATCAGAGCCTCTGTTCACAATGCACAGCTACAGAAAAAAATCACAGACTCATCTCCATTGAAGACAAAGCACCAGACAAATCTATGTGTGCTTTAACATCGAGGAGATTAAAGTGGTGTTTATGCATGTGCTCTCCTGATCTCTGCTTTACCTCTCTGGAAAGTCACACCTAAATAATAGTCTAAAAATATGGTCTAAAAAGATACGAAAGGGATAAAGTGCCTTTAATGTAGAAGTAATAATGATGGTGAAACTAGTCTAGCCCTTGGCAAATGTGTTTATTGATGTTTTTAAGAGAAAGGACTTTTTGTCACCCGTTGTTTGTTTTCTATATTGTACACTTTACCATGTGTGTAGACTTTGCCTGTATGTTATTAAAATAATTGTAGCTAATAAAAGAATTGTAATCAAATCAATCTGCCAGAGACAAACCTTTACTTTCAAATGTTAGTATAAAAATACAGAGTTTTTTTCAGAAAGCAAATGCCATCATCTTCCATTTTTCTTAAGGCAAATATCAAGGGAAAAGTGTAAAAAGTGTATGAAACCACTAATGTTTAATGAAATACTTGGCAACATATGAAAAACAGAATACATAATTTGTCCTGAGGTAATAGACCTCAGATCTTTGACTATATTTTTAACTTTGATGTATCTAAATGTATTTAACATGTTTCTCATTAATTGCTGCACAAAACTTGGGATAAGCTACGCAAGAAAGATGTGAACATTTTGTAAGCACAAACTATCTACGTTGTAAGATGGGGAGGAAAATATTTACCACTCCAGCTTTCACTTGGAGCATGTTTATTCAACATGCTGCCTCAGAGTAGGCGTCTTTATTCTGGCATAATTCTTACATCATTCTAATATTATCAGCAAAGTATTCTCCCTGCTGTAATCTGTCAGCTCTGCAAAGCACAGTATCACCTTTCAGTCTATTTTCACTCACCAGGGCTTTACGTGAAGGTCGATGCCAATGCCTTCATCCTTCTTTTCCAAAGCTAAGAATAAATCACTGAGCAATGTGCATTGCCTTTAATGCACTGTGCAGTGAGTGTACACCAATTGTGGTAGATCCATATGTAATCCACTTCCTAAATTAGTTAAAATGAGGAGCATCTTTCCTGTTGTTTTAACCACAGCAATTCCCTTGAGCTCTTTGGAGGAGTGGTTTAGAATTTTATTTTCAAGAAAGAACAAACTCCTGATGAGACTATTACCTTGAAGATGGGAAGGACAGGAGTATTCCACACTTTCTACTGACTAACCCCAGGTGGTCTGACTGTGCATTGGATGTTTGCATTCTGTTTTCAAGCATCTGCCCGTTCCTGGTATTGGTCAAGAGAAGTAGGAACCTTCAACCTGAATTTCATTCCTTTAAGTACTCTAGTAGGCAGCTAAAACTTAAACACTGTAGTCCTTATGTTTTTATGTATCTAAATCTTCAATAATAACAATATTATTAATAATAACAATAACAACAACAATAATAATAATAACATATTAATATACAGGAAGACTTCCACAATCTGGAGCACATGCAAGGCATGTGATATGTTTCCATTATTTCGACAAACACTGTGCCAGCTGAAGTACATTTTGCTAAATAGCCACTCCTCCTTCACATTCATGGCCACAGACAGGCACTGTTGCCTGTGCACACACAGCTAATGCCCCCAGCTCTGTGTGCAGCTGTGGATACAGAGAGCCAAGTGAACTTGCAAGTTGGCATAGTTATGTTGCAGCCAGCACAGCTGCAAATTTGCTCATAATTTCTGTCTTAATTAATTGTTCTGCATGTCCTGTGTAATTCAACTGTCTAGGAAACTGTTCAGAGTACACTTTTACAATCAATACAAACTATCAAAACTATTTGTGTACACAAAACATCTGTGAGGGCAATGGCATGGAGGAAGAGCATGGGTCTTAATGGTCACTCTGAGATTAGTCCTTATGCATCTCCTAATTAATTAAAATATGACCGTTTTTCCTTATATGGAGAATGGTATGAACCTAGATGAGAACCATCTCTTATTGCTTCAAGTGAGCAGAAAAACAAGGAATTCAGCAGAGTGCAGGAATTCAGCCCTTTTCTGAGCAGGGCTGGGTGGTATGCAGAAACAGGCTTTATATTTGGGAATGACAGAGTCTGCTGCTTCACTCCTTGAAGGGATGAAAGGCTTTTTCCTAGTCAAGTAATGACCCATTGATGTAAGCATTCCTGAAAGACTTGATTTTCTCGCCTTCTTAATTTGACTACTTCTTATTTTATATCTCAAACTCGCAAAAAATTAATTTCTTAATACTGTATGAATTGTGAATTGGACAGCAATTAGCAAGTGTCTTAGGCAGACCAGTATTTCATTTCAGATGACTGCAAGCCCAGTAGGAGTGAGAGCTCTCCCAAAAACATGATGCTTCTAGGTTAACACATCATTCACTGGTCTCCACTAACAAGAGGAAGAACCTGGGAGCAAAATCATAATGTGGGTGAGATGTGAATGAATGAAAAGGGGGGTGAGGAAGAGGGCTCTCATGGAGCTCTGATTTTCAGGGTGCCACAGGGCACAGCAGCCAGGGCCCAAACACTCAACAGGGAGTCCTCTTTCCTTAGACCAAGCCAAGGTTTTGTGATGCTCATGCTCTGTCCTCTGGCCCTTTGCAAAGACCCCTCAAACCTTTCATCGTGCACATCAAAAGGAATACTAGAAGAAACAGATGCAAATTATCTAAGTATGAATCCCACCATATCAAGGACTTTGCATCAAGCAGTGGGGGCTGTGGGGTGAGAGAAAACTTCTTTAATTTCATTGGGCATGGATGTGGTCCCCCAAGACTTGCTGTGAGGATCTGTCCCTCCCTCTTACCTGCTGACAGTGGTGGGGCTCATCCCTTGTTAAAGCATTTGCGTCAGACGTGACAAGGTTTTAAAATTGCTCTGAACCAGCGTGGGGTGAGTGGGAAAGGATGACAGCGACAAGCAGGTAAAATATCCTCACATGCAATCTGACAGAAAAGCCTCAAGTTTCCATAGCATCCACCAGTTCTGCAATTCTGTCACCTTCCTCCTCAGGACACACATTTGAATTCCAGTGTGAATTGCCCTTCTTTGGTTAGGCAGCTACTTCTATTAAACTTCTGTGTAATAAATAATCCCTATAAATTGATTTCACACTCTTTGTTATCTTTCCAGCTGAGGGATTTGCAAAGAAGTAACCTACTTTAAAATGCTCTTGTCACAAATATGAGTTTAGAACTTGACAGGTTTTTTTTAAATATGGGTAAATTGTAAGATTCAATATTGGAAGACAAGACAGCCAGGCCATAGAAAGATATTTTACTTCAAGTGATTATCAAAGCAGCAAAATTGCCTTGCTATTTTCTCGCTTTCTCTGCCTTTTTTTTTTTCTGTTTTATTTGAGCATCTGAACTCCTTACATCTCCTATTGATTCATGCTCAAGCAATTTCTCTTTCTTTACTTCACTTTCATCTCACCATACACAGTGTTACATCCAACACAAAATTTCTGGGTGTTTGTTCCAAAAATACCAGTGTGCCGTTACAAGTTGTTGCACATGGGTTCATAAGGAATTAGAATGAAGTCTAAAAATGGAAGTAAACACAAAGTAGAAAATTCGTGAGTGAGATTTTTGAGGACTTCAAAGACTTCTGGAGATATTGTGAACTTCTGTTGAAGATAAGTGAGGAAGAAGAGAGATACACTGAAATGCAACAAGTGCAAATAATGAAGATAATGTTATGCGTTTGTAAAAGTTGTTTTGCATAACTACTAAAAACCTGGTAGTCGTAGTAATATTAGAATTAATTTAAATTTTGCCAAAACTGTGCCCTTTTATCCTGCTGATTTCTCAATCTGTTATTCAAATGTATTGAGTTACTGAGAAAACAATTAATATTCAATGAAAGTATAGTCATATAAATTATCCAGTTTTTAATACAGTTTAGAAAAGAGGATGATTCATCAGCGTTTGATCTCGAGTTAAGAAAGTGTTTCAATTAATCAGAAATCATAGCAGCCATGAGCAGCTATTCCTTTTTTGCTGTTGCAGTGAGCACTGAGATGCTGTGGGGAATTGGCAGAAGGAGCCAGTGTAAACATGCCTCATCACCCCTGCAGGAGAAGGTCTGGAAGTGGGGGTGGGAGGTGAGGCCACCCCTCCCTGTGCCCAGCCACTGAGAGCTGCTGTTGCACAGACATCTAAACAGACTGGGCGGGACAGTGGTGTGAGCATGGCTTTCCCAGATAACCTTGCAGTGCTGTTGTGTATTCCCATGGCATGGACCAGGGCTCTTCCACTTCCTAGGTTATCCCTCCAACCTGACCCTTGTCCTCCACCCCTGCTGTCCTCAGCAGGAGCCAGCCAGAGTCAGTGCAATGAGGGCAGGTTATGGTGGCAGGATCAGATAGAAGATGCTCTAGTGTTGAACACAGACTTTGATGATCCATCTGCAAAACTCACTAAGGCTGAGCTCAGTCTCTGAGAAAAGATTGTCCTTCCTACAGAAAAGCTTTACAGAAGGTGTGCTGAGCCCAGATTATAAGCCAGGGTTTTACTTTCACCTGTTGACAAAGTAAGTCTAAATTCTCCTTCACCCTCACAGGTAACTGTGAGGTAGTTTACAAATAAGCTTGGACAACTGAAGCAAAAAGTCTTAAAGAGTGAGCTTCAGACTCAGAAGGTTTGGTTTGAAACAAATCAACTGATTTATACATATATTTGTAAAGCAGAAAGTATTCAGGAGACAAAACAGGGTCTCTGCATCAGAACGAAGCGATGTCAGTAGTTTTCTTCCAAGAGTGACAACCTTAATTCCTCTCAAGAATTTGCTCCTTGGCTGCTCTGAGCCCTTTGAACTGTGAGGAGAGTTCAAATTGCAGGTTTTCCCAGGTCAAGCTCAGAGCAGTGATGTTCACAGTCTGCCTCAGCTTTGGAAATATTTTGTGCCATATTTCATGGTTGCTCCTGGCAATCTTGTTGGTGATGGCAAATGTGAAAAAAACCCCTTGGTTTCATGGTTATAAGCAACAGACACTGTTTTTGTGAGAGGAGTACTGTCCTGTATCTGCTGTTGAAATGCTTAGCAAATATTGTATCTCTCATTTTTCTTATGAAAACCATTTGGAGAGTTATGGCAAGGCATCTCCAGGTAGCAAATCCACTTCTTCTTGCAGTTGTTTTGAAATAATACACATCTAGAAATGCCTCTAGAGGCCCTTCTCTTCACCAACTCCCCCACAGCTGCTGCAGATGTAGAGATGGCTTTGCACAGCTTTGTTTCTCAGACATCTCCAAACAGATGAAAGTA
>PYHW01010375.1:4284207-4303266 GCA_013186435.1 Turdus rufiventris | reverse complement strand
ATATATGGACAAAAGAACAAAAAGTTGCCAACACCCGGGAGTGCGGCTTATACTCGGTGCGGCTTATAATCGTGAAATTACTGTAAGTGCTTTTTCCTCTCCAAGGACATGCTCTCTCTTGAGCCCAAGGAGCTCGACAGGACTGCAATTACTTCCCTTGCAGATTATTGACTCTACAGATATTAGATTGAGGGGATAACCTTCTCTGCAACATTCATGTTTAGGTTTACATTGAGCTTTTTTGTACCCTGACATTTATTTCCATTTGGTTTCACATCCCAACTTCATGTCTAGCTTAGTGTGGATGAAAGTGAGCCTCAGATCAGGTAAAAGAAGCTCACTTTAGGTAAGATGTGATGATACTGGTGGGTGTGTAGGAAGGAGAGCAGTGATGGGAGCATAAAAGATGACAGATACAAGAAGAATGGGGAAACCTGTTAACTTTTCAAAGAGGGAATTAAAGACCAGCATTGCATTTTCAGCTCTTAGTAGGTGATTCAGTAACTGTGAGATCAGCCTTGCTTCTGCCTGTGCCTGCCCAGGAAAGGGCATTCCTGTGGCATGCAAATCTCACTGCTCCCCCCCTTGCCTGCCCATGAGCACAATATAATTGAGCCTAGACAGAAGAATAAGAACTCATTCTTTATAGGTGGAGAGAGGGGAAAAGAGAGAGAGAGAGATGCGTAATTACCGCATATGCCTCATATGCATTTATATGTACAAGCATATGCTCTGAAAATGTAAATCTTCATTAAACGAAAAATTGAAGATGACAAATTCATAATGTTAGATTTGAAACACAAGTCGGGTGAAAAATAAATTCGACAGTCTGTCCACACTTAAATAGAAAATAGGATGCTATGGTGAGTTCTGCTAATTTTTCCAATGCCACTTGGATGCATTGCAAATAAATAATCTTATGGTGGCAAAATGAATCACTGTGTTACAAAGAGCCCTCATCTGCAATCGAAATCATTCTATTTTCCCTGGAGACACATACCTATGAAAAATTTAGGAGGTCATCAATCACAGTCTCTCTTTCCAATGTTTATAAAGTTGTATCTTTGGATAAGAACATTTCCAGTCTTCTTGTAACAATCGAAATCAGAGCTGAGGTGTGGTATATGTATAGGGAGGATCACTGTGCTCAGGTAGACTGCATCTCCTCCCTAATTTCTTCTGGGGCTGTCTCTGTTATTTGAATGTCCCTGGTAAAGTGATGAAAAGTGATCACAATATACACAGGAATTAGGTTCTAGGTTTAAATATGCAGTATGCAATTGTATAGCACAAGACCACTGAAGATATCTATCCACAATGATAGATGCATTCATTTCATGTCAAGTGCTCTGAAATGTGCATACTCAAAAAATCCAAATCTGCGTTCTACATAAAATCTTACATGGGCACATGTAATTTGTTATTTTCCCATCACACGTTAGCTGTTTGTTAATGGTATAAGAATCACTGGGTATAGCAGCCAATGTAACTTATCATTTAATGATTAGACTTTTTTACTGGAAACCAAAACATCATCAGAAAATTAAAATAAAACAAGGATCATCACACAGGAGGTATCACATTAAGCCTACTGATAAACCAATTCTCTGAAGTGTGTTTCACAGGCAATTGCTTCCCAAATAGTTTTCCATTAGTGTTGAAATTCAAGCCACAACAAGTGCCTTTAGTCCAGTTCCTAATCCTTATTAAGTAAATGTCTGGATAAGGGCTCTGGAGACAGTTTTCTGTGTCACTTCCACAGGAAACTTATTTGTCCTTTGTCAACCCTTATTTGAGTCTTTTGGACCTAATGGTCTCTTGATTCATGACCAAAAATCTTCACTCTGGTTGTTGGAAATCACATGGTCTAACTGTAACAGAGGCATGGGGTTTGTGCCCTGAGTACGGGTAGAGAAGGAATATTCACCACAGACACTTCATACCTGTCTTTGAGCTCAGATATGCATTCACAAGGCTGCTCATAGATATAAAGATGCTACTATCATGTCTGAGGAAGAGGCAGCTTTATAAATTTGAGGGCCTTGTGAATGAATACGTGAAACAAGATTTAGTTTGTAAACAAAGGGCACATCCCTAGGATACATCTAATACATCCTTAGGATAGGGACTGGGCAGCACAAAGGCGGGAGCTTCAGCTTGCTTCCTTATTTCAGTCTTCTATGCCCTTTTCACATGAAAACAATGAACTCAGATAATCTTCCTAGGAATCAGCTTTGCTCATTAACCATGAAATCTGCTCACTTTCTGAAAAGTTCATAGTGAAATGTCTGGCTATTTCAGGTCAAAGAAAGATTAAACAGCCAATTTATTTTAAAATTGAGAAAGAGAAAAGTGAGCTTGATTTATTAATCAGTTTTTCACTTCCACCCAAACTATTAGATAAGTCTGAGATGAAGCATTTGAATTCATTAAAGTCTCTGAAGACTGGGAAGGACCCCTTTTTAATTTTTCTTCTCTTGGTCTCTCAAAAATTAAGATCCCTGTAATTTCATAGGTCAAGTTATGGTTACATCCATTTTGGTAAAATGCCGAATTAGAGATTTAGAACAGAGAGGATATTTCAGTTGTATTTTCCATGAATTCACAAGTGATAGAAATTGACTTCGTAGGAAGTTGGGAGTTCTCAGGATTTCTGAGAGACATGAGCTTCAGGAACATTTGCAGGATTGGCAAGCCTGGTTTGATATATCTAACCAGTGCCCTTTTGTCACTATAGTAAACAGAAACAAAATAATAAACAAAACTACAAGAAAACAATTTTTCTTCAAGAGACTTCGAAGTTCACATATCAAAGGGAATGCTGCAGTGCTGCAGCATGAAAATCTGGTGGTTTGGATTTCCAGAGTTGATAAACACTGTAGTTTCTGCCAGTTTGTTGATTGAATAAGGAGCATTCTCATCACCCATGCTCAAGGCCTCAACAGAGGTGCCCACTGCAGGTGCTTGTGCTGCATGAAGTCCCTTCTCCAAACCACTATTTCTCAACCACACTCTCAAGCAGCCCATGTTGATCAGAGTGACCCCCAGCTCACTGGGTACCAATCTTTCTTATTTAAGTGTAATCTTATAGACAAAGTGTAGACACCCTCAAAACCTGGAAGAGTCTCATGCCTGATTGTGTTCTGGGGAGTGCTTTGAGTTCTGAGGAGCATTTCTGGTTAACAGGGAGGCCTGATATTAATCACATCTTTATTTAGAGAAGTTACTGAGTCTCCCTTGGATCCACAATTATATGTCAATGCACAATCCTTAGAGAGAAGGCTTACCACATCCGGGAGCGAGAAGTGGACCAAGGAGCTCCTGAGCATCTCATTCGTTATCAAATAAACATTGATAATTCCCTCTAAACTCTATCCATACTGCCTGTTTTAGGCTTGTAACACAGGGGCTGAAGGACCACCAAGGTTAACTGAGAAGCCTCATGCCCAGCTGACCTTGGAGAAATAAGATGGGGTAACCGTGAAAGAGACAATAACCTAAACAATTACCTGAGCCGAATGCCAGCAGCAGCGCAAAGCTGTCACAGGGGAAGGACGCCGGCAGGGATGTGCTGCTGGAGAGACTGGCTCAGTTCTCTTTCCAGTGCAGGCATTCGCCTTCTACAGCAGCAGCCCAGCGGTGCCAGCTGTTGCCCGGCGGCGGCAGCCCCTCTGCAGGAGTACACACACACCAGACCTGGTGTGCCCGGCGCCCTAAGCCGGCACCCACCCGTTAATGCCCTCCTCAGCTTCGTGCATCCCTCGCTTTTAGTCCCGGGGGACTGGGGCTACCTGAGCAGCAGCACGGGGGAGACAGGCCCGGGGGAAGGAACCGGTCCGGGCACGGGAAGCTGAGGCTCTGAAGGGCTCCCTTCCCGTTTACCGCTGCTCTCCCTCCCGGGGGTGCCACTGGCAGCGGAGAGCAGCTCCCCGTGACCTGGGAGAGCGGGGCGGGGTGGCAGAGGCGAAAAGCGGCATCTGCACGCTTACATCCGCACCGGCATCCCGCATCCCGCATCCCGCATCCCGCATCCCGCATCCCGCATCCCGCATCCCGCATCCTGCATCCCGCATCCTGCATCCCGCGTCCGCCGCCGGGACGCGCCTTGGCCGCGGACCGTGCGGGGTGGCCCCGAGGGCGCGGAGCTGCGGCGGGGGGAGCCGGGGGCAGCGGGGGGAGCCGGGGGCAGTGGGGGGAGCCGCCCAGCCGGCCCGCACTGCCTGGCCCCGGGCACAGCCCAGAGCCGCCGCCGGAGCGGGGGGCGGGCGCTGCTCGCCGGGGCGGGGGCTGTCGCGGGGCTGGGACGATAAAACCGGGGGTAATTGCACTTAGGCAAATGAGGCTGCCTCGGCCCTCCCCGTCTCCAGGTATATAAAGTGGGGAGCGCTCCCGCGGCCGGTCAATGCGCTCGGAGAGCAGCGCCCGCCCTCCCCGCTGTAGACGGTGCGTGCGCTGCGGGAGCCCGGCCGTGCCGTGTGCGAGGGGTCCGCTTGTCCCGTGCTTGTGACGGGGTGTGCGTGTGTACCTTCTTGTCCCGGTCTGTATGTGTGTGCCTTTCTGCGGGTGGGTGCTTCTGTGTCCGTAAGTGCGTGCCTCTGGATGTGCCGCATGTTTTCGTGCCTGTCCTTACGAGTCTGTCTAGATGTGCAAAGGGATGAGGGTGCACCTCTGGACACGTGTTTGTGTGTGTGAGCATTTAAGGTGTGTAGCTCTTTGTATGAGTTCGTAAGTGGATGCATATCTATCTGGATGTGTGTACGAGGGGGATGTATCCGGCTGCGTGCGTATCTTTGGGAAGGTGTGAATCCTAGATGTGCATGGACGTCTGAGGGTGTGTTTATGTCCTCACCGTGCGTGTGTGGGGGCACCGCTGGCTGTGTGTGTGAGCTGTGTGCCCCTCTGTGTGTGTCTGTCCATTCGGGGTGCCGGTGTAACTCGCTGTACGGGCGAGGCAGTGTGTCCCCAGCAGTGCCCACGGCTGTGCGGGTGTGTGCGGGGCCGTGCCGGGCAGTGTGCGGGGTGTGTGCGGGGCCGTGCCGGGGTCCCACAGCGCTCCCGCCTGTGCCCCGCAGGACGTCGAGGCGGCGATGAGGCTCCCGCTGGCTTTCGCCGTGCTCCTCCTGGCCTCGTCGCAGGCGTTGGGCGAGGAGATGGGAACCACCGACGACCTCAGCTACTGGTCCGACTGGTCGGACAGTGAGCAGGCGAAGGTGAGCCCCGGCGGGGTGGGGAGCCAGGGCTCTGTGCGGGCGGCGCTGAGCGGGGGGTCCGCACTGAGCGCCGCCGCTGTCGCCCCGCAGGAGGAGCTGCCGCTGCCCCTGGAGCATTTCCTGCAGAGGATGGCCCGGAGACCCCGGCCCCAGCAGTTCTTCGGCCTCATGGGCAAGCGGGATGCCGGTGAGTGGGGAGGGGGCTGGCCTCTTCTCCCAGTGCCTGCCCAAACCTTACACGGTTATCGCTCGGGATTTATGTGTTACATCTGCTTCGTGGGCTGCCGTGAGGGTGCTTAGGGTTTAGGCTTTTTTATTCGGTTGTTTCTTTTAAGTTTTGTATGGTTGGGAAAGAGAGGGCTTTTAAATTTTAAGTGTGTACCTGTTACAGCCTATAAATCCCAGTAAGGGATAGCAAGATAATTCATAGGTCAGTATACATGCCACCAAATCACCAAAGTGTGGAAATGGGTTCTGTGTACAATTATTGTCATGTTTTCTACATGTTTACTGAACCAAGAATTGATCTAAAAAATTGGAGCTAAACTAATCTAAATTGTGTGGGTTAAGCTGAAACAAGTTTTTTAGTCTCTTCAAGGAGAAATATGGTTGTAAACCATCACCCTAATTTCTTTAAGTGAAATATGTGTAGATTAGTTTTTGTATTTGATTTTTTCAAAGCATTGCAGTAGCATCACATATATATGCCAATTATTTTCTAACAACTCTGTCTTTTTTCTCTTTCCTCTTCAAATCAGGATATGGCCAGATCTCTCACAAAAGTAAGTTTAAAAATACGAATATTTTAACTAATCATTAGAAGATATTCTAATAGAGAGTAGTGGATTTGACAGGATTATTTAGAAGGTGACTGATTTCAGCTAGGGACTGGCAGTACCACTGGTGGATAAATGATCTGTTAAAGAATTGAAAGCTCCCCTCAGTGCCACTGTGAGCCTGTATCTCATCTGAGCTGCTGCAAGCTTTGAGATTTCAATCCATATTAATGTGCGGATGTTGCAGCTCTCTCTTATTTCCCACGGGGGGGATTTTGTAAGCCTTTCTCGTTGTCAAGGCAGGCTTACTGCCAGACTCTGAGAGGAGCAATTAAGATGGCAAAATCTGGAAAATTAGAATAATGAATTCCCAGGTCCCCAAGAATGCTTTCATGGGAGTGCCCGTGTCCTCATATGAGAGATGCTGTGTCTGTGCTCTCAGCATTGTCTGAGAATCAGACTCCTGCTCACAGAAGGGGCTGATTGATGATGTGCTGCCATATGAAGAGCCATATCTTGCCCCATTAATAAGTGTGCCTTGCTCTGCCTCTGTGTAACACCAAGCAGGAGATGATATCAGCACTGGGGTGTTACCTTGCTCTGCACAGTGGTAGTTTTATTTTCTGAAATTTGCTCATGACGTTTAAAGAGAAACTGGAAGATTTTTATTAAGTAAACATGATCTTACATATCACAGGATCTGTGAAACCTCCTCTGTCCATGGAGGCCAGCAAATGTCCCAGTGTTCCATTATCCACAAGATGCTTTCTCTAGGGTTATGTCTTGGAAGACCAAATAAAGAATCTGATACAAAGCTCATGCCAAATTAGCTGCTGACTAAAGTAAAAAAAATTATAGTTTTCTGAAACTGCTTCAGCTTGAATTAATACATGTGAGGTCTGAGTATCTTGCTTTGTCTATGAATTCACCAAGCAAAATTCTTTCCAAAGAGAGACTTCTATTCTGTCTCAAAAGCCAGTTTAGAAAAAGAAGAGTTCATTTTCATTCCTTATCTGAAACTATGGCTACTACTCTAACCTGTACTGTATAACCTGTACTGTAGGCCTCAACTTAGAGTAATTTATCCTCTACACTTCCAGTGACTTGAGAATTACTAATGGGACAGGGAGGTAATACCTGAACTTATAAATATTCCAAAAATAGAGCCAGGCTGTCTAGCTCAGACGTGTCCAGACACAGAGTCCCCTTGGCTCCCTCTTCAGCAAGGGCTCGACTTGAACTGTGAGGGAGGATTTTCTTCCATGTTACAGAAATAACAACAGGTAGAAGAGATGCATCACACAGATGCAGGCTATACCAAGACACTGCCTTCTTGTGCATTTACTCAGATCAGTAGGAATTATACTGGGAGAGAAATAAGATTTGTACTGTTAGTAGCCGTTGTTTTTCCATTATACTTAACCCCAAAACCAAAGGTCTATCTAAGGTAATGAGAAGATGTCCACCAACTGGCCTGTGCCTTGGTCTATCCTGTTTATTCTGATTAGTCAGACTGCTGTTCCTTCTCTGGTGTTTGAGAGTGATGTGAACAACTGGTCTGTGATATAAACAGTTTTGGACCCTGTCTTCTTTCCTTTCAAGAACCTGTTATTTTAAAAGCCTGATTAGTTAAAATGTATTAAAACACCCCTAAATATATTTTTTCAGGGCATAAAACAGACTCCTTTGTTGGACTTATGGGCAAAAGATCTTTAAATTCTGGTATGTATTTGACTAAATCTGATACTTGGTGATATACAGCCTCTTCATTCCGTTGCCTCTTTGTTCTCTCACAGCGGATGGAAGAAGCAGTTTTCATGTAGTGTAGATACAGAGCTCTCTGAAAAACAATGAGGATTTTCTTTGTTACCCAAGATTTTTCACTTCACTTCAATGCTTGAAATGACCAGGCTGGAAAGCTGCAGGCAAGCTCAGGTAGAATTCCCCAGAGCACTTTCATTACTGCCCTGTGCTTGCATATTCTGCTAATCCCCAAAGTGGTAATAAAAGAAAAAAGCCTAAATTTTGCTGACATATCAAGAAAAATTTGAAGGCTGAAAATGCAAGGTTCGCTTAACTTGTAGTCTAAATCCAGATCTTATCAGGTAAAGGGATATCTTCTCTGGAGATCCTTATTCCTAATACTTTGAGTAGAAGATGAAAGAACAAAATTTTACCATTAACATCACCTCATTCTGCAGATCAGGCTGTTAAACATTCACAGCCTCTTTCATATTTTGACTTCACCTAAAGCATCTTAAACTCTGAATGGATACTGTGAATTTATTTTCCCCATAGCATCTATACAGAGCAGAATTTTCCTGTCCCCTCATATGCAGAATCCCTGTGGGAAACTGGGAGGCTCCCCACAGCTCTACCTTCCTTCCCTGTGCTATAGGGCTGTACTGAGAAAATCCTTCACTGTGAACCATAAAGTATCAGTTGATTCTCCAGGATAAGAATTAAAAAAAAAACCAAAAAAACAAATATGTATTTCATGTCTCTGAAATAGTTCTCACTGTTTTGTTAAATGGATGATAAAAGTTAAATTACTGGCTGACACCTTCATATTATGTGGATACATGCTGTGATCTATGTTCTGCAATTATGGTTGTCAGTAATTTTTATTTTCAATTAAACCCCCTTCAAGACTGGTAATATTGCTCTCTGCATTATTTTGCAAATTGCTACATATCATGAATAATTTTGTACAATTTTCTGCTGTGGCAATAGCTATTAAATGCATAATACCTGTAAATATATCTGCTATCACAAAAGTAAATAGCCTGTAAGTAATAAATTGGGTTTGGTTTCCACTGGGATTACATTTACATTAATGTGAGAATGTAAAATACAGAAAATGTTTTAAGAAAATGCAAAGATTTTATTGCCCTAATTTCAAAATTGCTGGTATAGTCAGGATACTGTTATGTGGTATTTCTAACAAAAGGGAATAATGATGTTTTACTTTGTTGGGCTATGTAACACCTGTCTGAGAGGTAAAACTAGAATTCGTAGCTTTTCTGCCTCATTCCTTGAGGACGAAATGGTAAGAAGTTTCTTCTGCTCCACTAGAGAAGATAGGTCCTAAGGACTATGTAATCAAAGCAAGATCAGGAATAGCAAGTGTTAGGACTACCTTCATTTCTCCCTTTTGGAAGATATTTAACTGGGCAGGACCTTTACCCCATGCTGTGGTTTTCTACTGCTAAAAGCCCCTGAGCTCCCTGGTAATGGGCAGGAGTCCATGCTGTCCCCCTGGGTGTGGGCATGTTGCTGATTTACAGCCTCAGGTGCCAAAGCAGGATAAGGGGAAGCTGATGTCTCAGTCCTTGGTTTGGGGACAGCCTTGCTCAAAAACGGCTCTCTGGATTTCCCTCTCATTTTAAATAAGCAAGAAGGAGAGATCTACCACTACTAAACATAAAATATGTTAGTTTGGACTGTTTTAGCCTGCAGCTTATCAGCATGGTAGTCTGAGTAGGTCTGAGGAGCTTGGCTCCTGCCGCAGCCTACAGTAAAATTATCCCTGTGCTCAGGGCTTGTGTGCAGAGAGAGTTTCAAAGAGCTGGAAAAGAGCTGACTGCACAGGAATGACTGCTCAGAAATATATCTGTGGAGAAACCCTCTACCACAAATTGACCTGAATGCTTAGATGCCATCAGTTAGATGAATTACTGAGAGGTAAAGGGGCTCTGAGTTAGCGCTGCTTCAAGCAGCTCAGCAGACAAGAGGAGGAAAACACTGCTCAGAGCTTCAGCCTTCTGGAGGACAGTGCAGTCTGAGAGGCAAAACCAAGTCAAAGCAGCTCAGGGATGGTGCCAGCTGGCTGCAGGTCTCTGACACTTCTTGGGCTTGCTGGTGTTCATGCTAGGCTGTACCTTGTGCTTCAATCTGCTTCATTTTTTTGCAGGGTCCTCCGAAGGGAGCGTAGCACAGAATTACGAACGGAGGCGTAAATGAAATATTCCCGTGCATTATTTATTATAATTCATTTGTCCTAATGGCCAATGCAGTGTAATATAAACTAACCACTGTATGAAATAATTATTTATTTAATAACTGAAGAGGTTTTGTTTGAGTTGTACATTCAATAAAATTATTATTTTTCATATTGTGGCAGTGACACGTGTTGTGTAGGTGTGTTGTGGTTCTGAAAGGACCAGCAACGCTGGTGATGTCTCACAACAAAGCACATTGTTTGATATGACCTGTAAAGTTATGTTTACTAAACAAGCAAGTGTTCTTTTGTTCATTGAAAGCGAGTCTATCAGCTTCACAGCTAGTGCAGAACAGAACTGATGTTCAGTCTAGTGCCTCAATTTGTTTTCATGGTTTATAATGTACTGTAATTTCTGTATCAAAAATATATTTGTATCATTGCAGCATGTTTTATGTTCTGTGATTATGTATCAATATATTTTAAAAAGGGGGATGGATAATGTTTGAATAGGAATCCAAGGTCTTCATTTCATAGTCTGGAATTTTATGATAGTAACATTTTAAATAAAAACTACTCTGGGGCTTTTGCAACATACTTCCTTTGGTGATAGTGATGGAGTTATTTCCCATGTTGGTCTGGAATGAGATTTGGATCCAAGCAACAGTGGTCTGAGATTGGAAAAAAATATAAAATTATTTTATTTTTTGCAGGGAGGCTGTGAGCCTCCTCATGTGTTTGGTCAATGTTTGAGGGGTTTTTTTAGCGGAGATAGAGTTCCGGGGATTGCTCCGGGTCACACAAGGTGCCATCCTTTCTAAACCTGATGGAAATCATGGAAAGAGTATGATGTATTCCCCAGCTCCAAAGGGAATAATTTGCTATGGAATTAATCTAATATTGCAGGTTTACTGTTTGAAAGCCAAGCTCTTAATAAATTCTATTCCTCAGATTCCCAATAAAAGCACCTGTGGGCATGAATCCATGCAATATAAAAGAAAAAAAAGGTGACTGTAATTATCTTTTTGATTAAAATATCTGATTACTATGTATCTAGGATAGTCCTGAAATGCTACATCCATCTTACCGGATGCCAAGGCATCTGGAGCTCTATCTTCTTTCCCCCTGCTATAGCTATACTTCCCTAATGCTATGATGGAAACTTTCATAACAGATGAATCACCAATAAAAACAGTCAGTGTATACAAACTAAATTTAAAAATAAATAATACAAAGGGATACACTGCTTGTTGTTTTCCATTTTGGAAATTAATTTGTACACCTCCATCTTCAAGGTTATCTGAAGCACCATCATAACTACCCCCCTCAGGAGCATGTGGGTGCTGGACCTCACTCCTGCTAGGTTAGAAGCAGCACCTAAGCCTGCCCATACTTAAAACAGATCCCTCTTTCAGCCAGGTAGAAACCAGATCTAGCAAGGTGGGGAGGGGGCTACATGGTGGGAAAACTGAGGTGGCTTGGGGACCACACTGATGTGAGACATGGTGTTTGTACTGGCACTCTGGCAGCTTTGTCTTTTCAGGGCTAATTTTCAGACTAATAAACTTCTGTATGATCTCCCACTGAGCTCAATGAGGAGGAAAAGATGACTGCTGGGCTAGCAGCACAGCAAAAGGACTGTGGAAATCATGTTGAATAATGCTCAGTGAAGTGTAGAAAGAAAGAAAAACTTTAAAATGTTGTTACCGTTGCCTGGAGGACCCCAGTGCTCACAGAGCTCACAGTCTGTGTGTGATGAATTGTGAGAAACAGAGAGGAAAGTTAAAGCCCCAATTCACTCCCTGCAGCCTGGACATCTCAAAAAGCTCCCTGCGAAGAAGCTATTGCAAAGCCCACAAACATACATGGGCTTTAAGTGTTTGAAAGACAGCACAGGACTAAATAACAGCATCCAGTAAACAGATACGACTGAATTTTCTAGAAAAAATGTAGAATGGTTTGGGTTGGAAGGCGCCTTTAGAGATTAATGAGTCCAACCCCCTGCCATGGACAGGGACACCTTTCACTAAACCAGTTTGCTCAGAGCTCCAGCCCAAATGTCACTGAACACTTCCAGAAATGGGGTACCCACAATTTCTCTGGCCAGCATGTTGCAGGGGCTGACCGCCCTCATTGTAAAGAATTCCTTCCTTAAAACCAATTTAAGACTATTCTCTTTCAATTTAAATGTATGATCATCTTCATGTCCACCCTCTGTAGTTGCTCCAGCTACAGAGTCCATGTTCCTCCTGTACTGGGGAACCCAGAGCTGGATGCAGCACTGCAGGTGGGGTCTCATCAAAGCAAAGCAGAAGAACAGGATCACCTCCCTGCTCCCTCAGCCTGCACTGCTTTGGATGCAGCCCAGGATGTGGTTTTCTTTCTGGGCTGCAAGCTGGGTCATGTTGAGTTGCTCATCCACAAAGAGCCCCAAGTTCTTTTCCCCAGGGCTGCTCTCAATCCATTCCCTGTCCAGCCTCCATTTCTTCTTGGGATTGCCCTGACAAAGGTGTGGCACCTTACACTTGGCCTTGCTGAACCTCGTGGAATTCACATAGGTTCACTCCTCACAGCTGTCGAAGTCCTTCTGGGTGTTATCGCCTCAAGCATGTCAGTGGCATTACTGATGTATTTTTTGTGCTGATACAATTTACTCTAGAAGGAAAGGCTGAGCCTCTGTCACCAAAATAGTCTTTCACATCTCAGTCTGTTGAGTGGTTTCAATCTGGCATTTCAAACAAATGATTTTAATTTCTGGTGGCAAAATAATGTCAGATTTGTGCTACGTTGGGTTTTGAACAAGTTTCAAATTGGCATTGATTTATATATTTGTATAAGCATATATTCCAAGCTAGAAAAAAAGCAAACACACCAAATGGCATAGCCTGAAATGTTCCAACTGACTCTACCAACAAAACATTTTAAATCCCTCATCACATTTCAGCACTGGCAGGAAAGAGAACCCTCCTCTCATTTCAGTGCAGTCAGGGATGGCTCAACCAGGCTGTGCCACATCAGGGCTGTGGGGCTGTGCCACATCAGGGCTGTGGGGCTGTGCCTGCCCAGCAGGTCCTGGGCAGATGTGGAGGTGCACGAATTGCACACATCTACAGGCATCCAGTGCACACACTCCCAACATCTCTCCACAACAATATTTGTCCTCACAGGCATCCTTGTGTCCTGGAGACATGAAGAGGAATTATGTTTTTTCTGCCTTTAGTCTAAAGCAACATAGTCTATGAACTATTGAGCACTTCAAAGGGAGTTTTAAATCATTTCTGTGGTCTTTAATCTCCCTTTTAGGGGGTCCACCAGCTTTTTAACACTTTTATATGTTGGACTTCATTGTTTGCAGCCCCATTTGTGCCTTAGATTGCTGGGCTCTCTCCAGCTCCACTGCAGGCATCGGAGAGGCTTTCACCAAATCCCTCACTGCCTCCACAACAGCCAGCCACAACTGTGACACAGACTGAGCTCTTTTTGGTGGCAGCAGACTGGCATCCATCATGTTGCATAAGCTAATCAATAACACTGCAGCAAGGCATCTGGCAGCAAAATACAAGCAAGATTTAAATAAAGCCATAAAAGTCTTTCTAGGAAATTAGCAGAGAGCAAACCCTATGCTGATAATTGTCCCCATTAGGGATGCTATAGGTAGTTTGACATCACAGCCCACCTCCAACATGTTTAGCACCTTTTCAGGTTATTTTTTTTTCCCCAGAAATACATCAATCATCTACATTGTGACATGTGGCTGCTCTACTGGCAGGCACTGTCTACACACAGGCACTCCCCTTCACCCAGACAGGGATGTTGAAGTCAGGTTCTCAGAAGCCTGTCTTGCCCAAGAGTGACACAGAGGGCCAGGAGCTCTATCCATCATCTCCATCTCTCTGCTGTTGCATGAAGACTGGGTGTCCATGCTGGAGATGCAGTCAAACTCAACCTGGCAAGCCAAAGGCAGAGGCATTGCTCACAAACCCTGCCCATGAAATGGGGAGCTGGGAGGGGGATTGGGCCCCCCACCCCTCACTTCACCTGGGGAGCTCAGGCTCTGCAGTGCTTTTCTGATTCTGATGCCACAAACAAGTCCTTGCTTGGTTCATGCCAGGAGACTGGTATTTTTCAGCATGGTCCTAACCAAAAGAAAAGGAAGGATCTGGAAATGTCTGGGCATGGAGATCTTGCAGGAATCCAGCCCCTAACCATCATGAGCAAAAGCAGAAAAACATCAAGAGGTTTTATGAAAATTATTAAAGCAAATTTTTAAAATGCTGTTTATTCAGAGTACTCCAGTAACAGTTCTTTCAGAGCTACCAACAGCCATTATTTAAATCAAATTTTGTCCCTTAAACGATGTCTCCTAAATTATGGCTGACTGCTTTATCATAAGAGATACCGAGCAAGTCCACGTGCAAACTCCAGTAGCCCAAGCAGCTCCTTTAGCCATCATGTTACACAAAGCATTGGCAAACCTCTCAGAGTGACAGGAGAGGAGCACACAGTGGCTCCTTCCCTGGAGTCTGTGTCAGCACACAGCCTGCAGTGCTGCATGTCCTTATGTTACCTGCAAAAGAGCTCACTTCCCTTTATCGAAAATAATTGTGTCTGAAAGAGCAGTGATTTTTAAATTTTTGGTTTTGGTGTTAACAAGTGAGCAAATATTCTTTCAGGGAAGAAAAAAAGACACTGTGGATTAATCTTTTAATTCTTCTGATACAGACTGAAACATTTGTCAGCTGGAGAGGCTGTGTAAAATTCGTTATGATATTTATTAAAAATTATCACTGCTCCCTTCCTGGTAAATATCTGATTTCTATCAGAATAAACCAGCTCAGAAACTCCTTTTTAAAGAGAAGTATACAGAGCATGTGCAAAAAACATCACCTCTTGTTTTCTACATCCATCTCCAAATTAAACAATGTTACCACTTACTGCAGATGGAAGAAATGAAATGTGAACAGACTGTTAGACAACAAAACACTTCAACTGTCATGGTGCTTCATGCTTTCCCAGAAGCCTGGAGGGAGGGAGCCCAGCAAGGTGAGATGGCTTGGCCAGAAGTAACAACATTGGCTGAGCTAGAAATGCAATGCACATCATGCACGTAACCAGCCACTTCAGTGCAAAGAAACTTCACAAATTTTAAAGAATAATGTTAAATGCCAAGAAAATATTTGCAGGGGGGAAAAGTACCTTTTTCTGTTTTATTTCTTTTCCTTGTCAAAACCATTTCCTACATTTTTATTTCAGCAACATAGCTGAAATACACCTGCAAGGATGCACCTGCACCAACACATCACAGAGGCATTTAGATTGAAAAAGACCCTTAAGATCATCGAGTCAAACAAATGTAACAATGGAGACACCACCTGAAGGGAAGAGAGACTGAAGCTGTGTGAAGCAGGTAAAGAGCTACATAAATTCATGCCTTATATTCTCAGCCAGAACTGGAGTGTCTCAACTCCAATACATGCTAATACACCTTCAGCATTTTATTTTCATGCACTAGTTAGCATTGAAAACATATAGCTGAGTAACAGAGCACCTTTAATCACAGATATTTAATTTTGGCACATAGAAATGCTTTAATTTACAACACTCAGACAACAGTAGTCACGTTGTGTTTCTGTGTACCAAGGCGTTAAAATTCAAGAAACATGTTCTGGAAGCAAACCTTGCTTGGAGAAGACACGCAAAAATTAGTGAAGGAATATATACATGTGGTGGAGTTATTCTAAGACTGCATTAAAAAAACTATATAATTCAGTGAATTTTAAAACAGTGAATTTTCATAATACCCAGAAGACATCATAGCTGTTTTGCGAGACTTGAGCATTTATAGCTTGGATTCCCACAGTGCTAACTCAGCCTGAGCAAAGCCTGCGCTGTGTGGGTGTGAGTGAGACCCACCCAGAGCACCACAAACCTCCCCAAAACTGTACATAGGCACAAGACAGCACTTCAGAGCAGTTTATTGAAATCCAGAATAATCAGTTCTGATGTCTGCAGATGGAAACCTGTTTATCCACAGCACATCTTCCCCAGACTTCCTTACCAGCCCAATTCCAGCTTGAGGAAACAATCAAACCTTCCTGTCCTGCCCTCCCAGGCTGCCAAAGGAGTTCCAATTAGTGTCAATTGGGATAATAGCTCTATTTGCATTTTTAAGCTATTATTAGCAAGTTGTCAGTCAGCCAGTAATTTGTATCACTTTGGTATAATGAGTACTTAAATATTTAAAAAGAGAACATTCCTTTCTACCACCCCCTTCCTTTTTGTGCTCTAATAATAATGGTTTTAATCAAAAGTAATTTGTATTAATATACATTTTGCCCCAGGTGTTAAAGTCAGTCTTCAAGAGCAGTGGTGAGAGATGTTAAATAATAGAGTTTATTAATATAGATAATTACTCCTGTCCTTGATAGTAGCAAAAGTGGAGGTAGTTTTTGCAACCAGAATAATCTGACTCTCCTCTTGGCTCCTGCAAGATGATTATGGTCTAGGAATTGAGGTCAGTTCAAACAATTTTAAGTACCTCATATTACAATTTTCTATTATTTTGGATTCAATTACTTTATATTCTCTTTAATGAAAATTTGCCAATTAAGCACCCTGTTCCACAAAAAAAAAAAAAAAAAAAAAAAAAATTAAAAAAGAAAAAAAAAAGAAAGGAAAGCAGAAGATCTCTTTCACAGCATGCCTGGAGCAGGCAAAAGGCAGCTTGTGTTTCCACATTGCCATTACACCACCAGTGGTCACTGGGGGATGCTTTTTCCTGACAGCGCTCAAGTCTAGATGCTCAGGTGTACACAATGCATTTGTATTTTTAAAATAATACTTTTTGGAAAAAACAAGTACCTAAGCCTTTCTGATGTGCACCTGTAAAACTTCCTAGTAGCCTTGAGAGGTGGGTCCATGAAGTTCAGCTAGGCTAAGGGCAAGGCTCACACCTGGGTCAGAGCAATCCCAAGCATAAATACAGGCTAGTGAAGGATGGATTGAGAGTAGCCCCAAGGAAAGGGAAGGACTTGGGATGCTGGTGGATTAGCAAGAGCTGGCAGTGTGTGCTCAGAGCCCAGGAAGGTGATGGTTTCCAGGGCTGCACCACAAGATGTGTGGACAGCAGATCAGTGGAGGGGATTCTGCCCCTCTGCTCCACTCTGGTGAAACCACACCTGGACTGCTGCATCCAGCTCTGGGTCCCTCAGCATAGGAAGGACCTGGAGCAGTTGGGGAAAGTCTAGAGGATATCATGAAGATGATCAGAGGTGGGAGTACCTCTCCATGAAGACAAACAGGGCTGGGGATGTTCAGCCTGGAAAAGAGAAGAGTTTACAGCATCTTCCAGTACCTGAAGGGAGCCTACCAGAGAGCTGGAGAGGGATGTTTTAGTGACTGAACAAGGGGAATGGCTTTTAAAATGAAAGACAGTAGATTTAGATTAGATCAAAGGAAGAAATTCTTTACTGTGAGGATGTGAGACACTGGAACAGGATTTCCAGAGAAGTTGTGAGAGTCCCATCTCTGGAAGCATTCAAGGCCAGGTTGGATGTGACTTAGAGCAATCTGGTCTAATGAAAGGTATCCCTTCCAATGGAAGGGAGGTTGGAACTAGATGATCTCTAAAGTACCTTCGAACTCAAATTTTTTTATGATTCTATCTTAACGTTCTCTTTGTATAACTATCTGAAATCCTGTGATCCCTGTATTAATCATGAAGGAAAAAGGAAAAACTAAAAATCCTAACAACTTCAGAGGTAAAATCAACATTGCTTATTCCCTAGTCTGGTATTGTCTTCCATCTTCCCTAGAACTGACATTTTATACCTATTCCAACTCACATTACTGATTTTTAATATAACTAGTTTTGACTAGTTATACGTCTAAGGTGAATATTGAATGCCTTCAATACTAATACAATTCATCTCTCAGCTGCTGCTTTACCTGCAACAGCAGCATGAAAAGCTCTGCACAACATCTTTTGAGCAAGATCTATTTGAAAGTATTTTCTTTTATGCTTGGTTTTATCCTTATTCTAATCAAGTACTTATTAAATTGCACGAGGCTCACGCACAAATCCCAGTGACAATTGTTTGTGAAGGAAGATATTAAAAGAAAGAGAGCAGGAAGAAGAGCAGGATGGAGAGCATCTTCCCCAGGGATGAGGAGCTCATGTGCACGGACGCGCTGACTAGCGGCTGCCATCTGCCGGCTAGGAAAAGAAAATTTTTTAAAAATTAGGAAATCATTCCGGAAGGAACTTCCCGATCCAAATTCAAATTTTAACAGATTCATTGCGTGGCTGCATTGGCTTCCCGGGACACAGAACAAGGGGCGGAATCAGCCCCGAGTCGCTTGCACGGGAAAAACACAAAGTTGAGTGACTCCAGGGTAGTCAACATCTTCTGTTGTACTCACAGGATGATTGAAAGGTCCAAACCTGGGCATAGTGCTGGGGAAAAAAAAATGTTGCCCACCTAGTTTTCTCTTGTCGAAAGAGTTTCCAGGCAACAAAAAGAAGGGAAGTGGCACTACAGAGAGGGGTGGGTGAAATACCTCAACAGGTCTTAGAAAGCAGCTGTTAATGCATCACCTCCTTCACCACTACTCCCACCAACCTGCAGAGAAGAACAGCAGCAAAGACCACCTCCCTGCTTCATTCTTCCTTGACCTTTCTCTGGGAGCAAGCTTTGTAAATAAAAACCTAATATTACTCTTTTAAATGAAAATAAATTGAAATTATTAAATTAAAATATAGTTAAATTCTGTGCATTACCTGCATCCAGAGACACGCTTACACAAAACTAAGACTTTCCTAACTGCAGCTTTTCTGTCAACCACAATGTCTACGTAAATACACAAATAAAAAGCAATAGGCCTCTAAGTTCCAAAAGGAGGAACTGTGACAGGCATGGTCCAGGTGATGCATATGCTTTGGCTATCCCATGGAGAAGCACTGAGGAACACACAGCGTAACTTATTACAGAAATAAGCAGCCTCTCCCACAGTTCAGCTGCTCTCTCCTTTGGAGACACTGTTCAATAGCCAGCTCAAACACAGGCTTACCTTGTGCCAAATCCTCTTTCCACAACTTCTGTTAATGGGAACCAAAATTTAGGTCTCTATCAGG
>PYHW01010375.1:4251469-4263095 GCA_013186435.1 Turdus rufiventris | reverse complement strand
GCTGAAGTCCAGTTACACAACATCCACAGCCTTTCCTGCATCCACCATGCAGGTCACTTGGTCATAAAAGGAGATCAGGTTGGTCAAACACGGCCTTCCCCTCCTAAACCCATGCTGGCTGGGTCTGATACCCTGGCCGTCCTTTAAGTGCTGTGTGATGGCACTCAGTATAAACTGTTCCATTACCTTACCAGGTACTGAGGTCAGGCTAACTGGTCTATAGTTACCAGGATCCTCCTTCCCACCCTTTTTATGAATGGGTGTTGCGTTGGCCAGCTTCCAGTCATCTGGAACCTCACCAGTGTCCCAGGACTGCTGGTAAATGATGGAGAGAGGCTTTGCAAGCTCATCTGCCAGCTCCCTCATCACCCTGGGGTGAATCCCATCTGACCCCATAGATTTATGAACATCCAAGCTGCTCAACAGTTCTCTGTCTGCCTCCTCCTGGATAACAGGAAGATCATTCTGTTCCCTGACACCACCTACCATCCCAGGAGGATAGATGTCCTGAGGACAAGCCATCTTCTCACTAAAAACTGAGGCAAAATCCTGTCCCTGCAGTTGTGCTCTGAGCCCTGCCTTGTGTGGTGTCCAGGGAAAAGAGCAAAGGCGTTGCCCTAAAGATGCTTTATTTGGTTTAGGAGAGGCAAGTGCATGCGAAGTTCATACCTTTGGAAGCATTTGTCAAGGATGTATGATTTTTCTGTGCAAAACTAAGTTCTGAATCATAGACATGATGGGTAAAACAGGATTTTGGTGCTTACCTGAACTTCATTATTGGACAGGTTTACTTATTTGTCTTTGAGAGTGCTTAAGTAAATGAAATTCAGCAGTGAATATTAGGATGTGAAGTCCTAATTCTCCACGAATACTTCAAGAGAACATTTAGTAATTTTCATGCAGTGTGCTTTCATAGCCAGCTTTAGTGGAATTACTGTAAAACTGCAGTACTGTGCATAAAGTTCTGCAGGTCATGCAGTTTGTCAGCAGTCAGTGTGGTCTGTGTGTAGAATTTTAAAAGGACCTTTAAGAAGTCATTAAAAGGATATTTTTAGGCTTCAGAAAGAAAAATGTGTTGAAGCATCCTGTGCATGAGAAGTAGACTCCAGTGCTGATCAGGAAGAGATGTAGGATGTTTCTATTCAGCACAGCTTCACCTGAATGCAGGCAGCCCGCATATGCCATGTGTGCAATTCCCAGAGCTGTGCACTACGTGGAAGGGCATGGTATTAATGTGTGCAATGGCATATGGAGTCACTGCTCACAGAAGAGAAGTGGTTGTGGTGACGAACACCTGTCTCTTGAGGTTTTTTCCAGAGATGTAAATGCATTTTGGAAAGCTACAAGAAATAGTAAACAAACCTTGTACTAGCTTAGGTTGTTTTAGAGGGTTGTTGTTTGTCATAAGCTTTTGTAAGCAGCCTTTCTTTATATCTTTACTTCTTTTCTCCATGCAGAAGAGATTTTTGGATGGGTCTACTTAGGCTCAAATTGTTTTCTGAGCACTTTCATTGATGGTTCCTAAGTATTGATCCTGGTTTATAACTGGATTTCATACGGTGCTTTATGACAGTCACAAACCATTTGGTGCAATAAAAAATCTTTTAATGGAGAAACTGAAGCAAGGAGACTGAGAAGTGACTTGCAGAAAGTGGCTTGGTAAGGCTGGATAGGCACAGCCAGGGTACAGCAAAACCTCCCAAGTCCTCATTAAAGCCTACATCCTTAGGGTGCACTGGGTCCTTTATCCTACTCTTTACTATCACTCCTAAAAACTTGGGTTAACTGTTGCATTTAACTGTGTTTTGCATGTTTAATGCCCAATTTTAATGAAGTTGATGCTGTTATATATGGGACTATTGGCAGAAATACTACTTTTAGTATTAGCAATGTTAGTGTTTGGTAAAAAAAAAAGCGGAAGAAAAAACTGATATGTCCCTGGCCTTTTCTCTACTATTGTCAAGTAGCCCATGTAGTCTGTTTATATTATGTCTTATTCTTCACTATCCTGTTTCTCCTTTCAGTATCTGCAGACAGCAGTAGATGTAATTACACCTCAGTCTCTCACCTGTGTTCTTGTCAAGTCACATCTTCCCTCTCAGTTTTCTCATTCTTGCAGACATCATGTGTAATTAGTTTCTCCAAAGCATTGTCTTCTCCATTCTAATCTTCTAAAATTGATTTTTCCTTACATTTTTGTCAAAAGAAATTTATATTGCTTGTAGCTGGGTTGAGAGAACAGGTTTGCATGTAAATATTGAGTGCCATTAGTAGCTAGGAGACCGTCTGCTTTGTGATATGTACCTGAGAATTACCGCTTGGCCACAGAATAAAGCCATTTAATAATGGCTGGAAAACGCTGTAAGAAAGTTTCTGATTAATTAATTAAGAAGTGCTTGCATTAGTTTTGTTTCTAATCAGCTGAGATGAAAGGCTAAGAGGTTTCTCTGAAGGAAAGAGGTAAATGAATAAATAAAAGGTCCAAGTTAACAGTTAACCCAAAGCTAACAGGTAAGTGAATACAATGCAGAATGAACTGGTGCAGCTTCATGACTCTCACTGAACTGGTCACTGTCAGCTCAGATCTCAGTTGAGCACAGCTCCTAAATGAAGTCTGTGCTCCTCATTTTATTCCATTAAAGATGAGTACCTTTGGTGCATCTGTTGAATGTGGTGCCACCAGCATGCTTGGAAGACAGGAAATACCTAAGTTCTGTAAGATTGATGAAATGGACAGGAGAGAGAACTGAGGGGGAGGAGTGGAGGCTGTGATTAACAAAGGCAGATGGTGAAGTTCTTTTGCTTTCCCAGCAATGACTAACAAATTAACAATCTGTAGTACAGGGATTTTACAGGACATAGTCTCCTGAAGATAGCCCTCATGAGAGGGCTTTTTGCATGAGAATATATTTCAGCTGTTTTTTTGATAGTGGCTCTCCCAGCTCTATACTCCCATCCTTTGCTCTCACTGGTGTTGTGCAAGAAAACAAGATCTGAAGTGTAAAACAATGGCAAGACTCCAATATTAGAGAAAGACTTTCCCTTTTCTGCCAACATCCAATGCACATTCTCTTGAGTTTCTTGGGCAGGAATTCAACACTCTGCTGATGGCGAAAGTTGCACACAAGTGGATTCATGGACCAAGTCATTAAGATGGGCAGGACTGTAAAACACCAAAAATTCTATTTGTGTGTCTCAGCACAGCCTCACACCAGCCCTTTGCACAGAAATTACTAGAGAAGAGGCATTCTTCACCTTATCGGCCACCTACTTAGTCACAGACTGTTTAAAATGCTTCATCACCAACAATTTGAAGGATAATAAAGATAATGCTGAAACAATTTCTGTTTTTAAAAAATGGAAGATTTTGACTGTGGGAAGGAGAAGGATGTATCTTGTCTACACTTTCAGGACTGCCTTTGCAGTATCCATTTTTAGCTTGGAACAACTACTTGGACCAACTAGTCTTGATCTGGCCTTGAACATATCCTGGATTGTAATAGCAAGACTTGTCTTCTCCTAACTTGTGTAGTAATGGAGGTGTGGGAATAGGCAGTTCCAAGTTTCCAGATACCTCAAATTATCCTTTTCTCAGCACTCAGTGACTGGATGTTTTCAAGGACAGGGACTTATCTTGAAAGCAGAAGGTTGTTCCTCCTAATGGAGCTGCATAGAAAGATCCATATTCTATGGTGGCATTGTCAGCCCCGTACACTGCGAGAGATCAGTGGCAGGGCTCAGGGAAAGATGGAAATCAGTTCCTCCTCCTCAGTCACATGGGTTAACATAAACGATGTATCTCATACCTGGCTATCTTTTAAATATAGAAGCTTTTGGATACTGTACATTCATCTGGAAATTGTAGTGACAGGTGTTTTGCTAACACCCGTGACATCTGAAATGCATGTTTGTATGTCAGGGATATGCACATGCAGAGAGCAAAGCCTGTATTGGTTTTCCTTCCCCAAGAGATAGTAACACTATGTGCTCTTAAAGTCTGAATGCTTGCACTCAAGATCTCAGGCAGAGCCATACTTTAATTCCTGAGTAGAGAAGAAAAGGAAAAGATAAACTGTCAAATTCAAAAGCTGTTTGAAGATCCATAGCTTGAAGCAAGGTAAACTCCCATTTGTATTATTTAGTCTGGATTTTACCCAGAGGAACTGTATCACATGCCAGCAAGCTTGCAGTTTTTAAATAACTTATCGACCTGACAGAGCTCTTTGTTCCTATAATTTTGAATTTATTTATTTTTCCATTTTTTTTCCTTGTGTGTTCCTTTCCTTTCAAAAACATTTAAAGGACATACCATCTACTTTCCTCCAGACACAATCTTTTTTCTCATAGTATAAAAAGTAGCTGTTTCTCCCACTGGGAGTTCTATTGCTATAGTCACTCTTATTTAATAATTTTTCTTTTCTTCCTGCTTAATTATGTTAAGCTTCAAAACAAATAAGACCTGCTCTGACCTCGGACTTAGAGGTCACAGCACTGCTCAGTGTTGAAAGAAAACCTTCTCTAGAGCCCCGGCATTCAGGACTTTGGTAAAGTACTAGGAAGGCATGGCTAGTGCAGCAGCAAGGGAGAACACAAAGTAAGGTGATTTGTTACTGCCTGCACAAAGGACTAAGCATTTTTCACCAATGCTGCATCCTTTTTTTAACATCCCAGCCCTTCCGTCATGCCCTGTGTTTCTTAGCACAGACAAGAAAGGATTGTTGAAGGGGCTGTTGGCCATACACTGCACATGGCAGGCATGGCATATGGCACACCAATGGCTCTATTGTCCAGGCCAGGACCACAGAGGAATGAAACATTGCTGACTTTAACTCAATAGTGGTCTTGGCTAATGAGAAGGAATCCAGTCTAATTTATTCTCTTCCTGGGGAGGGGGAGACAGGAACAAACCACAAAACCAAAACACTCTCTTTCTCTCTCTCTCTCTCTCTCTGTCTATATAGATATATATATATATATACTTTTTTTAACGATTTGCAGAACAAGACAGAAAAAATAGTTGTCTGATATTGACTCTGCAACATAAACCAGCAAAATTCTCTAGAGTTCTTAGAACCATAATGGTAGAAGTAATTTAAATTCTGCTTCTTTTTCTTGTAGTAGTAAAGATTGGGTGTCAGCTGAATTAGCATTTAAACTAACTCTTGTAGTCAATACAGCAGGATTAACTGCAAATTACAATCTTCAGTTCACATTTTCATTGTAATTTGTCCATTGTGAAATTTTGTCCTGTTCAATAGATGTTTTGTTTAATACAAACAAGATTTCTTTTCACCTAGAATCTGACTAAATTCAGCTGTAAGAGGTATGGTTAGCTGTTAAAAACTGTAACAGCTAAATTAATACTTGAACATATGTGATTGTTTAAAATACACTGATATATATTTTTTCAACGGGCATAATTTTAATAAAAAGTTATTTTGACACCACCTTCCATTGTGCTGCTTTAGTCTTTTAAAGTGTATTTAATGTTGTGATTTGTTTCTGGAAGACAAAAAAAACCAACAACAGGTTCAGTAAAATGTGCTAAGAAGGCACAATTACATTCTTCTAAGTACAGTTAAGAACAATAGAGGAAGAATGATAATAGTTGTTGGACACTGCATGAGAATTTTTTTTAAGGAAGTTAGATGGTCTTTGGATTATAGAAGATTGTGAAACTATTCTAAAACCTATGACTGTAGGAGCTCTTTCTCATCACTAGGTCGAGCTATTACCTCAAAATGAGAAGCCATCGCCCTGCTAGTACTGTTGTTACCAGAAATAGAAGTGTAGAACAAATACAATGAAGGTCAGCAGTGACAGAATTAGACTGCCTAATGTAACCTTTGCAGTGTGGAAAATAAACAGCTGCACTACCACACACACACAAACAAGTAAATTATTTCTGTAAAAGAAAAAAAATTCATAATGAAAGCAATTTCCCCCCATTTTCTCACAGAAGCACACACTAAAATAGAATTCACTTCACAGTATGTCATACTAATTGTATCAAATCACCAGCACTGAACTCTTCAAAGGTTATATAGTTATTACAACTACTTGCTCTCACTTTTTACTAGGAATTGATTTTTAATTCTGTACAGAAGTAAACTTCTGTTTTGTTACTGCTATCATATAAACAGTAAAATCTAGTGTCTCTCCTCCCAGTTCTTCCCCAGCTAGAAACTAACAACACACTTCATAAAAATAGCTTTGTTTTTTACACATAAAGAGAAGAAAGAGAAGTCTTCCTTATTCAAAACAAAAGAAGACCAATTCTAAAGGAACTCAAATGCAGTATCCATTCAAAAGGATTAAAAGAATTAAATAATGAATTACTGCAAAAAGAGTTAGTTCTGCATTCTAATTCTTACTGAACAATATCTCATCTCTTACTGTGGATGCCAGATAAGAATGTGTTTTCTAGTATTAATGCCAACATTTTTATTAAGGTCTTTTTCCCAAAGAAAAGAAACCTCAGCCAACTAACATTCTGTCAATTCTCATAGAAATGCACTTTATAGCAGTATTATTTTGAATCTCATTTTAGTTGAGAGCAACCCTGAGAACCTCTTTACTTTTGCCAGGTACCAGATGGGCAAATGAAAGGATCTATCTGCAAGAGTTGGCTACTCCTCAATCTGCTCTGAAATTTATCTCTTATTCGAGTTTGTATTATGAGAGAACATATTCTTTTATTTCTGTTGTAGGATTTGACAGATAAAATATCTGCACTTGTCCTGGCTAACTTTTAAGCTGTGTGCATATGTAAAATAAATGGGAAAATACTTATTTATAGAGAAATATATCAGCAACAAGAATAAAGAGAGACACACATTTTTCTTAAGTGCTTAAAGGTTTACTAGGCTATTTCTACAAATAAATCAGGGCCAGGAAATAAAGTATGGGAGGCTAATTATTAACTCACTCACTGACGTGACTTGTGTCTCTGCCAAGTAGTATTTCCCTGAGAAAATCTCTGGGCAAGGTAATGAAGTAACGCTTGCCAAGAGCTATTTTTAAAGAGCAATATGGACAAGGCTGAGGTTTGGGTCCATCCAGGAGAATCCCAGCAGGCTTCCTAACCACTCAGTGCTCCTTTATGCCTGTCCATCATGTTCCGCAGCATTGAAAATGAATGTCTTTTTCTCAGTTTCATGATATGAAAATCTCATTCTAATGGGCTACAACACAGCTTTCAATTTACTTTGAACTGAAAAATTGTGAAATATCTCTGTCAAAGAATGGTCCTTGGCACTGTTTCACCTAGGGAAACACAGCTGTAGCCTGGAGCATTTTGAAGTGGGCTTTGGTGTAGGTCTGTAAGCAGGATAGAAACGTGACAAATACTTTTCTTGCAGTCTCCACAATGAAAGTCCATTACATTTTGTCTGGTATTTCCAATGAAGATACAAAGATACTGAATATATATACATATATATTTTAATAATGAAAAAAATTCCCTTCAAATGTTTTAGAAGTGTTCTTTTCAATGTCACGTTTTTATCAAGATCTAGTGATTAATTCCTTATTCTGCCACTTGAAATGTACAGCCGGAGTTTTTGGCACACACTGAATACTGATCTACACTGAATACTAATCTGGAAGTCCACAATGGCTTGTTTTAAGCCAATTATTTGTTGCAAGGAGATCTGGTCAGCAGGAGCAGCAGCGTAGAGATTGTACAATTGTTTCAATGAAGACAGAACTTCTAATTTCACTGATCAGTAATGTGTGTTATTCAATTCCTGGCAGTTCCACTATTGTTTGTGCAAGAAACACAGTGCGTAAAGTTCCGTATCATAGCAGGATGTCAGACTTTCAGCCAGCTGGTGTTCTTACTGGTAAAAGGAAGGTGGAGTGGTACACTCATACTTCTTTATTATGTTAAAATACACTTTATCTCACACAGTAATCTTACCATACTGAATAATTTACTTTTACAGCTCCATATATTGTTCAGATTGTTCCAGGACACCCCGCCACCAAATTAGTGCGTCCTGCCCCAAGTCAAGTGGGCAAAGGTGTGGTGGTAAATTGAAACTCCATTGATTTTTCTAAAAGCCTTTGTTCTGTTCTAAGAATTAGGATTGGTATGTGTAATTCTCAAACTTTATCTGATCCAGTGTGCCTGCAACTGCAATTTGTGAGTTCATAAATGGGCACAGAATGGATAATAGGCTTTTTAGAGAGTAACGGCCTTGCTAGATCTGAATGGTCAAGTTAGTGAGATCTTTTCTAAATAATATTAAACAAGTAAGGCATTCAGTTTAATCTGGCTGTATAATCCCATAGGAGTGAAAAGAAAACACAAAAGTAGCTTTCAGTCAAAATACATGAAAATTACTTATATAATATGTATTTTCATGGTCTTGCTAATGATCTGTAAAAGCAATGGCATAAACTGACTCAATATAAGACCATTTGAAATCAAACAAAATATTAAGAAAACATGATTCCTTAGCAGCCATTAGCTTGTAGAAAACTATCTACAGAAGGCAGTCTCACCACAGATATTTATTAGATATCTATTACATATTTAAATGATATATCTGTAGTCAGTGACTTGTCAAATTGCAGAGGCTCACAGAAGCTGTTGCATTTTGCTTTCTGCCTTAACTCTGGGTTAGCTTTCCTATCGAGAGAACTGTGTTTTGAGACTCTTGTGCAAAATGGGGGGAGTTGAGAGCAGTAGCTGATCTCTGAGTGGGATTTTATGGAAGGTCCGTACTCCAGAGTGCTCTCCAGAGGGCGTAAGCATTGAAATGCCCATACAATTATCTCACAGAGACCTCCCTAGTGATGAGCAGAGGGATTAAGGGCCTGATACTCTGCTTTGCCCTGCTCAAAGCAGTCTTTATGTTGAAGGTGGCTGGCCCTCCTACATAGGGAAAGATCTCATTCTTTGTATTTACTAATATGAAGACCAAAGTGATTGATTCCTTTTTAAATTAAAATACTAGAAATTGATTTTCCCTTTCATTTGTTCCCAGCCACGTGTGCCAGAAGGTAAGTGGTGTGAATATCCTTGCCATATTACAGTGATACAACTGTGTCCCCCTGCTGGGCTTTCTCAGCAGCTGAGAATTTCCCATAGCAGTACTAAATTTATTTAGAAAGGGACTGTGGTCAAGTAGATCCCCTTGACCATCCACCCAGAGGCAGTGTGTTGAGCAAAGCAGCACTGCACAGAAGCTGTGGAAGTGTTCGCTACCATTACACATGCAAGGCAGTCCCTTGGAGTGGCCTGTTTCCTTACCCTGAACTGTAAGAGATTGCTGCTGAACAGCTGTGAGAGAGACGGCTCACCTCTCCTGACTGAAAAAAACCCAACAAAACAACCTGCTTGTGTGTGTGGCATGTAAATATCTCCATAAAATATTAAACAGACACTACAACATGGCCAAACCAGTCCCATTTGTTAAAGCAAACTTTTTGTACCAATATTAATAGGTAAGATGTGGCTTCTAAGTCACAGCACATTTTACCTTCTCTCTGAAATTTCCTTTTTAAATTAGCCTAACAGAGTGAAACAGCTCAATGAACATGCCACTATGCAAAAAGTGAAGCACTGCATGCATAAATTTATGAGTGTGTAATATACATGGGCCCCAGTCCTTGACAGAAGAACTACTGTGATATGAGACCAGGTTTTAAAGTTCACTAGGCAAAATGGAAGTATTGTATTCAACTCAGACATGCTGCATTATCTGTAATACAAGTTGATTTTATTAATGTCAATCAAACTCCTTCCCTACAAGGAGCCTGACCTTTCTTCTGATGAAACTAGTTCAAGAAGATGCTATTCACCAAGTTGCTTGTAATTTTTATTTAAAGGGGATAGCAGAGTGAGATGGGACAGGAATCAGAATCTATGATCTGAAGTAATGTCAGACATGGGAGCTTTCTAAATTGGTACATTCAGCATCTCTTGAATGACTCGAGGCTACACTTCAAGTGCTGGGTCCAGCCACTGGTCCCTCACTTCAGGAAAGACATTGAGGTGCTGGAGCATGTCCAGAAAAGAGCAATGGAGCTGATGAACAGTCTGGAGAGTAAGTCATATGAGGAGCAGCAGAGACAGCTGGGGGTGTCTAGCCTGGATTAAAAAATGGGGTCAAGGGAGACCTTATAACTCCCTACAGCTACCTGAAAGGACTTTGAAGCCAGGGGAGGGCAAGAGGAAGTGGCCTCAAGCTGCACATGGGGAAGCTGAGATTTGTCATCAAGGAAGAATTTCTTAATGGAAAGGGCTGTTAAACATTGTAATGGATTGCCCAAGGAGATATGGAGTCACTGCTCCTGGACGTGTTCAAGAAGTGACTGGAAACGGCACTTAGTGCCATGGCCTAGTTGACAAGGTGGTGTTTGGTCATAGGTCAGACTCAGTGATCTTGGAGGTCTTTTCCAACTTAAATGGTTCTGAAATTCTGTGAAGAAGTAGAAATAGACATGAAAATGGAGATGAAAGGGCACACTCCTGAGGTAATAATTTTTTTGGGGAGAGGGGAGACAGTAGGAAAATACACAGATCTACAGCTATGATGAGGGAAACCTATGGTTTGGACTGAACCCGTGGGCGGGCTGGAGGAAGGATGGAGCGAGGGAAAATCAAGAACAGCGTGTGCCGTGACCTGCATTTACAGAAACACTAATGGCCCTCAGCATGGACCAGTTCTTCTCTGCACATACCTTCACCCAATACTTAAAAAAACAACACACACACAAAAACCCTCCCCAGACAAACCTATCTATTAACTGCAGAGCTCCATTACCTACCCAGTGCTCACAAAATGCATACAGTTACACTGTAACTGTAATGACAAACACCTTTCAAACCAACAATTCCTCTTATTTAATATGCTTTTTCGCTAAGGAAATCACCGACACATAAACGTCAAGTGTTATTGGAAAGGTAAGCAGCGTTAGCACAGGGAGATGAGAAGCGATTGCAGAGGGCTGGGTATCCTAGCAACATCCCTTGCAGTTGCCTAATGGTATTTTGGAAGTGCAGCGGCTCCAGACCGGCTGAAGTGAAGGGAATGAGGGGCTGGAGCGCAGCGGAGCTCCGCAGCCCGGCCTGAGCGCCGGCACCGCCGCTTCCAGGCGGGACCAGGCAGGCGAGAGCGAGGTAAGGCGGTGGGAGGGCGGCTGGACAGCGCTGCCCGGGGCATTTCCCCGCCGGCCGTGCCCGCGGAGGCACCGCGGAGCGCCGCGCCGGTACCGACTGCAGGGAGCTCCGGGGAGCCGCCGCTTTGCGCTCTTCAGTCCCTCCCGCGCCCCCGCTTCCCCCGGGACATTTTTTTCCCCGCTCCCCTCGAAGTCACCGCGCACGGCAGACAGGCCGGCCCCTCGCCCAGCCCTGCACACTCAGAGGCGCGGGCGATGCTCGCGGCCCTGCCCGGCCCGGCGACGTGGCCGCGCTCCGCTGATGGGGAGGAAGGGCCGGATTGCCGCGAGAGAAGGAGGGTAGGACAGGGGCACGGCGCTTCCCCCGCGCCTTTGAGAGCCCCGCCGCCGGGCCGCTCGCCGGCCAATGAGCGGGCGGCGGGGCGGTGCCGCTCTCGTGCCCGCCCCGGGGGGGGCAGCGCGGGGCGGCCGCGATGGTGCCGGCGGGGGCGCGGGG
>PYHW01010375.1:4230651-4251419 GCA_013186435.1 Turdus rufiventris | reverse complement strand
GCACCGCCTGCGGCTGCCCGCGCGCCGCCGCGCGGCTGAGGGCGCACCGCGGCCCCGCCGGCCCGAGAGGTGAGGGGGGCTAGGCCGGGCCTGGCCGCGGGCGAGATCGGGCCGCGGGGGGCAGCGTCCCGCCCGCGGGGGCGACGCGGAAGAAGGCGCCGAGCGTGCCTCCGGTCCGCGGGGACGGGGCGGGAGGAGGCGGCCGGGGCACTGCGTGTCACCCCGGCGGCGAGAAGGGTGCCCGCGGCTGCAGGAACAGCAGGTGCCCGGCTGCACGCCTGGGAAGGAGCGGCGCCAGAGCAGGGGTCTCCTTGCGAAGCGCGAGTCCCTGGGAGCCCAGCGGAGGGAGCAAGGTGCCCGGGGAGCCGCGCATCGCTGCTCCCGCCCCCGCAGCGGGACTTCCTGGGCGGGCGGCCCTAGCGAGGCTGGGCTGGGAGAGCTTTGGGAAACCGTGATTCGGGCAAGGGCACTTGTTGCCGAACGGCGGCGTCAGCTTTTGGAATGAGGAAGGAGGAGCCAAATGTTCCTTCCTCATCACCGGTACTGTGGATTGTTACACGTCTCGTTTCAGTGCGGTTGTTCGCCTCCTATGCCGAAATACCTTGATTTGATGGTTTGTATTTTCTGGTAGAACAAGCGGGAATTATTTGGAAAGAAACGTTTACAGCATTAGCTGTTTATAATGGAAAGATACGATCTGTGCTTAGTCGATAGGAAACTGCAGAAGCTCACAGGAACGTTAGCAATTGCACAATTTGTGCATATAGCTGCATTTCAGAAGCATATGAATATACAGAGCAACTAGCAATAAATACGACTTAAGGAGCAGAAGGCCTGTTTGCCCAGCTAACTACGTCTTTTCTACATTGTATTTTATTGATGAATTATTCTGATGTGGTGCTTGACTGTTAAGGACATGGTGGTAGAGATCAATTTCGTTGCTAATTATGCAGCTCTCAAAGGATATTTGCATTGTTTTGTCGTGGGGCCTCAGAGCTTCCCCCTTGATTCCTAAGTAAGGGATGCAAGAAATAATCAGCTCTGTATGTAGGTTTAACTTAATAGAATCTTGAAGTGATTATGGAATGATAGTGGAATAAACATGTTTAAAATTGGAGTTATGTTCTGCATTCTGTAAGTTTCAAATTCCCAGAGTTGATGGTTGTGGGGTTTTTTTCGTCATGTTGTTTTGGGGTTTGGGGGTATTTCTGCTTGTTTGTTTGGTATTTTGTTTAATGTGTTTTTGTACATGGTCCAGGTTCATCAGAGTTTGTGTAAAAGTATTAATTTTAAAAGTGGTGGGGTTGTTTTCTTTTGGTGATGGGGCCAAACTCTTGCCGTATATTTGTATTGCATGTTTTTTTCCTAAATTTCCATTGGCTTGTGGAAATGACCTTAAAGTGTTTATTGGAACAGCAGGGTGAGAGCAGTAACTTAGATTACCATGTTCAAAGGCTCACCAGCAGGATGCACAGAGGCACAGTCTCATCAGAGGAGTCAGCCCCTGGTTGTGTCACTGGGGAACCATCAGCCCCATTGCCCAGGTGTGACAAGCAGCAAGAGAAGTCCCCAGGAGGGACTCAAAAATTGAGGGGGCTAACTGCCCAGAACATATGGGTCATATGGGATACAAGAGAAAAGCATCTGTGACTGTACAAAATGATGGGGTGCTCCTGGGAGGGACTAAAGGAAGGTGGTTTGAGGAGGAACAAGTATGGAAAAATAAAAGGATGAGATAAAGGGTCTGGTCAGTTAGAAACAAGTGGCTGGTCAGTTTGTTTGACTGTGTCCTGGGCCAGGTTGCCACAGCCTCTCCCCTTTTCTCATTCCTCTCCCCTTTTCTCATTAAGATGCCTTTCTAAATGTTTTGCTGGGTGAGAAGACTGTGCCCTATTCTTGTGTGCATACTGAGCTCTAAGTGCCAGCAGCTGGAGTTGCACAGTGAGTTGTAGGGACCTCAGTGTCTGGTGTTCCAACAGCTGGAGGGACTGCAGTGAGTGAAGGCCTAAATGCCCAGCAGCTGGAGTGGGGACTGTGAGCCACAGAGGCTTGTGTGTGTATGCAGTGCCTGCATGCTCTACAGTGCCCATAACTGGGGAGAGTGGAGTCTTGGCAAGGATGCCAGTGTGCGGTTGCTCGTATCACACAGGGCTAGCCAGTGAGTAGGATTAAGAGGCTTGGGAACCAGGCTTTGAGGCAGCTGTAAGTGTGGGACATGTACTAGTGAGATCAGAGAGTCGTCAGTTTGACAACAGAGCAGGGCTCTGGGGAGTCTGCGCATTCAGGGTTGATTCCTGAATAGGTTGAGGGTCTGAGCTCAGTTACAGAGGGATCCACATTGTGTGTGTGTGTATATTCCCCAGTAGCAGACCTTTATCCTGGGCAGCTATGGGGAGGAGCAGCATAAGGCCAGGCCACGTTTGTGTCTGCACGAACACTTATTTTTATCTGTGCTGATATGGTCAGCCATGTGTATATGCATCTTTGCATGCACAGCTATTGAAATACAGTAATTTCATGACTATAAGATGCACCCTTTTGACTAAAATTTTCCCTCGAACCCGGAAGTGCGCCTTATAGGCCGGTGCACCTTATCTGATCTACAAAGTTGCGAAATGTGCCAACTCCCGGGGTGTGCGCCTTGTAGTCCGGTGCGCCTTATGGTCATGAAATTACTGTGCATCCTCAGCCTGGCTGGATCTGGGCACAGGGAGTTGCAGCAGCCTTGTCATCACTGAGCTGCCAGGTTCAGCAGCCCCTAACAGAGTAAAAAATAGTTTTTCTGTAAGCCTGAAGATATAGAAATTGTTGACTGATGAAACTTAAATTTAGAACCAAATCTTCAGTGACTGTTACGTTGTGATAGAATTCGAAAATATTTATTGGTTTGATTGGGAATAGGGCTACTACATTAATATGTAAATATCTGTATTTATTTAAGCTTCCATGATAGAACAGTGGAGCATAAATTAAATTCAAACCTAGCCTTTTATAGTAAGTTTTTTTTTTTACATAGTGTATTTTTTTGACTCAAGAAGTAAAAACAGATGTTTCCTTCTCTGAATATCATAGATTTGTAGCATCACAAAATGGTTAGAGTTGGAAGGGAGAAAGGACCTTTAAAAATCATCTAACTCCTTTTAAAGTCCAACCCCTTGCCATGAGCAGGGACACCTTTCATTAGATCAGGTTGCTCAAGGCCTCATCCATCCTGGCCTTAAATGATTTGCGTGTCTTCCCCCTGAATAAATTCGTGTGTAGAAAAGAGTATCAGTAAGGAGTAGGGATGTTTATCATCTGACAACTGACCTTCCTTTTAGGCATTTTCTGGTTCTAGTGTAATGCTGTGGTGTTCAGTTATTTTTGCTGTCAAGTTAAAAGACTCAATTTATGTGAAATATCAAGATATCATAACAAATGAAAATTTCTGTCCTGTTTACTGTTGGAGTTTACAAATGTAGTTATGCACTCAAACATGTTTATAGTGACCCATTCTGTTGGTAAAAAATTGATAGAATTATAAGCAGATTATTTTACATTGAAAACTGTAACTAGAGGCATTTTGTATCTAAGAAGTACAGCTACTACCTGCCCTAAGAAATCTCCTTTGTATGTGAAGAACTGCCAAATCAACTTCTCATTTCCAGTGCACCTTTTTCATTTTTCAGCATTTCCAGCACATTTAATTTTTTTCTATATAATTCAGTTGTATATAATTTCATAGTTAAATGAACAGCAATTATTTTCAATTTTTTTTTCTTTTTTTTTCTCTCCAAGAGTAATTTTAACAGCTGTTGGAGCAGATAACTGAAATTGTATGGCAGAGAAACACCTAATATTAAAAAGTAGAACAGTGGAGACCTTTTCTTCTAGAAGGTGGTGGGTTTGTGTATTTCCTCACTTTGAATATATCAAAAGAAGGCATTGTTTTATTTTGGCCATCTCCCTATGTGTATTGCAAATTTTGAGGGGACTTTATGGTGATAGATGGGGAAAGCAAAAACAAACAAAAAAATCTTAGTACAACAGGTCCTTTGCATTGTCATAGGCTGTTTGTATGCATGAGCTTTTTGATAAAGGTTTAGGGAGTTTTGCCTTTCTATTTATTTATTTATTAAGCACCTGATCAAAATACTCTTGTTTTCTTCTCAATTTAGTGGTGTAAAAGACAATAGAAAAAAAGCTGGAGATCAAGTAATTTTTTCAAGGCCTGCGTCACAAATGATTATGCAGTCAGTTTTTTGCTTTGTGATGTCATGTCTAAAGGCAATCACTTGTCTCCACCAAGATGTAGTACTGAATTGAGGGAAGACTGTGCAATTTAAAAATTGTATGATGTGCTTGTTCATATTAAGGAACTGCAACTCCTTATCAGTTGTAATAATTTAAGTTTTATATACCCTGTACATTTCTTGATTTTTATTTTGTGCTTGGAGTTGTGTTTTCAATTTTCTTTCCTTTTTCTAGCAGTGTGGAAAGCAAAGCATTACCATGTGTGACAGCTGCTTCACTCTCAAATGGTCTGGGTTTGCATGTGTACAGTAAATCTGATGGATTTCTGAAAGTGCCAACCTAACAACATGCACACATGCATTCCATCCTTTACTTTCCTTCCCTTCAGGAGAGCTGAAGAACTGACAGGAAGCTGGAATTTGGAGTGTGTGTTGCTGACCAGTGATTCATGCAACTTGCTTGGGGACAGCCTGTTTCCAGTACACTGCCCAGGCAGTGAGAGAAGGGGGTGCAGGCTAAATGAGTTGTTTTGGTGGCTGCAGCTCTTCTCTGATCGATGGTTTTCATCGATGCTCTGTGCAGTCCATAATTTTCTTTTTTGGGCTCCCTCATGAACTAAATTGGCTTCTGCCCACTGTCATTAATAATGATCCTAGTGGAGGGAACATCATTGACTTGTTTGTAAGGCTCTGGCTTGAATTTGGTGTGTATTTAATCATCAATGTTTTTGTAGTTTAGTCATGAACTATTAAAAAATAGCTCAACTTTTCTGAAGGTGAAAAACCCTCAACAACTTGAAATTGGTTTTCAAGTGTTTAATATATTAAGATTCACACTCATTTTTGATGCAAACTCCCTTTATGCGATTTGATTTAATAAAAATGGTCAGCCAAGTCCTTTGGTTTGTGAGGAGCAAGGGTGTGACTGATATGAAGGGGTGTTTTTATTACCGGAATACAAAGTTTTTGAAGTGTAGAAGGGGCTTCAAGGCTGATGTACTTTCTTCTTCTCTTCCTTTGAAAAGGGAGTGCTTCTATATGAAAATTCAGATGTTGTCTTACTCTTTTTTTCTGAAAGTCAATCCTCAGTAATTCCTAAAAGTGGAAGGACAACTGCCCTACTTTGGGAGTAGATTTGCTTTTATACCTCTTTGAAATCTGCTTGTGATTGACATATGTTAAGAGTTCTTATAATACACATTTGGCTGGAGTTTTAAGAACTTCTTTTGACCATGTTGTATCTTGAAATGTAGATTGCGATTGATCATCATCTTTTAGCTTCATAAATGATGTAGGTATTACATTTTGAAGTGCAATTTTGTAGGCTGAAGAGAATAAAAAAAGTGTACATATATTACAGATTTATAAAGCTACTGCACTTCTGTGTATACATTCTTGTTTAAACGTTGTATAAATAGGGTTAATAAGTTTTTTTAATGTACAACCACTATCAATGGATGTACATATTATATCAATATTATATTGATATTTTCATTGCTCTTGTAAATGAATTTCTGTGCAAGCCCAAGGGAGCTGAAGCTGAGCTAGAACTGAGCTCTCTGCTTTCAGAAATGTAGTCCTTTATTTCTTCCTGTAGTTTTAAATTTGATTTCTATGTGAAGTCTAATGTATTTTTAATTTGGTTTTGACAGTATCTCACCTTCAGGAGATGGCCTCTTCTAAGTCTTTGATGAACCTTCTGACCTTCACTTTTGGCTCAGCAATAGGATTTTTTGTCTGCTACCTTCTGTTTAGCATTATACTAGAAGAGCAGGTTAAGATCCAGCCTCATGTTCTTCACAATGATCCACACGGTCAGCACTTAGCAGATACTGACAACAATCAGCTGCAAGGACAAATGAATTTCAATGCAGATGCTGGACAGCATAAAGGTATTTTGTTAGACCTGGCTGATTAGCAAATGTCCTCCCTTTTCATGCATTGCTAAACATTGCTTCTTCACTGCCAAGAATTTATATGAATAATTTTCATTCAGTTTCCCCATGTTCAGGTTGCATGTAAATAACTTTTTTCTCTTGAGGTCTACTGAATAGGGGTTTTCTTTGTTTACATTTTTATTACAGCATAAAGTGTAACCAGGAGTATTTTAGTACCAATTATGCAGATTTCACTGTCCATGAAATATTCTTTTACATGAGTTAAAATCTTTCTGTATATATCAAATGAAAATGTTTCTTTGAGAGCAATGAATGCTTTAGTAGCTTGAAAAAACATTGTTTCACACCTCAGATAACTGTGTTTATTCTTCTGGACTGCCACAAATAAAAACATGTTATCAACAATAATAGTAGTTTCATAGCATAACTTAAATTCTTAAATTCTTTCTGGTTTACCATTGGTTTTATCCTTTAAACATATTTTGCTGTTTTAGAAAATTCATTAGGTTTTGTTAGTTACCATGAATATATACTAAAGAGCTTAGTAGCTTTTTGGCCTTTTTGTGTTGTAATGATTCAATTGTATTCATTGTGAATGGCAAAAATATTCTATTTTTAAATTTTCATTAGTCTTCCAAGACCATAATGAGGTTGCCTCCAAGTAGTTTTTATACACAAATCAAGGTCTGCTAAAGTCAACACTTCCCTGAACAGACACTCTCCTTGAATTGAAATAGCTTTAAGAATTTTAATCTTTGAGAGTCTTGCTTGTTTCCTTCCAGAATCTAGCATAGAGTTCATTAACTGGTACATTTGGAAGCAAAAGCCTCTTTTCTGTCTACATGTCTTTTCTCGTCTAGAAACAGAATGTCTGAGGTGGGGGGAGGTTGCTGTTAGTTTGTTTGGCAATCACATCTAATATGGTTTTACAACTTTTCTCTTTTTTTAGATGAGGATAAAAATATTGCAGAAGGACTGTATCACAAGGTGAAAATACTGTGTTGGGTCATGACTGGACCTCAAAATCTAGAAAAGAAAGCCAAGCATGTTAAGGCCACTTGGGCCCAACGCTGTAATAAAGTACTTTTTATGAGCTCTGAGGAAAATAAAGACTTCCCAACTGTGGGCCTAGAAACCAAAGAAGGCAGGGACCAACTGTACTGGAAGACTATTAAAGCTTTTCAATATGTATATGACAATTATTTTGATGATGCTGATTGGTTTATGAAAGCAGATGATGATACATATGTTATATTGGACAATTTGAGATGGCTTCTTTCAAAATACAGTCCTGAAAAACCAATATACTTTGGAAGAAGGTTTAAGCCTTATGTAAAGCAGGGCTACATGAGTGGAGGAGCAGGGTATGTTCTGAGCAAAGAAGCTCTGAAGAGATTTATTGCTGCATTTAAAACGAACAAATGCACTCACAGTTCCTCTATTGAAGATCTGGCACTAGGAAAATGCATGGAGATCATCAATGTGGAAGCAGGAGATTCTAGGGATACAAGTGGTAGAGAAACCTTTCATCCATTTGTTCCAGAACATCATTTAATCAGAGGATACCTACCAAAAACATTCTGGTACTGGAATTACAATTACTATCCTGCTGTAGAGGTAAGTCCTGAGGAACCTGGTACCATTTTGTCAAGTGCATCTTATGATGTGTGTGATCATGTGATGTGTGAATTAGTGTTAGGTGGAAGAAATGAAGAACAGGATTTGGAACATTTTGCATATTAAAGCTGGAAAAAAATAATCTGGTTCTTCAGTAGATTTTTTTTCATTGTAAAGCAGCAATCTATTTTTATACTTGTGTTCAGCAGCTAAAGCATTTCTGTAGCTTAAACCAGCTGTATGATACTGTGTTTAGTGTGTCAGGAGGCAGCAGCTTTAGCTAAGGCTGCAGTGCATGGGTGGCTGAGCTGTGGACAGTTCCATCTGTAACTGATTCATAATGGAAATTGCCTATGTGATCCTGTCCTGTCATACCTGTGCTTGGGTAGTGACTACTTCATCTAGTATCAAAATCAAACTTAGTATGTATTGAAAGAACAACAGTTATGTAACAATTGTTCTTTTTGGTGTCCTTAAATATTTAATCTTAGTTCCAGTTGGATTCAAAATATTAGCAAGTCTGCAATCAAAGCTGCTGAAAAAATAAACCCCAAAACTATGCTCCAGAAAAGTGGTCTCAAAGCTGAATTTGAGCTATAAAATATAAGTTGTGACAAATGTGCTAACAACGATCCTGTAGCTCTTTGTAATGTCAATGAAATCAAGACATTTCAAACAAAATTCTGCAATTATTTTTTACAGCTTTCTATCAGTAGCAAGTTAGATACTGACAATATTGCCAAACTGTATAATATGTCAACAAATACAGGTGCGGGTACACGCACATCTTGCTTATGCATTCTGTCTGAATGCTGACACAGTAACAGGTGTGTAAACATGACTCATTTACGCCTGCCTGCTGCTTCTTATTGCTTTTTAAACAGCAGCACCAAAAATTAAGTGTGGTAAAGGAGAAAAGCTCTGACGTTAATGAGGGCAGCGAGGGCAGCTAGTTTTTTCACTGACTTGATTGCAGAAGTGAAAGACTTAGTCAGCTTTATTTTGGAAAGATGCCTCAGCAGACATGTCTGGTACATTTTGCTTGCCTAACATTAACTTTTGAAGTATATGTATGACTGATGGTAGTGAATTTCTTCCCATTAAATCAAGTATGCAGATTTAATGCATTAGACTCTTTGAATTCTCCCCAGATCTTTAATCCAAGCCTTGCTTTGCAATTCTTGCTGATTGTTTTGCTTTGTTTTGTGTTTCAGGGTCCTGGATGCTGCTCTGATCTAGCAGTTTCATTCCACTATGTTGACTCTGTGACTATGTATCATTTGGAATATTTGATTTATCATCTTCGCCCATACGGTTATTTGTATAGGTACAATCCTGATTTGTCAAAGAGTCCAGAAGAGCAGAGCAAAGATGAAGCATTGCAGGATAATCAAAAGCTAAAGCAAAAAAATTCTGACAGCTAATTGGACTTTGAAAAAACCAAAAAGAAGCCAGTTTGAGTAAGAGTCCCCCTCAAACTTGTGCATGAAGCTTGTGGACTGAAATTACTCCTGGTGATTCTTATTTCAAAAATCAAGTTGACAGCACTTCTTGTCACCCTGTGGACAATAGAGTCTGGTGCTGGCTCTGACTATTTGGGATAGGGTGACCTTGCAGCCCTGCTTGTGAAGATTTGGGGCCCTAAAGCTGTGAAATTGGAGGTTGCTTCAGTACAATATCTGGAAGAATTTGTATCAAAACCACAGTGGACAGGTTCACAGATGATCGTACAGTATTTCGGTTCCTTTTTCTGTTCTCCTCTATTTCCTTTCCATTAAGTCAGTTCTAATATTACAAATTGGATGCTGCCCAGTCAAACACTTCGTGATGCCTTTCTGAAGTATTCTCAACATCTTAAAGTTACTTTGTGTACCTTGCCGTGAAAGTAAGGCAGAGAGACCTTGAATTAGAGTCTCCAATCTGCTTTGCTTTAGCAACAGAGTGGCAGAGTTTCACCCACAAGATTTATCTGAATTGTTTCAAAAACAGAATTCACTGCTATTAATTACTTACAAAATTTTAAATTCTGTTGTGCAAAACAATATAAAGTTATTGGGGAGGAATATCTGGAGAGAAACCTGAAACAGTTACTGTTGTTTAAAGTGCTGAGGTGATGCAAGCTGCTTACATACTTGCCTGTGGCTTTCCCCCCCCACCCCCCCCCTTTTGTTAACTTATAATTTTGGTTGAATGGTTATAAAAATTATCTTAGCATTACATAGCATAACATAGATGTTTTTGAAAATTGAGGTATACCTTCCATCCCACCTGCAACATAAACCAGGAAGAATAGTATCTTAGTGAAGTTGCGTTGTAACAACTTGGTTGCAGCCACTGTACTAATTAGTTTGTTTCTGTTTTAATTTTCACTAGAGATTAAAATTTTCAGATACAGAAATGTTCTATTTTAAAACTGCACCAAAGCCAGTTTACTTGGTTGAAATACTTAATTTCACTCTTCTGAGTGAAACATTTTTTTCTTTCACTTTAAAAAATTTTCTGTGTCTGCTTCTTGTTATCTTTTTCAGTACAAAGGGTTAAATGATCTTTTTTCACTGTTTTTGAAGCTAAAGTACATGGTTATTCAGGTAAGCCTGAATGAAGGAATCATTCAAAGTGCATTAACTTTTTCCACTACATCATAAGTATCTCTGCCTTTTAACTGGAAACACTTTCTTGTTGTGGGACAAAACCGGTGTTTTAATTACTGATTTTTTTTCAGAGGCCAAATGTATGTTTTATAGAGTTAATATGAAACTTTCTGGTTTTCTCCTTTTCAAATTGAGTGAATAGCAGTATGGGGAATGGGAATTTAAGCATTACATATAGTGTTTTTATTCCACACTTGAACAAAAGTTTCTTCATCTTCTTGTTATTTTTCACCTTCATCATATTGATGAATTTGGACATAACCTAATTACCTCCAGTCATTTTTTTGAAAAGGGCACATAGTGGTAGCAGACAGCCTTATTTACTACTGCTGCTCCTTCAGGATGTTCCTGGAGGATGATGTTACCATAAAGTACTGGATTTTTTTTTTTCCAAAGATAGTTCTAGTGGAGATTGGAGTTCCTTCTGTTGTCCAACAGTAAAGCAATGATTTTATTTCTGACCATTGCTCTGCAGCACGATGGTAAGTACTGAAACAGCTCATGGTGTTGAAATGCTGCATACATCTTCTCTGCCTGAATATAGGCTGAGTTCCTCTATCAGGTATTGCTTAAATAGTTCCTGCAGGGTTAAATCTGTTGGTCTTTATGAGCAGCACTGCTTCTGAAGTACTGATAGGGATAGGAGCTTGATTTTACATTAATTAAGTAAAACATTGTAACTGCATTGGTTTAAGAAAGGAAAAAGTGTCCAGTTTGCTGTAGTCAGAGGGATGCTTGTCCAGAGGACAGTGGATGTTAACATGTTGAAAGGTGCCTCCTTCTGTGAGCTGAATGTTTATCCCACTTGCAGCATAAACCAATCATTGTGAAATCCATATGAAATTGATAACTCCAATCGCCTTGTTCAAACAAGCTATTAAAATAGTCAGGAATACTTAAGGAAGTTATAAAACAAAATCAAGATCCCAACCTAATCTCTTTGTAAATTCAGCTGATGTATATCTGTTGAACTACTGTACAATTCCTTTATTTCTGCTTTCTTCAGTTCATCTGAGGGGATTTGAAGATTTTCTACCACAGCAGGTAGAACCAATTCTGCATATTTTCGGCATATTTGTGTCATATGTTTGCCCTTTGCTGTCCTGTGAAGCAAAATCATTTCCTTTTCATGTTCCTTACTGTCCTGACTATCCTGTCTCTGGCTTTCCAGTTTCATCCAGCGTAAGGCTCAGGTGGACAGGAGGAAGCAGGATATTTGAGCTCCACACAGGCTGTTTGCTGGGGTAACAAGATAAACCAGCCACTGCTGAGCTCAGGGTGAAGCCTTTTCTCAGCAGCAGTTCTAGTTCTTGTCTGCTGCCCAACTGAGGTTGTGGGTTTAGCAGAGCAGGGCAGAAATATCCCTCTCCACAAAATGTGCAGGACTTCAGAGAGACTGGAAAAGTAAAGGAGCAAGTTCCTTTTCTGAAGGGAACAAGGCTAAGGACATACTACCTTGTGATAAATGGGTGGCCTATCCAGAGAAATAAGCAGCCTTTTCTTTAAATGTCCATTCTTTGTTTTAAAGTGTCCTTGTGCATAGGCCTCTGAATCTATTTTTTTGCCTTTGTAACAGCACTGCAGAGAATTTTTTTTTTCTTTCCAGACAAGCTAGAAAAGTATCAGGTTTTACATTCTGTGATCATAACAGAGGCCTGTTGTTCTCTGTTGAATTGCATTGCCATAACTATGAGCTGATACCGCTGGAATAATTGTTTTCAAACTCACCGCCTTCAGAAGCCTCAGTGGACAAGGTTGGAATGTGAACAGTTAGTATAATTTTCATGTACAATATTACACTAATATTAGTAGTCTGCTATTTCACTCTCAGGTCTTTGTGCTTTGAGGAAGTATTTATTGAGTTTGAGAATTTTCTGCAGTCCAAGGAGACTGTATTTCAAATGGAGAGACTTGCTGAAGCACAGCAATATGGGCTTACTTAGGCCATGAAGATTATTGCTCTGTGGTTTGGTTTCTAAAAGATGTTTCTTAATTTTATAAAACTTAGAAGCTTTCATTGGCACCATAGTGATTTAAATTACCCATCTAAAAATTTTGAACTATTTCCTTGAAATTACTAGAAGGTGGATGTGGGAATGTCCCCTAGTGTGACAGAGTAACATTTTAACCTTGTATTAGCAGTTTCACTTCAGAAAGATTGAGAATGGTAAGAAGTTACTTTCTGATCGCTGGTCTTAATCAGAGGAGAGTATTTAGTGCTTGTTTGCAGAAAAATTTTAATCTTCTTTCACTCCCAATTCATTTTTGCAGTCTGTACTTGTGTTATTTAAGAGGTTACACGCTGGTGATGTTTATACCATCTCTCATTTTGTGGAGGCTCTTTTCACGGTACTTTTGCCTTTAAGGGCACTTCATTTTGTTTTGGTGTGTATTAAAAATCACTTTTTCTTCAGCTATTGCCGTTTGTTCTGTTATGCTTGCAGAAGTACAAATTTCAGTGAGTAGCTGATAGACCTCTTACAAATGCTTTGTTATTAGAGCAGGGTGGTTTTGTCTTTGTATGACAGAAAAGTGTGGGTTATTTCTCTGCTGTACCTGCTACTGATGCTGATAGTGCACGCACAGATAAAAATAGACCCCTCAATACAGGACCACTGGGAAAGGCAGTTTTGTCCTTTTTCTGTCAAGAAATCTTCTGTGGAACTCCAAAAGTGTAATTTGCTTTGTTTTACCATACTGTATTTAAAATACTCCACAAATGTTATTAATAGTCTAAAAGAATTGACTATTGCTGCTGGACAGTATGCTCCACTTAATACCTGTGAATGTTTCACTTTGCAATTTTAGGTAGTTGTGTTCCTAATGGCAGATAAAAGTTGGTGGTTTGCCTGGAATGGTCACCATAAGGATTTGTTTTTTAAATACCTTCTTTGAAGTGCCTTTGACCAATTTTTAGCATCAAAATTAAGTTGAGAATTGAATAAATAAAATAAGTTATCTCATACACAGTTCATGTCTGTCTTCATTTACCCTTCCTGCATGCTAGTGTTGTTGCATAGCAGCACAGTTTAGTCTAATAAAAATGTTCTTACTTTTTCTCTAGGGTGGGTACAGGAAATTCAAAAAGCTTTTCTCACTTATGATTCTATGATTCTATATTTATGCTACTAACAAAATAGCAAGCTACCCAGAGAACAAAGATAGTAGATTTTTAAAGTGTAAAATGAGTAAGTGCTAATACCAGATTCACATAACCAGTCAGCTGTTTCTGCATTGTCCTGATTCTTCAGTGTCTCTGTGTTATTACAGATTCCTGAGTGAACTGTGACTACAACTGATACGTCAGAAACTGTCCAAAGCAAAACTGTCCAAAATTAACTACTTTTTATTAAAAAAAAAAAAAAGGATTTATTCTTTCAGTGAATCTCTTCTTTCTGGAAAAAAATACTATTAAGATTTAAAAGCTGTGTTTTCTAACCTAAATGTTTGTGCAGAGCAGCATTCAGCAGTGAAAATGCTGGCACTTAGGCAGCTGGGAGGTGTCCTACATCTGGAACTCTGGCTGCTGGACAAGGTGTTGGCACAAGCACAGTTACAGCTGTGTGTCATTACCTTAAGTATTGTAATAGACCCTGCTAATACTATTAACCCGGATTAATTAAATGTTTCATTTCAAAGTGCAGGAAACAAGTGACAACCAGTTTAACTGAGCTCAAAAGCTGGGATATTTAAGGAAACAAGAGCCAATTGAACAGACCATAAAAGCTCCTCTCAAGTTTCAGGTGAAGGTTATGCTTTTATGTGGTGCTGCTGCTGTAACTTTCAAATTGTCAGGATCAGACTACATCCAGCACATTGCAGGGCAATTAAAGTGCTGGAGCAATGCAAGAGCTACAGCTGCTACTCTGGAGAAAATCTGTTTCATAAGTGTGGGTGTGCTTTGCTTGCTTTTTGGGTTTGTTTTTTTTAATATTGGTATATAGCAGACTTACCCATTCGATTACTGGAAGTTGTAGGCTCAGGGAAATGTCCATAAATGATGGTAAGCTTTCGTAATCAACTCACAGAATGCTTCACTGTCTCAAGGGAATGTTCTTAGAGTTCTTCCCTGTGCACTAGTGCCAGCTAAGTAAGTAAACATTTTACACCCAGGAACTGCTAAGTTTGTTCTAAGCTGCAGGGAAGATAAGCCTCTATTACTCATTCCAGCTATAGCTCCTGAATGTTTATCTGCCTTTCTCCCTTTCTGACAATGCATCACCTTAATGAAGCCCTTCCATGGGTTCCTGAAATTTGGTGGTGAGGAGCTTTTTCTGACGATATGAGAAGTGAGAAAATCGGAGCTCTGCAGTGAACATTTTCATTGTTCTACATGTAAAGAAATTTAACATAGACTTGGGAAAACAGATGGATCGTGGGATCTCACTTCTAGGTTAGGGTGATATTTGGTATTTTTGAAAGGAAAGTGGTTATTTAGTTCAGAAATGTAGCCTGAGGTTTTAATTTTTTTCAGCTTTCTAATATATAGTTCTTCAAGACTTCTTAAAATGCCAACAAAAATAAACTGTAAAGATGTTCTTGTCACTGGGTAGTAAAAAGAATGTTGCAGGGAGGTTAATTCTGTGCCTATTTTGTTATCACTGGAATTTGGACCCAATGTGGTTTTGAGCTGTGCCCCACATGCTCTCCTTTTAACTCATCTTTTCAGACTTCAGCTCCCTGTTCTGTTGTGTATAATGCTCCTCCTTTGTTGCAATACTACAATTACAGTCCCTTTTTCCCTTCCTCCCCCCAAAAGTTGCTCTTCTGTAAGCTTTCTTTGATTTAGGGAGGCTGAAGCCTCGAGTTCTGGGATCCGCACTGTACTGACCAAAGCATCATCCAGTTCTGTTTACACACTTGTGGGGATAAGAAAGTGTAAATTCTTTTCCCATTGCTAAGGTGTTCCCTTCTTTGGAGGTGTAGTGTGTCTTTTAAACATTCTCATTTTTTCCCCTTCTTTTTAGTTTTCTTTTTCTCTCAGTTGCACTACTTGATCTGCAAAGTTCTGTTTGAGGAGTACCTGGTACCAGCTGGAGCTGAAGGCGATGTATAATTCCACAGACAGACCTGTCTTCAGTAAACTTAGAGACTTAAAACAGGTTTAAAGTCAGCCTAAAGCAAATCACTTCCAAAGCAGGAGTTGGAATCAGGTTTTATCATTTAGTGCTTGAAATACTTCTCAATTTGGTAGGATGGACAGGTGGATTGGCTGGAGACTCCAGCAGCTAGCTGTGGGGAGAGGGAATTATTTGTAGCATTATTGTCTGAAAAAGAACATGAGCTTTCCAATTGTTTTGTGAGCATTGCTGAAGTCACTACCTTGTTTTTCACTTTTGCACAGAGGTGAACAGTCTTTTGGAAAGATGACTGCATGGGAATAGAGTTTCAAATTTGTATCTGAATAGAGATGGGCATTTCATGGGAGTGTTTATTTCATCAAAAGTTGATGTGAGCAGCTTACTTATTTCATTTAAACTGCTTTACTTGAGTAGGTATGTAAATTTGCAGTACTGTTCTGCAATTGTACAATACCAAACTGTGACATCTGTGAACCCACCACTTTGGCATCTTGAAGTCAAAAAAGCTGGTTTGCTTATTTGAATTTCTAACCTGGCTTCCAGCAGCTCTTTGGCACCTTCTCATTTCTTTCCCCTCCTAGAATAGAATGCCAAGTGACTGCGAGGAAAGGAGCTTTATCAATAGCTTCAATCACCTAAAAAACCATATCAACCTTCTGATGCTGCTGCTTCCCAGTTCCACCCTGTGCTTTCAGTGTTCCCCAACAGATTTGGATCCTGCATGTTCTCAGGGAGTCAAGGTTTTGACTCTTAGTTCTCTGTCAAAGAACTGAGAAAAAAAACTTAGGAATTAATGGGCATTAGTACCCTGCAACTTTAAAACCTTGGACTATGGGTTTTGTTGTTTTTTTTCTTCACTGACCCGCATGAGTTCTTAACTGGGAATCACTCAAATGTTGTGCTATTAAGTGCTGGCTTCCTGCTTTCTGCCCCAGGAGATGGAGAGCATAAGATTTAACATAAATGTTAACTTAAGGCCAAGTGAGTACTTGGCAGAAATCAAAACAAATAGATATATCTCTAATTAATTTTTAAATTAATGTTTTATTCAATCTAGTTACTCTAAATGTTGTGTTGAATGTCTGTTCTCTATTTCTCAAGTGGAGGATATGGCTGTAAACTGGAGCCTATATCCTTCCTAGATTTGTAATCCAAATGACAACTCTGCAGGGATTAATCCTAAATCAAATAAAAATCTCACCTGAGGGTCTGAAATTTTTCCTGGCACCGGAGAGTGCATTTGACCATTTACCATTGAAAGCAGCAGGTATTCCACTGCAGGGTCTGTTGAAATCATAGCTGAAATATGGTTAGTGTTTCAAGGACAGGTAGGGTAATCATGTTTAAACCAAATTTTGAAACATCATTTAGAAAAACAAACTGCTGTTCAGAAGTTGGCAATGCTTCCCTGGGGACAGTGAAACCTTTGTTCTTATTCCTGTTCAATGGTACTCAAGTTTTTTTATTCAGAGAATAGGTGGTGTCTGTTTACCCAGATTAAAATATCATTTGTCAGTCTAATTAACAGCATCCTGCTTTATTTCCCTGTCACTCAGCTTGGAGTCTATGCACTTTATCTTTGCCAGCTTCCAAAGCTGCATTTCATGTATCTTGTTCAGACTCCTTCAAGGAAATATTTTCCAAAAGGCACTGGACATGTCTTCTTTTTGGGTAAGCTTTATGATGTCTAAATGCAGAAATTGTCTTATCAAACACAGAAGTTGTCTTAACAAATTTAGATCTGAATATTTACAAATTTGTACTGCTCTCAGTGGGAGAAGTCTCATGCATCAGCTCTATCTTCTTGCTTTAAAACTACAAAAGTCACATTTGAGTCTCATTAGTAATAGTACAACTGCTAGTACTTTCCCCAGGAGAATAAGTTAGATTCACAGAGCCTTGATTATTTAATATAAACGTATTGAAATTGCACAAAATTCCTAATTGTGCCAGTCCATATGTTGGCCAGCACTTCTGGTTCAAGGAGTGTCAGCAATACCAGCTGAGAACAAGAGCTTTACAGATGTGTGATGGCTCTCTGGTTTGATCTGGTCTTTGTAGCAAACAGTTTCAGTGTTGCTGAATTATTTTTTGTTTGCTTCATTTTGTGAGTCGGAGATTTTACGCATATTATAAAAGCAAAAACTTTCAAAAAGATCCATAGGTACTGGTGGTGAGCTGCCACCTTGAATTCTCAGTCCTTGTGAGCCTCAAAGAAGTGGAGTCAGCATGAGTTTCTCTTAAATGTAGCATCTAGGAATTTTATCCCTCACATCAGAGCAAAATGAGGAAACTATTACAAATCTTAACAGAATGAAGAAAAAAAACCAACATGAATGCATGGTTGGAAAAAATTTGCTGTGACCTATTAGCCACACATATTTGTGGGCTAGATGTCTAGGCCCAGGAGAGACTAAGAAAGCTGTTGCAGCATATAAATGAACCAAAAACTTTAGCAGGTTTCCAATGGCTTTTGCAGTTAAACAAAGGTTAATTACACATGTTCAGCTGGACCACCTAGTCCTTTGACTTCTAAATATTTAACTGTGTATATAGGAGTATTGTTTCTAAGATGAGCATAAGGTAGGAAAATGCTGGGATGAGGAATGTGCATGTCCCATGATAGTAATCAATGGTGGGGAGATTCTAAAACAACTGAAGAGAGGACAATCCCTTTTGATTTTACACTACACTTTTGTAATGTGCCTGAATGGCTGAACTCCAAAATGTTTTAACAGGAGCACCTCATCAAGGGAACACCTTCACAGTGGGTAGAGCTGCAGTGCTTCTTACTTCTTGCTGCCAGTCAGCACATTCTGTATTTAATCCCTGCCTGACCTCTCCCCCTGACTGCACTTGGGAACTTTGGACTGTTGAAGAGCATCAGGTTTGAAGATGATTCTCACATCCCCCACTTCCCAAATTTAGGATACTGGCTTTTATGCAGAAGCATAGAAGCTTGAGTAATGCAACTGACCTTGTAGTTGACTCTCGTTTGAGAGGGAATTCTGAACGGACTGGATGATTTCTGTGGTCTATTCCTGCCTGAATTATCCTACAATCCTAAAAATGTCTTGTCAGCTTTGCATAGGTTTTACACCTCTGATGCCTGGAAAGGCTGACCTGAAACAGAGACTAGACAGAGCAAAAGGGATAAAATAAGTATTTATTGAAAGGATACACTTTGGCCAGTGCAAGAGCCCAGTCGTGGCTACACCCAGATCAAATCCAAGATGGATCCTAGCCATGAGCCTTTACACTTTCATAATTTTTGTTCATCTACATATTGGGGTCAATCATCCAACCACAGCCACAGGCTATGATGTCTCAGCCTCTTGGCTTGCTCCCTTTCCCTCACCATTGTTTCTGCTTTTTGGGTACTTGTCATCCTTGATTGTCTAGCAAGGAAAAAATTGTTTTGTCTAACTACCTTGTGAAGAGAGCTTACTAACACCTAATATGAAGTTTCAGAGTTACACACTAAGCAACACAGCTTCTGGAAAAATAGAAGAGCTAAAACCCAAGGCATCATCTCCATGTTTTACCTTCTCCCCCATGTCTTATCTTGTTAGTCCCTGCTGCTGCTTTGCATTCAGCTCCCTTTTGCAGCCCAGAGAGCCCCTGCCTGACCATCAGCAGTGCTGGATTGTGCCCGCCTCATCCTTTATGAGTCTTTGCATTGTCCTTTTCCTTCCAGAGGAACAGAGGTATTATGACAGTTCTGCTTATCAGTCCGAGTAGCACTACACAAACATCTCTTTATAGTCCCATATTATAGAAGGGTGGTTAAACTGTCTTTTGGATCTGTGCCATTTCCATCATCTGGGAAAGGAATTGTTCTGTTAGATTGCATGACTAACTACAGGATAAGTTTTCCCTCCTTCCAGTGTTGTGTCCTGGTTAATGCATGCTGGGGTTTATGGGTCTAAAGGTCCCTTTCCCTGTCCCTGTACAGTCACCATGCCTATTGCTTGCTGAATGATAAGCTAATGTTTCCTTGGTTAAACCTGGTATTGGCACAGTTCCTTTTTATAATCCCTGACAGCCAGGAGGTAGCTGCTGTTAAAATTATGATTATAGGCAATGTGAGAATAGTAGGAAAAATGTTTTTTCCTACTTGAAAGTAATAAGTAGCACCTGTATATAACTGAAGCCCAGTGCTTACAAATTACATGTAATTCTTAAAAAGCACATGCATAAAGAACAGGAAACAAATGCAACAAGGCAGGAAACACTTTCCCTTGATGTTCAGTTCAGCATTATGCTGATATTTAGCATTTCATTGCTGTTTCACAAATACATCTGCTCAGTATTAGAGCAGGAAGCAAGCTAGTTAAAGAAAGCACAGTTAAAGAAACACAGCCAGTATCCAAAAACTGTATGTTGAGATCCACAGGAGGAAATGTCCAAACAAATGCTTGCTAGCCTGTGGTAACCTGCTGGCAAGTAGACTGCCTGAGAGGAGGTGAAGATCATGGATTCATAGAATATCCTGAGTTAGCAGGGATCCACAAGGATCAAAGTTCATCTCCTGGTCCTGCACAGAACCAGCCCCAAGAGTCACTATGTGCCTGAGAGCATTTTCCAAACACTTCTTGAACTCTGTCAGTCTTGCTGCTATGACCACTTCCCTGGGGAGCCTGATCCAGAGCCCAAGCCCCCTCTGGGTGCAGAACCTTTTCCTAATATCCCACCTAAACCTCTCCTGACACAACTTCAGGCCACTCCCTTAGGTCTTGTCACAGAGAGGATCAGTGTCTGCCCCTCCTTTGCACCTCATGAAGAAGTTGGAGACCAAGGAATGCTACTAGCATGTCATAAGTGTGAAAAGTCAACATACACCTGAGGGTTAGGATGATCTGGTGCAACTGTTAGAATGAATTTTGTATCACAAATCATTTCTAGATGTGATATTAATGCTGCCCTCTGCCACTGCAGCTGTGTGATAAATAGGCAGTGTTGGACTGGGCTCCCATTACAGAACTGGATACTACAGAAAAAGGTCTAAGATAAATAAAATTTAAAATATTTCCCTGTGCAAAATATACCAATTAGAAAGAAAAAAAAAAAGAGAGGAGCTTTGTGAAATGATGTTCTGAATGAAGTCCTGTTCTCAGGGCTGTAGCATCAGAAAGCTTTGCAGAGAATGGGTGTGTTGGGCCATGGCTAGTTTGAGCTGACTGGAGGGGCAGGTTCAGCCTGTGCCCCAGGTTGTATCTAGGAGAAGTTGTGCAGGGTGTATCCAGGCACAATCCAAAAACTTTTACTCCTGCACCACCTTGGACTCCA
>PYHW01010375.1:4165051-4210046 GCA_013186435.1 Turdus rufiventris | reverse complement strand
CAGTATCGTAATTTAACGTATACTGCAGCGGTCATCCAAAGTACTGGAATTACCAAAATCACAGCAATTTCACGACCATAAGGCGCACCAGACTATAAGGCACACCCACCAAGAGTTGCAACTCCGTAACTGAGATAAGGCGCACCAGACTATAAGGCGCACTAATTTTTTTTGCAGCGAGGAGCTGCGCGGCGCGCAACAAAGTAGCGAATTACTGGCAGGTTCTCAATTTGCAAAGTTTTTTGCTGCTTTTTCGCCACTTTTTTGCTGCGATTTTTCGCCGGTTTTTGGCGATTTTTCACCGCTTGTTCGCCGTGATTTTTCGCCATGATTTTTCGCCGTTTTTCGCCGCGATTTTGCGCCGCTTTTCGCCGCAATTTTTTGCCACTTTTCGGCGTCTTTTCGCAGTGATTTTTTCACCACTTTTTCACCGGGATTTTTCGCCTGTTTTCACCCCAATTATTTGACGCTTTTCGGTGGCTTTTCCCCGCGATTTTTCACCGTTTTTCGGGGGCTTTTCCCCGTGATTTTTCAGCGGCTTTTCACCGCGATTTTTCGCCCTTTTTTTGTTGCGATTTTTCACCGCTTTTTGGCGGCCTTTCACTGCGATTTTTTGCCGGTTTTTGGCAATTTTTCACCGCTTTTTCACCGCTTTTTCGCTGCGATTTTTCGCTGTGCTTTTTCGCCGCTTTTTACTGTGATTTTTCGCCAGTTTTCGGCGGCTTTTCACCGCGATTTTTTGCCGCTTTTTGCCGCAATTCTTCACCGCTTTTCAGTGCCTTTCCCCACGATTTTTCACCGCTTTTTCGCAGTGATTTTTCGCTGTGCTTTTTTGCTGCTTTTCACCGTGATTTTTCACCAGTTTTCGGTGGCTTTTTGCCGCGATTTTTCACCGCTTTTCGCTGTGATTTTCCGCTGGTTTTCGGTGGCTTTTCGCCGCCATTTTTCGACGCTTTTTCCCGTGATTTTTCACCACTTTTTCGCCACGATTTTTCACCGCGCTTTTTCGCCACGATTTTTCGCCATTTTTCGGCGGCTTTTTGCCGCAATTTTTCGCCTGTTTTCACCCCGATTTTTTGACGCTTTTTGGTGGCTTTTCCTCGCGATTTTTCGCCACTTTTCGCCGCAATATTTTGCCGCTTTTTCGCTGCGATTTTTTGTCACTTTTCGGCGGCTTTTCCCCACGATTTTTCACTGCTTTTTCGCCACTTTAAGGCAGCCTTTCGCCGCGATTTTTTGCTGCTTTTCCCCACGATTTTTCACCACTTTTTTGACGCGATTTTTCATTGCTTCTCGGCACTTCCCCGCGGCCACGCCACTTCCCCCCGCTTCTCCCTACCCGGCAGCCGCGCTGGTTCCCAGTTTCCCCCGCCCTGCGGCTCCCGCAGTTCCCACGGTTCCCGACTCCCCCTGCTCAGCCACAGCTCCCGTGGGTCCTGGCTCATTTGCAGACCGCACTTCCGGGTTTGCAATTTTCCGAACTTTGTAGATCAGATAAGGTGCACTGGACTATAAAGCGCACTTCCGGGTTTGAGGTAAAATTTTAGTCAAAAGGGTGCGCCCTATAGTTGTGAAATTACTGTAATCCCTTTAAGAAACATTTTTAGAAGAAACTGAACAGATATTAACTGGGATTACCTTGTCTCCTTGTATGCTGATGCCAGGCGGCCCAGGTTGACCAGGCAAGCCATCATGTCCCATAACACCCTATAACAGTCAGTGAGATAAAAGAAGAATTAGGAGGTAAACTCCTGGTAACACTTAGAGAATAATCCCAAAGTCACTGCAAGCAAAAAAATCAAATGATGTCAAAGACTCTAGGTCTGATTCTTCTCAGGTTTATGTTTTCTCACTGTGGGTCTTAGTAATTATCATTGGCAAATTCTCAGGAAAGCAAAGGAACAATTAATTTGAAAATAATTTAAGAATAAAATTTATTCATGACACAGAGTGATACTTTCCTCATTTTTTCCCTACATGGGAGACAACAGAAACCAGGTTTATAGAACAGCCTTATGCAATCTCAAAAGAGAGGCACAACAGCAGAGGTACAAAGGACCAGAGCTATAAAACCTAGTGTAAGTAAATCTGCCAGGCATTTTAGCTAGTTCTTGGGCACTATGGGCATATGCCAAGCCCCTGTGGTGCCACAGTCTCTAGGAGCACCAGTCATTCAGAAAATTCTAGGTGGGAAGGGATGAGAGAAAAGTCAAAGCACCACATGCTGATTTGTATCAATAAAAGACAGGTAGAGCCCTTCTGTTTGCAGCCTTTCTGTTTGAAATGTTAATCTAACATTTCAAAGTGACAAAGTGAAGTATATACTTTTGATTACATCAAAACTAAATGATTGATTTTCTTTTTTTAAAAAATTATTTTTAATTGAAAAAGTTTTCAAAATTTGATCAAACTTCTTAAAAGTAACTGTCAAACTCAGGTTGGACTTTCAGTTACTTTCTTATAATAAATAATCACTGTGCTCCAGTACAGTAAGTGGAAATCATTCAGTGGTACGTATATTACCCAGATTTTGTATATGTTGAATACATAGGCAGAGATACAAGAAAACTTGGTCATCATGAAATAAAAATGTATTGTTCTAAATAATTAACTTCTAGATGTTAGCGATGTTTGAAAAGTCATCATCTCTGGAGACAAAAAATTTGTAACAAGTTTTCACAAAATCCCTTGTGAAAAATACTGGTTTTATATGTATATACATACATATACATACATACATACATATATATCTATATATCTATATCATCTATATACTAGAGGTGGGTCATCTCAACCAGAAAGCCTCCTCTTTGCCAGGCTGAACAATCCCAGGTCTCCCAGCCTTTCCTCACAGAAGAAAGACTACATACACATCCTTCCCTTGGAAACAAAATACTATTTCCCCACAGAGAAAATATTTTTAATTCTCAAAGGGAAGAGCACATAGTGTCACACAGTGGTTGGATTTTGACACTCAGTCCAAACTTGCTCTTCAAACAAGCTCTGCCAGTATGATTTACCAAGGTACTGAAATTGTAGCAGCTTTCAGAAAACAGGTAAAATCAGACACATCCTGATAAAGTATTCGAGCCCCGCTGTTTATTGCAGATCTGGAGCTGATAATAGCAATGTTTCTTCATTCAGATACCAGTTTATACAAAATGGCACTGGAGGGTTCTGTTGCTCTCTGCTGTTTGGCAAAAAGTTACAAAGGTATATCTATCTTTAAACTAACAGAAAGTTGAGAAATATACACAATGATACACACTGTTTCTCCTCATTGCCTTTGCAAAAATAATTGAGGGCTAAACCTGCAATAAAGAAATCCAGGCAAGTACTGAATTTCTTATCATATAATTATGTCTTTTTTTAATTATAAATCACTTCAGTGGAGGGAGAAAAATTGCTCAGATGTTGCATGCTGATTGTTTATAGAATTAACTTTTTGTTTTCATATTTCTTTCCTAATGGTTTTAATAACAAAATCAATTTGATTTAATTTGATTGAGCAAAAATTGCAAACATAAAATTCACATTTAACATATCTTCCATCACAAAAGAATATCTTGGGAACAGGACAGATACAAGCGGAAGAAATGCATCATTTAACTAATTTACCAGCCTGATAGCTCTGTTCAATCTCCAGATGTAATCTCATAAAGTTTAGCCGCAAATGAAATTTTCATCCCATTAGTATTCTTCCTAATCCAGTTGGTAGAAGTGTATGGTTAGTGACTATGTTTGCATGCTTGATTTCTCCTGAAGCTGCACCAATGTAAATCAATAACTGATGAAGATCATGTGGCATCTGAGAGATCAGGGTCTGGCCACCAGCATCACAGAAGAGCACAAAAAACTTCAGCATGGCATCATACCAACCTTGGGACCCATGCTTCCCCATCCTGCTGGCCCTCGCGGCCCAGGAGGGCCTCGAATTCCACGGTCTCCCTGAAAATAGTCACAGAAATCAGTCATCACCTAGTAAATATTACATCTTCCATCCACTTATGAAGCAGTCAAACTACTGAGCTTAAAAACAAGCCAAACAAATGCTACATAAATAACCAGCTGCTTTATAGGTAGGTATAAAAGAAAGAAAGAAAGAAAGAAAGAAAGAAAGAAAGAAAGAAAGAAAGAAAGAAAGAAAGAAAGAAAGAAAGAAAGAAAGAAAGAAAGAAAGAAAGAAAGAAAGAAAGAAAGAAAGAAAGAAAGAAAGAAAGAAAGAAAGAAAGAAAGAAAAGAGAAAGAAAAAAAGAAAAAGAAAAGAAAAGAAAGAAAGAAGCCCAAAATACAGGCAACCTCACAATTTAAGCTCTAGGTGAAGAACATAATTTCCCAAGCAAACATCCATGTGATCAGTCAGAATCACTGTCAACAGGGTTAGGACTCTACTTTGCAGGCTTATCAGCTACCAAAAAAAAAAAGGCAAATAAACTATTTGGAAAAACCCATTTGGAAACACCACTGTTTTCCCATCACATTTTGCAGGGCTTATCAGGATGCCCAAGGAGCTTACTAGTGGAACCATGATCATGATGCTCTTTATTGATACTGTGCTTGTTCTGACACTAGAGACATTTAATTTCCAGAACTGTCAAATTTTGACATTTATGTAAATTAAATTAATTTTAATAGCATCAATATAGATGAATAAAAAGAACAGCACCCTGTTTTTTTAAAAAGCCCTAATATACATATATTCACCTCGATTTCAGAAGGAAATGAGGCTTAAGTGATATATTCTGCCTGCGCTTCTGTTTGTCTGTGTTCATTCTCTTTCTTTTTTTCCAGTACATTCTGAACTCATGAGTTGATTTCAGCCAAATTGATCAGAAATGTACAGGCCTTGACCATATGAATTTTCAACACTTTTGGTGATAGTTGGAGGTTGGGTAATGGAAAGACATTCAATTTATGCTTTTACTGAAGAACAAAGAAAATCCAGAGGGGACTCATCCCTCAACCATCAGGAAGAGAAAAGCAGCAGCTATCTGGTGAGGGGAAGATGAGTGTAACAGACAGCCTGGTGTTGCCCCTCGTGCTGCAGAAAAACCTAGCAAGGGAGATGGGGAGTCAGGAGACATTAGTGATAGAGGAAATGCACAGCAACAGACAAGGTAGTTCTGTTTTCCTCAGACTGACATTGTACAAGTGAGGGAATAGGCACGCATTCAGCGCATGATTACTAGAAAAGTCCTATCTATTCCTTGAAAAGAAAAAATAAGTCTATAACTGATAAATTAGAGATTGCTGTTTAGCTTGATATTCCTAAACCTATTCCTATGCAGGCAAGTGCAATGCACTGAGAAGCTGTTGATCATCCCGTATATTAAAAACAGAGCAGAATATTTCTAGACAAAATTAAAAAGAAACCATGACAAAAACTATTACTTGTACTGAGTTTTGCACTTGGAAAAGCTGTAGAAAACTGTGCCTGCAGAGGGAGCATTCGATCTAGGAGAGAGGTGCAAGTATAAATTACAAATCACAGATGTCACTTGAGTTGTGGTAGGTGAAATGAAACAACATATCAAACAGATTAAAATGGAAAAAAAGCCCAAATCTTCCTATGTTCTAGGAAGAATGTGTGCAGTATCACAGTGAATGCTTTCAGATCATTAAAATTCCCAAGACATCACTGCAATCTGTGTTTTTTAATCTATGGCTAGGACACTCTCATACTAAGTCCCAACATCTGTGCTACTTATGCAAACATACTAGGGCCCAAACTCTGCTCAGGTTTGAGGGACTTGGAGAGGTGGGAACTCTGATTACAAAGGCTAAGGCTTAGACTAAGTTTATAATGCCCTCCTTCTTGATGTAACAGTTACCTTTTGAATTTAGTTTCCTGTTTCATCCAAAGCACTGGAGCCTGGCCAGTGAGTCAGGACACAGGCATGGTATATGGATGCTCTTAGCTTTAAATTGCTGTTTCAGAGTGGCTGGGTGCCACCTAAGTGCCATGTTCAGTCAGGAGGAAATTCTTCCCTCAGATGACCCAAGGCTTTTGTATCAGACTTTCCTTGCTAATGCAAAGAGCCAAGACATTGGCAATATGTCCATCTTCCTATGTAGTAACTTCTATTATCAAAGGAATATTTATTTGTTCTCAATGTCCCTACAACCCAATACAATCTTAAGCTGTTTGTAGGACAACCCTTCATGAGCAAAAGTTGTGTAGAGCAGCCAAAGCTTACCCTGTCCAAGTCTCTCTCTGAAATCTACCAGGAATGCCAGAGTTAAGATATTACTTTACAAATATTATTTTAAAAGGTAATTTTTTTAGAGATCCTGGAATGGTGTAGCCTGTAAAACAGCCTGTGAGCTGCTGTGACGGAAAGTGAATGGGAGGTTACCAAACATAAATGATTCCTTATGGCCCAGTACCCAGTACACCTACAACCTGCTCTTAGACCTGCCCTGACCAAAAACAGCCTAAGGGTGACCTGAAGTCATCTGTCTCTTCCTCCCATGGGTAACACAGTTTTCCACAGGGTCGTTGCAGGTGAAGGATTGAATTTTAGCCTCACATGCTTAGCTAATACCAGATGTCTCATTGAAAAGATCTTTTGTAGAGCTTTATAGTAATCCTCACAGTTTCTGTTATTTCTTGGTTTAAAGAAAAAGACTTTTCTTTTGCTTTATGAGTTGTGAAGTGGAGCAGTTCTTTTTCCTAAGGTGTCATACTAAACTGTCCTTCAGGGAATTAGTTTCAAAAACGATTAATACTGGTTTTTGATGAGGTCTAATTTATTTCCTGTATTGTGCCTGTAGACAGGCTTGACACCATCAGCAAAACAGTGAACTAGAAAAACACCACCAAATAAAGAGCTGAGTCAAGACATGGTGAAGTGTGGGATTCCAATGTCTGTTCTGTATCTTTTATTAAAGAAAAAACCAAAACATTAAATGACCTAATGGTCAACTGAAAAGTAAATCTTGGATTTCCCAATATATAAACCTCATTTATCGTGAAGTATTATATTTGATACTGAAACATACAGCAGACATTGCACTACTCTCTTTAGGGAGAGTTAATGGAAATAACAGTATTTGTAAGAACAACATATTATGAAAAAAGGAATTACATCTCTACTTTCCACATTTGAGTTCAAATAGGCAAGCCCCAAGCTGCAAAAGTTGTTTATATTGCAACTGGATCCAGCCCAAATGTTCATGCACTAGGGACTGTGCTAAGGACTTTAATAATCTTTCTGCTATACAGTTACTTGCTTTATTTCTAGTGCTGTGCTCTTGCTGCCCAGTAACCTAGTTTGCAACAGTGCTTTTAAATCAAATTTTTATTATATTCTGACATTATGTGCTTCTGTTTTAATGCCACAGAAAACAGGGTTCTGACAGGACTGAATGCATCCCACATGTTCCAATTTTGTTTTCATGTGAATTTGACCTCTGATACATAAAATTCCTGTCTAGCAGTGTGCACATATGTGAGCCATTTCTGAAAGCAGAGAGAACAGAGCTTTGATTCAGATGAGTGGAACATTCCTATATAATGATCCTCAAAGGAATTTCAAATTAACTAGTGTGTAAATTTATGAGCCTCTTTTATCAAATAAATGTTCTTTTTTTATATGTAGAGATTGACACTATTTTTACTTTTTTTTTTTCTTTTTTTTCTTTTTCTTTAGGGGTAGGAGGAAGGTATAACAGGTAGCCAATGCATTTACATTTCATTTGCAAAAACAGAATATTTTCCATTTTATGAACTAAGTTCTGGGGGAATTCTTGAAATTCAAGTGAGTTGTTTTTCCTTGTGGCACCTTTGCTACCAAGACATTAATCAAAGATTAAAAATCAGAATGTAATACAGGCAAACAGGAGCAAAAATTGAGGGAATGAGATGTTTATATATTTAATTTCTTTTTTTCAAGTGCACTCTATGTCTGGTGTGGAACAAGACAAGTAAATCAGACATGATATATCTTGCTAGATAATGCTTGCTTAGGTGCACTACTCACTGCAAAACCTACAGCTGCTCACTCTGCATAAAACAACAAACATTTCCCTTAAAATGACTAACACACCAATCTAGGGGCATCATCAAAAAGAAGCCTACTTACTTTAAAGCAAAAAATACAAATTAAATTTTTTACCGATGTTTTTAACTCTTGAAGTTTTTTATTATCCTGACAATGTTAGATAAGCATTACTTTGAGTAGGCAGGTTTGGGGGGCAGTATCACACTGTAACACAAATAAAACATAGATCCATGAAAACTTTTCATTTATTTATATTACTCCCCTCTCTTCCCACTGAAGTTGTGATGTACATTACTATACTTCATAATCCTTCAACCATGGCATCATAGTGGGAGACCATCTTTTTTGATATGACTTTCAAATTCCTTTTCTTTAGGAAACACTACTTTCCAGAATAATTCAGACATAACAATACCCCGAGACACCCTGTAGTCATAAGTAAAATCTTTAACAATATCTGCCTTGATAATTTCTTACAAGATTCTAGGATGTTAATGAAATGTTCTTCTGTAGTATCAAGAAACATGCTTTATAAGACTACATTATATCAAGCCTAATATTTCTATTTGGAAAGGTATAGTCTCACAGAAAAATCTATTCAGTTTGGCCATGTGCATTTTTTTTAAGTTATGTTGAATAACATAACTGAAATTACTTTTAGTTCTTGCATCACTTGATATGAAATGCCTTGTATTGATAGACAGTAATTCAGAATAGAAGCATAAAGCCAGGTTTCCAGGATCACTATGCCATTGTGATTATTCTATAGTCAAATCATTCTAAGAATTAATGTCCTTCAATTTTTACTTGACTGTGAATGTTTTTGAGAGGTTATTGCAGTTCATTTTAAATGTGAATTCTTCTGTTCTGAGAACCGAAGTTGGGAGTTCTTTCTGTTTGGGAAAAATCTTGTTTAGGCAATATTTCTTCTGCTTCCTCCTGCAACAGGCCACCTGCTTCTTATTTCACATATGCAATGAGGAAATCATTAATAAAACCACTCTGGGACATTTTAAAGCAATTTGTTGTATGCTTCTAGTCTTAAGTCTCTTTTTCTGACTTTTTATAACATAACTATTACTATGTAACTTTTTAGGTGAGTTACATACTGCTTATAGTTTCATAAGACTTTATCTGTTCTGTATTTTATAAAAAATCTTGGAAGCATTTCAGTGTTGTACTTCTAATCCCTTTATCAGTTTTTTTTTGTTTATTTGGGGTTTTTTGTGACATTGCCTCTAAACAAATACGAATTTTAGATAAAGGTTTATACTCTTCTCATAGGAATCCAAATTAAAAGATATCTCAGTAGTTCCACTTAACCCTTAACTCAATTTTTGGCCTTCTCCCTCACACTTCTGCCAGAGAAAGGAAAGGCATAACTATTAGGCAATACTGTGTTTGTTTGGATCCTGACTTCCACATGGAAACACCAGCATCTAGAAACATCCTGGGCTTTGGATGTATGGAAAACCTGCAGATTTGCATCCAGTCAGAGGATAAAGCAAGAACTACTTTCTTTCACATCAGAAAAGTCTATCACAAGCTTTTCTTTTAACAGAAATGAAAAGTGGGAGATGAGAATGCAGCATTTTGTCATATATTTGCCATTCTTATCCAAGGCATATTTTGGAAGATATCTACTTTGTTTACAAGTCAGATGCATTGGTTAATCATTAGCATTGGACAAATACCTTTGGTCCAGCATCTCCCACGCCTTTTGGTCCTGCTGGTCCCTCAGGGCCTCTTAGTCCTGGAGGTCCCTGGTACAGCAGAGGAATAAAGCATGTCAGTAGTTGTCCCAAGGTACTTGGGTTCTTCAACAAATTAGGTAATTTCTTCACATTTCTGATGTGTACTGAGCAACAACCATCCTCAGTCCCAGATGGAAACCTAAGAAGACTCAGATTGGTGGAAAAAAGTACAATTCTTGACTTAAGAGCATTGTTCTCAGCTCAGAAAAAACAGTGAGAAAGCAGACATTGCTCCATGATTCATGTGCTGCAAGAATTAGACAACTGAAATACCAGAGCTAACCCGTCTAAATTTGGGGGTTAGGTAACGCTAACATACTTTCGTGTATTTGTGTTTGGGTAATCTGTTCTCCTGAACTCCCTGCTCAATTCATCCATCCCTTCAGCTGCCTTGCACACTGTTGGAGGGATTCCCAGGCTCGCTTTCAGGATCCGTAGGGCGGATGGCTTTGACCCATCCTGCTACCTACTTAGCCACATAAATCTTGTCCATGTCTGACATTGCTTTATTAAGTTGGTCTTTCCAGCTCACTGGGCATGGAATTGCAGGGGAAAGATGTCACCATGAGAGAGCACAACAGAGCCTTTGCACATTGCACAACATGAAATGTGTCAGGTACGTGACATTACACCAGGAATTCTGAGTGAATGCCCTATGTAATAATTCTGATCCCAAAGGATCTTCTCAGCATCAGTTTGAATGATAGGAAATTGAAGCTGAGTAGGAATTTGGAAGCACTCAGGTCCCACCTCAGTGCATTTGGGAGTGTTTGCAGGGCTGCAGTTTGAAATAAAGCTGGATTAGGCACATAAAGAAAATAGTGCTAGTGGAAGTTTGACATGTGGTGGTTGAAAGATGGCAACAGTACTTCCCCTTTCTAGGAGAAAAGAGAGAGGCTGGTCAAACTTGTCTGTGTGGTTTTGGGTGACTGAAATTTAGGACAATATGTCCTTGTAATGGAATGTGCCAGCTGGAACGCTCAAATATTAATTCCCTGTGAAGCCAGCCATCAGAAAAGCATGAGGTGGAAAATCTTCAAATATGAGGATTTAAGTTCCCAGTATGAAAACAGCTGAAAATCCAAGGAACTGAAACTGCAAAATTTGGTCAAGCAAATGGTATTAGAAATCTTCATCAGGGAAGAGTAAAGAAAAGGGAGGGAGTAAAAATAATTCAAAGCAGTGATATTGAAACACATATGACCAGCCATAAAGATTTTTATGGAATTACATGGTATCCCTTTCATGACAATGAAATGAGAACCATTTATATCCAGTTCCAACTGCTTGTACAACTGGTATCTAGGTAAGGGCTTCAAAATATCCATAAAACACTTAAATTAGCTAAAGGATTAGTTACATAATTAAATCTACACAACTAAATATTGGGTTATTACATAGATGGGGTTTTTTGAGGGGTGTGTTGTTTGGTTTTTTGTTTGCTTGTTTGTTTTTGTTTTTGTTGTTGAACACAAAGTACAGAATTAAAATTGTACTTACAGCTTCACCTTTGCCACCTTTGTCACCTCTTGCTCCTCGAGGTCCAGGTGGTCCAGGTGGTCCTTGGTCCCCCTAAACACAAAATAGGAAGTCCATTATCTGGACTATCACAGTGTAAAGTATATTAACAAATATGTAAGAAAGTTTTTCAAAATCTTCTTGGAAATACAGAAAATATGGGAATAGCAGTTACCAGCTCTTGAAATTAATTCACAAAGTTCAGGAATTTCTGTGCTTTTTTTTTATTGTGGTTTCAATTGAAATCGTTAAGATTTTGGAAGAATAAGAATTCTTATTAGGAAATTGTTAATTTCTGGATTTGTAGTTGCAGAGTGAAATTTTCAGAACATTGACTTTATATTCAGCCCATACAAAGTCAAATTTTTTTCAGAAACACACTTCTATCAGTTTGAGGGCATGCTTGAGTAATGAGAACTGAATTCAGAATACTGAAACATGATATGCCAGCCTTAAGTTATATGGTGCACATTTTGCACTTCCTGAAGATCACATTGGTTCTCTCCTACATTAAAGCAAAACTTCATTCTACAAGGGAAAGTAGGAAAAGACAGAAATACAACAGTTATAAGAAAAAGATCAGCCTAAAATGCTCTCTTATGAAGAGACAATCACTCCTGCTGTTGACCCTTCCACTGACTCCTACTAAAGGTTTGTGCATCTGCAAAACCTCAGTGCTTCCGTTCATGGCCAGACGAGACGCAAATAGCACACTTTCCCTCTTCCCTCATTCCAGGGAGAGTTTTCCTGACATTTTATGAGAAAATTAGCTGGGTTTGCAATAGACTGTTCACAGGACCCAGAAAGAAATATTACTTGGAGGCATCTCTGAGGGTACGCTGTTGGTCTGTACTGTAGATGCTCACATGCCAGCACCAGCAATGGGAAATCACCACTGATGTGAGTAGATCACACACTCACCTCCCTCTTGAGCATGGTGTGGATATTGTGGCTGCTCAAAGAGAGCTGCACACCCTTCACTCCATCCTACAGAACCAAGAAATACTAATACACTCCACAAAAGAGTGTTGTAGAGTGCTGCCAGCAACCCCTTGAGTGTTGTTAATGTATGTAGGTATCCTCAAGAATAATTACCTATAAATATACAAATATTTCCCTGTCTACTCCAGACAAAGGAAATATCAAGGAAAATGAAACAATAAGGGACAGAAAACTGCTGTTTCATTGTGCATTGTACCTGTAAATTTCTACAATCATATAATACTTCAAGAAACCAAGAAGAGAATCCAGTTAGCAGCTCAGACCTCAGCAGCTGGTCTGTCTTAATTCAATGTCCATGTCTGGACAACAAATCATCCTGTACTCTAGCTGGATATACAACTAACAGAAACTTTTGGCCAAAATCTCCTGTTCCACAAATGTCTCTACCATAGATGCAAATAATCTATTCTTATTAACCAATTTAGTCTTATCAGAAAAATGGAAGGGTCTCCTACAGATGTACATCATAGGTTCAGGCTAACAGGTAGGAAAATGAAGAAAGAAACTTCTTCAAGGCAGACTCAATGTTCTGGTTAAGATGAAGCCCTGAAATTACTGTAGATGAAATGTGGCTAGTGATGCAAGCATGCCTTATGCTTAAGTAAATTTTATACCGTAGGTCATTCCTATATGAATAGCATCCATTCTTGAATCCAATGGGACAGTTTCACTGACAGACTTTAAACAGACCCTGACCACCAGATTCAAACTGTGTCAGCTCTCAGAGATGTCTCTCCATGTCTCCTAATTTTCAAATGGTGGAATTCAGATGCACCTCTGTAAAAATTTAAACAACCAGCATGCTTCCAGATCATAAATAGCTTTATAATGGAAAGTCAATTTCACCTCTTCCTAATTCTTAATATCCATAGTTCTTAAACTGTGGATAAAATGAGAAATGTTTTAGAAATGTTTAATAACATTTTTATTTAACAAGAAAGGAAAACAAGGATCCTGGGTTCATATCTGTTTTTGCTTCTAATCTCACAGTAAAAAATAGCCAAACAGATGTTTTCATTTATTCCTAGGAGGCTGCAGTAAATACCAAATACATGTTAACACATTCTCTTCTATGAGAATTGGGATTTTGTCAAGTGTCTGGATTCGCTATTAGTAGCATAACTATAAACGCTGTAAATCTACTTATGCTAAATCTACAACCAAATCTTATATAAGGAACAGTTCTCTAGTTCAGATCAGTTTGTTGGGGTTTTTTAAACACTAACACAAGAGATGGCCCAGGAGCAATTCTGTGATTCCTGCTTCCACAGTTTTGCGGTGTCTGGAAGAGAAAATCACAGTGACTCACTCTAAGTCACTGCACTGGTAAGAAAGCAAATGCCCCTGATGCCACAGATAGTCTGCTAAATGAATAAATCTGCTATTACAGCCTTTCCAGGACAGGTTCTAAAGTAGTTTTCCAAAGCAGTAATATGAAGATAGTTGCTTCTACCCATTTTCAAAATAAGAGCAAAAAAATGTATATAAACATAAATCTTGCATCCATGGTCATTATAAAGGACATGAAACAGCTGTCATAATCAAAACCTAATTGATTAAGGATATGATTGGACAATTAACTAATGTTCATCACTTCTTTTTATAAGAATAATAGAGTGGAGTAATTTCTAGATAAGGAAATTTAGAGTTTTCAAAAATCAGAAATAAAAGTTACTGAATGGTTCAATGTGCTATTCAACATCTTCTGGTAGGGGTACTGATAGAACTGTGTCAAGCCAGGAGTAAATACCATTACTGGTGTGTTCCTAAAATGTTATCATGAAAAAGATTAAGTGGCTACATTTTGAGCTACATTGTGTTAGGTAGACATAAACTTCTGAATTTGGGTCTGTTGTCTGCATTTTCACAAAGTGAGGTGATGGAATTGAATGGAATATTTTATGTGCAGACACGGTAAAGTAGAAAGAAAAAAAAAAAAAGATATTTCTGAAGAAGGTTCCCAATTTGAGTCTGGAAAGCAGATAATGAGAATGGTACCTTTCCCTGAAATACTCCCTTATCAGAAGGGGCAGAAGCCTTAAAGAAAGTTGCAACCCAGATCACAAGTGGCAGAAGTACAATATGATATAAAGTGTGTTAAGAGGGGAAGAGGTGAATTTGAAGATCTGCCTTCCTAATGAAGACTTCTTATGGGAAGTTTTCAGAGTGAGGTACACTGGACTAGTTATTTATACAATTTTGTGTCTCTTCTTTGTGAAGACAATATGTTTATTTTAAAAATAGACATAACCTGGAATAAGGGAAAAGTTAAAGAACAGGTGAATTCCTTTACTTAAAAAGTTCAAGTCATGTCTATATTTTCTCAGGAGTTTTGCATGTCTCGCATTTATTTACTTTCTATCTTTTGCCTAAAAACCCCTACCGTTGGTCCCATTATTGAGTTTCCAGGAAGTCCATCATCTCCCGGTGGTCCCTTGTCTCCTGGATCCCCCTATCCAAAAAGAAACAAAATCAGAATTATATTAACTTATAATATTATATTATTCAGTTTTAACTTCGAGAGTTATACAAAAAAAGAACAAGTATTAGGTTCTTTCTTACAGTGACAATTTTTGACCTAGGTAATATGAGATCAGTATTTCTAGAGGAAGATTTGACTGCCTTGATTCTGACCTCTCTTACACTTCTGCTTCTCCCCAGCTGTGTAAAAGAGTTTGTTCTACCTTGACAAATAATTTGATGGCTTTAATTTTCAGAAGAAAGTAATAATTGAGTTTGAGAGGCCAGATGCACGTGTGGCTCCTGCCTGCTTTTGCCCACAAGCAGGTTGCATAACCTTGTTTCTGCCAGAGCACATAGAGAAGAGCAAGGAAATTCAAAGTGTTGAGACAGAGTATGTTTAGAAAGCCTACAGATGCAATGGTACAGCACTTCAAAAGTGCATGTTTCATAGTCTGAAGTCTCAGGGAAAAACTCAACTTTACCACAAATATTATACAACACAACTCTTTGGTAACAGCTCTGTCAGTGGCTTTCCCGGAAAGCAATAAAGCTTAGAATTCATGTTCCTTATGTTAACCCCTCAAATTTGGCTCCTTCTAGTGTTCAAACTTTTGCCAACAGATGTTTCACTTTACATTAAGGAACTAACAAAGAAAACCGAAATTTGCAATGAAAGACTTGCAATTTCTTGGAGAGAAGGACATGCAGTATTTCCGCGAAATGCAATTAAATGCTCTAGGGAATGAAATGCTCTGTCAAAACCACAGAGCAGCTGTAACCGTGACAAAGAAATATTGGAAAAAACAACTTTCTAATGTCACTGTCCCCATATTAGTAAGAGCATAATGACCATTAAGGGAAATAAAACTGCAGTCCCCAAACGGGGGTGTAGCTTAAAATAAATAAACTCCCAATGGACATGGACTTCAAATGGATGCCCAGGAATTAAGACCTCTACCAATCACTCATCACCATCTCAGATACTTAGAGATGTCCCAAGAAGACCTCAGACTCCCAGACATAACTCCAAGGTTTGAGAAACTTTCTCTGCATTAAAAATCTATCATAGCTGCCTTCTCAATGGCAGACACCAGGATGTTTTAGGAATAAAATTAGTAGTTATCATTGTACTTTCCACAGCCAATAGAAGAAACGGACCTGTGTAGCCTGTTAAATTATTGATCAACTGTCCAAAATGTAGTAGATGTTTATTTAAACTAAGAAGTTATGATGGAGCTGAAGAGACAAGGTTTTGTATATTTTTAAAAAATGGATTTGTATTTTATAATTACTCCAAATACTTGGAGTACTTTTTTTTCATCAGCTACTGCCCATATAAGCCCTGCTCTAAAATTTAGTAAAGAATTTCAAAAGATTCGTACAAACTTCCGTATTCATAATCATTGGATTTCGGATAATGGCCCATCTCCTATGAAAGTTGTATGAACTGTACTCAACAGAATAAAATCACAGTGAGAAAGGCAAGGAAGTCTACAAAGTTATTTTTCAGCATGAATTTACTAATGAACAATCTTGCCTCCCCTACCTGTCTATATAAAAATGTCAGTAACTAGAGAAACGTGAGGGAGACATTTAATGAAACCTGTCCTCACACAAGTTGTGCCTTTTAGCATGTCGCCTGTATTCGCCTCGCATAAAGTTTGTAACTTTATTATGCTTTGAAACCAATATAAGAACACTTCACAATCTTCTTTTTTCTTCTATGTGGTTACATTTTTACTCCAGGTATAACCTGAGTGTTTTGCATTTTTGTCTTTCTTTCTCTTCCATGCACAAACACATCATATCTTTGTGATGTCTTATTGCCAGACTGATGAGTACATTGTATATATTATAACCTCCTGTACTTGTGGGGTGGGACACACATATTTTTAAGGAAAGAAAAAAAATAGGGATGAAATTGCTTCAGAATGGTATGACACACATTAGTGATTCCCTCACTCTAAAAACTAACACCAAAGGTGAAAAGCATCAATTAAAGTTGAGTTACCTGACATATTATAACAGGAATAATTAAAGTAAAAAGAGTACAGTATTATTTAAATAGCGCAGAATTTTCAAATATTTTTAAAATCTTCAAAGTGAATCCACCTATTTTATTTAGCAGCACAAGTCTCACTTATTTGAGGTACTTTTTTCCCATGGAGAAAATGAGATGGATATAGCCCTAGGTATCTTATGCATAACATTTCATTTCAAGTAGTACCTACAGACCAGCTGTTCACTTGGAAGTGACAAACACTCATCTCAAAAACAAATCAGCATATAAACACCCTAGAACTATACATAAATGTACTCTTGCAGGGGTTTAATGCCATATTTTAAGAAGCAAAAAGCATAGCAAATTTGGAAAAAAAACAACTTCAAACCGATTAATTTCACAGAAGGAACCAAACTAAAACAGAAATCTAATAAGTTGTGGGGTTTTTTAACAAATGGCTTCAGGAGGAAATAACTATGTACAGAGTACAGCATGCCATTAAAGGGGTTGTCCTCCAACACTGTTCATTTTTAATACTTTTTAGTCCTTATTTCTGAAATTCAGTATTTTTGTTCATACAAAAAGGAATTTTAAGTTCTTTAAATCAGATTCTTTTAATTTTACAGAAATATACACTAGGAATTTCCAATCTCTGATCTCTAGGAAACATGTATCAGATAGTCACCTTTGGTCCAGGAGGTCCCCAAACAGATGATCCACGTTCACCAGGGAGTCCTCTCTGTCCAGGATCACCCTGTTATCAAATGGTATAATGCAGACTTAAACAGACAGTTTGACTTTCTGAACTAAAAATATCTACAGTACAGATCGACCTGTAAAACAAGCAATACTGTGAGAAATACTTAAATCAACATATTGTTCTTACGAAAACTGGTCTAAATCTCATGTTTTAAATAACTATTGGTTGAACTGTGTATTTGACTTTTTTAGCTTTAATTAATTTTTTGTGTCTGGCTTACAATCCAATGGAATAACAAGAACACTTACATTATTTCAATTTCCTTACAATTCATTCAGAGCAACACTTACAAAACATTGTAACAGAAAGTTAATGATTCAAAGTAAAAATCTGCAAAATATTCATGGTTAGAATCACTTGGACAACTTCGGTTTAGTGTATAAGTGCTCATGCATAACTATACATATATCTTACATATGTTATATATAACAAAGATTTATCTGTGTCATTTAGGACAGATGATGGAAGTATTTCTGCTTTCCCTTGTTCTATTAAGTCTCAAGATCAAATGCTTGAGAAATATTTATACTGCCTAAACTCTATAGAATTTTAAATAAAACACAAAGAGAAGGGTTACCATAGAAAAACAAGCTTACTTTTGATCCAGCTGGGCCTGTTGGTCCTGGAAGACCAATCTCTCCTTTGGATCCTTTTTCTCCACGGTCACCCTGAAGAAAACAAACTTTTTTTTTTTATAATCACAGCAAAGATTCATTCACAGGTCCAGCTACACAAATAGCCCAAAACACAACAATAATTATTAGAAAGATTTTTAGATACTCCACTCCAACTGAAATCCTGCTCATTTCTGGAATGTGCCCCAAATGTCCTAAATTTTATGAAATGAGAGACAAAAGTTCTGTCTACTAATACATCTTTCAGGCTTTTAATTTCATATTAAGATATCTAACTATTCTAATTTATCTTAGCTTCTCTCAACAGACTGAGCTAATTTGTCAACTCTGAACTTTAATGAAAATTATGTACTGAATTTTTAGGAAGTCTCTACTACCCTATTAACTTTAGGCTCTGTGTTCAGAGTTTGATTTTGCTGCACTTGTTCAGGCTTCAGAACACATCACTTTCTCTCTTAAATCCTTTAAAGTCATCTGCTAAATAGAGTTGATACTTACAACACAATGACTGAAAAAATAGGTCAGAATCCAAACTCTTACAAAAGTCTCTAGTATTTCCCCAGCATACATGTCAAGTCATACCTTTTGACCTGCAACTCCTTTGCCAGGGGGTCCATCTGGGCCTCTTGGACCTTCATCTCCCTTTTCCCCCTAACATAGATTAAATGATTAATTACTTTTCATGTAGCTAATTTTACTGATAGACTTATGAGAAATAATGATTGCAGAAATACTTTCCCCAAAAATGTCAATAAATATATGGTTAAATTTTTTTCCTACAAAATATAAAGTATTCTGTCTCTTAAAACCCTACAATCTCCTACATTCATATTCCTTATTTTCACAGACATTTGTAATAGTGCTATTTGCAACTGCATCCATCTTTTGTAGGAAGGATTCCATGCGTATACTTATAAGAGGAAGAGAAATGTTTGCAAAGTTATCAGAAAATGTCTTGATGGACCAATGCTGAGAAGTAATTTTAGACAAGTCTGTAGCCAATGGCCAATCTAAGCTGAAAATATGTGCCAGGAACATTGCATTAAATAACTCACAAACAGCCCACACAAAACATTCTATTAAGGAACATTACCTACAAAATACTTATGCATAATACAAGCCAGATTAGTATATGAGGACACCTGTAGGTAATTTAGAGAGTGAAAGGCAGATTAAAATGAGGTTAAAATCCATTTCTGATTTGAACTGTTGATGAAAGTGATATTACAGAGCCTGTTGTTGATAGGCATGAATCTGGATCCCACTTGGGTGAGACACTGTCACCTACAAAAACTGCTGTAATATCACCATGCTACTCACTGCAGACATCCAGCTGTTCTTTGCACTGCCCTGAATACCCAGGGTAGCTGGTCAGTACTACTATTTTTACCTTCAACGGGTTACAAGCACAGAATTAATCATCAGATTAAAGGTAATATGCAAGAGAAAAAAACAAAAACCCAGTATGACCATGTCTAACTTTAACCCAACATTTAATCTTAATTCTGATGCACTTCTGATACACTGGAATCTCACTTTTTGAGCAGTGGATGATACAAATTTTAAAAATAGAATTAAGTAGCAACAGAAATGCTACATATTTTGTCACATTGGAAGACTTACTGCTTCAGGATGGAGCTTGTCCAACTGGTATTTGCACTTTTAGGTGACAAAAATGTGAAGTTGCATTTTAAAAAATATATATTACTGTTCAAATATTTTCTAATTTAAATCCCACAGTCAAAAATGTTGATTTGCTTATTCCAAATTATGTTTAGTTTATCAATTCTACATGTCAGCCAGCTGCTAGCCTCATATAAGAGCTATACAGTAGTGGTCTGGAGCTCTCATTTAATGTGCTCTAAATTTCTATTTGCTATTTTGGGACTCCATGTGCTGCCCACACTGACGGAGCTTTACTTCTCGGTGTCACGAAAGATCTGAACAGGCCACGAGGAACAGGCTAAAGACATGAGTTATCTGCTCTCCAAGAAGATTGTGAAATTGCCCTGACAAAAGTCAGGGCTGCTTGCCTGCAGCTCGGTTGCTCATCCAGAGGGTAACCACTGTTATGAGCTTGTGGGACACATCTCACCCAGTCCCTTATCCCTGGCAAAAGTATTCACATATGCTTTCCTCAAGGATGAACTCCTTACCACTGCAAACCTGCAAATAATTTTTTCCTTCATCACCATTTTTTTTACATGTGGTAAAATATATTTCCTTACCTTTTTCCCTGCCAGCCCCAACTCTCCCTTTACCCCCTTCTCTCCTGGTGATCCTGGTAGACCTTTATCTCCCTTAAAGAAATAAAAATTGTTATGTCTGCGTATTTCAATAAATTGTTTCTTCTGTAAAATGGATCCAACATTTTGCAAAAATATTAATTAAAGATAAACAATATTTTTCCTTAAATAAAGATTGTTGTTTCCGGTAAGTCAAATCTTCTGTAGAGACAGTAAATTTTAATACCCATAAAATAAGTATTTGAAATTTCCCTCCAAGTTCCCCACCTGCTTCTTAAATCTTGGACTTGACTGAATGCTGTTTGTTATTCTGTGCACATGAACAATATTACATAAATGGAATTTACTTGGTAAGTCAAACATCTGGGACTTAAAGGATGGTCAGCCAAAAATGTCTGAATGGTGTTTTTGACCAGACAATAACCCCTCACCATTTGTACAAACTGACCAAGGCAGTACTTTTACCATTTACCACAAAGAGTTGAAAGAATCCATAGGAAGCAGTCCTGCCAAGCACTCTTTCAGGATCCAAGAAAAAATCATTAAAAACAGATGTCTGTGCCACCTTACCTGATTTTAGAGGCTCTACTTAAGTCATTAAAGATATGGTTTACAGTCTTCAAAATGGCATCTGAAGCCAAATCTTTAAGTGTTTAATGTCTTTTCCAACACATAGGCAGTATGACCACCGTTGTCACACAGACTGGCTTTTATTTCCCTCCGGAAAAAAACAGGGGGACAGAGTTAGCAACCTTTCCAACAGGCCCTGGAAAGACCTTATTAGTTTAGAAAAGATTAGGGGAAAACTTTGTTAGACTTATGGTAGTGGCAACGCTTTTATGACCATCACTGAAATTCCTTCTTATTTTGACCACAGTTAATTTACACCGAAAAATCTTCTGCTTGGTTTAGCAGCAATTAGTGGAAGAATTAAAAGACCATGTAAAGAACAGTTAAAAATAAAAGCAGGCTCACTTTAAGTCCTGATGAGCTAATTCCTGGAGGTCCTGAGTCTCCTTTTTGTCCCGGTTCACCTGGTTCACCCTAGCAACAAAAAGTCTTTAGTTTAATAGAGAATCACAATTTAGCTTAATTCACTACTTGCACGATTTAATTAGCTGCTTATATAGAGGTGGATGTGATGACATTCTACAATTCTATGACCCTTAGTGGTCAAGTTTTCAGACAAGCAATTTTCAACTGAAAAATTCTGTTCTTTAAAACCCCCTGTAACTTTTAAGACTGCGTCTATTTTATTTAACCCTGCAGTGGGCAGAAAGTCTAAATGAATCACTCCAACTCCCTTACGCTTTAATAAATTTTATTTTTTACTTTACAGGACTATATCAAAAACTCTTTGGTCTCTGAACAAAAAAAAATTTAGTCCAAATACAGAAAAATCAGAGATCCTGCTTTAGATAAAGTTTTAGCTTCGTAATTCTTTCTTCCTGTAGTTCTAAAACAGTTAGAGACAGGAATTCCATTATTCAATTTTGCTTTTTCATCTTAAAAGAATTGGCCTACCACATAACATGTTTTATGAGTATCTATTTTTCTCTACATTAATATATAACATTGTTGTTTTAACTGCTGCTTACATGCCAAAGTTATAACCAGAAGAAAATTATTAATTTTCTCATGTTTTTTCTACAGTGACTAATCTTTTCCTTTCATAAATCAAGGTTATTACTAAGCACACTTCTGATTTATAGTTCATCAGTTCATTCCACTTGCTCTTGTTATATTTCAGCAATTCCTCTTTCCTTGTCTGACAGTGCTCACCTGGCACTGTACCACTAGAGGCCTGGGCTTTGACAGCAGTAATTGTTTTCCTCACTTCCGTATTCTCTTCCTACTTTCCCTCCCTCTGCAGGGGAGGGTCAGCCAAGTACACTTCAGCTCTCTCTCCTGTCCTAGTCTTTCTGTCTTTGATTTTGGTTCTTTCTCATGATGACCACCAAAGACTGAAAGTGTGGTGGGATTAGCCTGAAGTCTCAAAACCATCACTGACCTAAAGCTAAACTGTTTGGTAAAATTATTCACTTGAACACAGCATATATGTGGCACCAAACTCACTGGACCCAAAGATGCCTGAAAGATTCTCTTTTTATAAATACGTGCTCCTTTAAAACCAGAACTTCACATTCACAAAAATTAAGGGCTGATGCTGAGCAGGCAGAAGTCACATGTTTTATTTTGGGAAGACCTTGATAACATGGATGGTTTTCTCGCTAAGATTCAAAAGGAATTGTTATCTCCAATGAAGTTGGATTTTCATCTCATCAAACACACTTTTGAAAAGCCTGGCAAAGACACTTATTGTTTCATGACAGGGCTGCTTTTAAAAAACGTCTGAACAATTACCTTTGGTCCTGGCCGACCAAAACCTTGAGAGCCTTTTGCCCCAGGGTTTCCTCGTGGACCCTATATACCCTACAAATCAAAATAAATGAGTTTTAGTGCATTACAGTCTTCCACATCTGAAAATCACCACGTACCCATCTTTCAGTTAATTATGATCTTATCTTGTTTTTATAAGAAATCTTCTTTCCAAAATTAACAGAACTCAGAAGATCTTTTGGAATGTTTCAGTTTTTCTTTATCCAACTGCAAAAGGATGTGTTCAAGTTTCAAAGGATTTAACATTCAGAACTGGTGGGTACTTGGCCTTGTAAAATTCTTATGTATAATATATCAGCAAAAAAGCAAGGCTATCTGATTTACCTCCTATGCAAATTATTATGCAGATTAGACCAAATTTACATTTGCTTATTTCTAAGACCATTAAAATCAGTCAAAATCAATTGCATTTCCAAGCTTTGCTTAAAAACTAGTTTGATATTTTTAAAAATGAAAAATCACTATGAAATTTTTTATGTCTTTACATCAAAATAACAACTCTGATATAATATAAAATGAAAACCGTATAAAAATACTCATTACATATGCAAAATGTAGACTTACCTGGCTTCCTTGAGTGCCTATTCCTGGTGGTCCTGGTGGGCCCTGTGGTCCTGCTTGGCCTTGTTCACCCTACAGAAAAGGTATTCCCAAGAACTAAATTGCAATAGTCCATGCTATCTGATTAATATATTTAAACTGAACACAGAATAGCAGTCCTCAAGCTGTATTATCTTCAAGTCTGCTGCTTCTATTTGAATTAAGTGTGTTTGGAATACCTGGAAGTCTGCCTATGACAACTGATCTAATAAAAATAATAACCCCTCTTCCTTACAAACTCTACCTTGTTTAAAACATTAGATGATTACACCTCTGATTTCATTATTAGAAGGATCCATAGCTCATCTTTACATACTGAGATTAAAGATTTTCTTGTACAGAAATATAGACTGCTTCTTGTACAACATTCATAACAAAAACTCGTGAGTGTAAACACAGCAGCTGCAGAGTATATAAAAAATCTAAAAATACCAGTGTTTCTTTGCCTGTTCCAGGTCCATTAGATTAGATGACTCAGGGATTTTTACATTTTAATATTTATTTACAATTAAAATATTTTAAATAGAATATTTCTGAAATTTTTTTAGGAGGAAAAAAAGGTGCATTTCTTCCCTCATATGCCCACCTGCATAGAATATAGTCCTTAGTGCTCTAAGTTAACATTAACAGGCTCAGCTACCTGCATTGATGAATGCAATCCATGGAGCTGCATGGAACAGTGTAACACAGCTTCTCAGACCCAGGTAAAATATACCTATATATATTCTATAGTTGTGATACAGTGTAAAAAAATTAATTTAACTATAAATATATTTGATTATAGATACAATTATAAAAATAATCTGTGCCTCACCTTGTCACCTTTAACTTGTTCACCTTTTGGTCCAGGAGGACCAGGTACACCATCAGAGCCTTTTTCACCCTAGAAATAGATGACAGTTTTGATACTTATATTTAGGAACTTATAAAGAACGCCATCTTAGACAAACTGGTCATCACAATGTGGATAAAAAGGAAAAAATTATTCCTTTACAAACAAACTAGAAAAATGATCAATGGAATTACCAATAGTATAGAAAATAATTTGTTTACGATTCATAACACATTTCATCTGCATTCATTGTGGTTTTGAACATAGAACTTCAAAAGGAGAAAATTAAATATTAGGAAGTTACATTTTTAAAATGTCACAATATGTTCACTAATTAGAGACACCTATTCAGAACTACGTGCAAGGACATGACTGATGCCTTTTCCATAAAAGGAAGAAAAAATCTTTGCTTAGTAGTTCAAGGCTCTAGAGTATCTTGAAGCTACTAAAACAGAAAGAATTCTTATGGGAAACTAATTTATGATTTATTCATTAATCTTTGATTGTTTGTACTTTTTTTTTTTTTAAAATGTTGACATATATTAACCTAGCAAATGTCCTGAATGAGATAATTGTCTACAGAGACTCATACAACCCAGTTTTCAGTTTCCCAAAATGGTAAGGCAAAATGAAAACAGTTGCTGAATATTTTCTTCCAATACAGAACATAAATAGCTCAGTAGTTTTTTGGAAGACAATTTATCTCACTAATGCTATCAAAAGAAGTTATCTTATTAAACACATAAGATGTGTGATGATGCCTGTGTATCATGATAATGATAAGAGAATCATTAACTTACTACTGGTAGAGGAACTGTGCAATTTTTTTGGTAATTATCTAGATAGTAATTTTGTAATTATCTGAAATCAGTGGGATATTCAGAGAGCACAATGATTAAGAAATCCAAGATCCATAATGCAGCATTTTACACCATTGGAATTATCAGTGGCCTTAAATAACTTAGATACTACTGCAAATTTGTTAAATGTTAAAGAAAGTAATTTCCATAAAACTACCTTCTGGCCTTGAATGCCCTCTCCTGCTGGACCTGGCTCACCTGGTGAACCAACAGAGCCAGTTGGTCCCTGAAAGAAAAAAAGAATATATATTCAAATTATACCAAAAATTCAATTTTTTATAGAAATTTTGTCTAATATTCTAGTACAGAATTTTGCAACTTATGAGACCGGTAAGTGAAAATGCATCCACAATATCTGACTGAGCCCCTGCAATTAAAATGGACTGTAGCAACCATTAGTTGGGTCATTTAGAACAGAATAAGCCAATGCTGAATTGATGTGAATTACATAATTAATGTCTAAAGACTGTACTCTTAAAGCTCAAATGAATCTGCAGATTTATTTATAAAAGAATTAGTATTAAAGTGAAATGTATTCCTTATAATTTCATATAATGTCATGATTTTCATAATAAAAACCATCAATTTGAACATATTTTTATACACAACGACGGGTTAAATATGCAACACTAGAGAATGTGAATTTTAATTTAAACAAGTACAAAAGTAAATATTTTTCTAAGCCTTTCTGTCTTCTTGCAAAACTCAGCTAACTTTCAATTTTTAAAGCTAGTAAGTATTTTTTAAAGGATGATCTTGATTACACAAAAAATTTCCACATATTTTTGTGAGAAAAATAGTCTTTCACAAATGCAAAGTTACTTACAACAATACTAGAATTAATCTAAAACCCATCTACATTTGCGGCTTCATATGAACAAAATCCCCACACATTCTATACATTTCAGGAAGAAAAAGCAGCCAGCAAGCATTAAATCAAGAGCTTGCCAAAGTTCTGTAACTTAGAGGATAAAGATATAGGTAAAAGCATATAATTTTGGTTCTTGATCGTGATGAGATCCAAATTGCACACAGGAGTTGAGGGAAGCTTCATCTCTTTTATTTTCACCTTCTTAAAATTTTATTGTAGACAATTAAAAAAAAAGTATGTATGCATGTATGTATATGTATGTATGTATGTGTGTATATATATGCGTTGGGTTTTTTTTGAATTTTCCCAAAACTGACTTGGATGTGGTTTTGTTCTGCTCGGAAAAGCGACATGCAACTACTGATACACTGGGCTGGAATAGCTTGTGCTGCTCCAGACTAGGTACAATGTGGTTATGGAATCAGTAGCCAATACAATTACTGACAATCAATTGCACTCACTAGGAATTATTTTGTTGTATTTCAACTCCCAATACATATGTATTGATTTACAGGTAATCCTGGCTCACCAATTCCACGAGGTCCTGGAGGTCCAATTCCACCTTCACGACCTTCAGCACCCTTGCGAAAAAGAAAATTAGAAAGTTCAGTCCTAATTCAACCTGGTACTTCTGAAGAGTAGAACATTTACATATAGATGATTTAATAGCGTCACCACAAAGGCTTGAAATCTAATTTGTAACTTCTCCTAAAGGGGAAAAAAAGCCCCGTACCTAACATTTTATGTTACATTTGAAAGTATCTTTCTATTAATACTTGAAACACTAGACTGCATTCCAGCCCTCAAGACATAGGGGTAACTGCTTAAAATTGCAAAGGCTAGGAGATTACAGGGGTGAGGGAGCTAACAGACTAAATTTGGCTACAGTATCAAAGCAGGAATGCTCAGGTGTAAGGGATGCTCACTGTAGCCTCGCTCTAGGTACTCGAATTGAAGCCTGCCTCAGTGGAATATGGGATTGCATGGGAACTCCAGGAGTTGTATAGTTTCTGCATCTTCTACTTACAAGGTGTCATAATCTTCACAATTTGTCCAGTTTACTGAGGACTGTGTGCTTCAAGGTTAAGGGCACAGAGGATTTTTATCTTTCTACAGAGTAGTAAAGAGACTACTCTGTACAGAGGGTGACATTTTTTCTCCATAAACTGTCTTCCTTTCTGGAAGGATCAAGCGTTTTTCCTTTTGCATGGCAAAATACATGTTTCTTAGCTCATAAACCCTCTCTGTGTTCTGGGATCTATGCCACTGCAAACGAAATATGCAGGAATTCAATGAATGTCCAAATAAGAGCACTAAAAGCAAAAAAGTGTAAATCTTTTAGATGGCGTCATTGGGCTACAAAACATAGGGAAAAGATGGCATAAAACTACACCAGAGACTCAGCACCAGAATAGAGTGAGGTCTAGTTCTGCCCAATTTACATTTCTTGTCTGACTCTGAGATGCAGGTCTCTGACAAAACTCTTGCAAACTAAGGAGTCATGTTTCCTAAGGAGATGTTTTTGCAGTTTTCCATGAGAAGATCTGGCTGACCAGCATAGGCAGACATGACTCTTCCAAGACTGGATTCCACACTCTAGTCTTTCATAATAAAATGAGATGGGGGAATTAAACTGTTGCATGAGAGATTCTTCTAAGAACATCTGTTCCCTAGTGAATGACAAGGCAAATCTCTCACTTGGCCATGTATCATAGTGACTGAGATGTATTTCCATGCCTTGAAATGTGGTTTACTCATTAGTGCAAGCATCTGCTTAAAAATTATCTCACACAGTTAACTCCCATTTAAATGGCATTATTTTTCACTTTATCAATTGGATCATCATAAAATTCAAGAGTTGCTGGAAGAGCAGGTCTTTTAAATCTATCCTATGTGAATACAAAAACCTGTCAATCAGTTTTACATTTAGGTGATAAGAGTTTGACTTTGATAAAACTCTTGGTGAGAAACTTCATTCGAAAAAATTGCCCACAGCTATCACAAACATATGTTTAACAAATATATTTCTCAGAGTTACCTTGGGTCCTGGCTCTCCAATGCCAGGAGGTCCTGCAGGACCATAGGGACCTGGAGGCCCTTGTTCGCCCTAAAGAGAAAAAATGGAAAAAAACTATTAATGTGAATAGAAGTTTAAACAAATTCTGACAGTGTGTCTTTCCAAAGCCTCATTTAGGGCTAGAGAAATACATTTTTAAAGCAAAAAACAAATAAACAAAATAATCTAAACCCGTCATGAAGAAATATATTTAGATTAGATGCAGGGTCAATGTCCTGGCCATACAATGTACAATAATTTTATAAAACCACTCATATATGCATCATGAAATATTAAAAAAAATATTTATTTTGTCCTATCTTTGGTCCCGACTTCATCCAGTACTTAGGTGCTTCCACAGACTTTTCTTGATATAAAGATGGGTTTTTGGAAATTATGTTTCTCACTCAAGGTTCTTGCCATAACAAGAAATGCTGACATAGCATGATGTTTGCCCCTATTGCTATCTTTGACTGCAGCTTCTTATTCTCATCCTCCCTTCTGCATACTGTGTTTCTAATACAAAGCCAACACAGCCACATAGTTACTAATTATTTTTTTTTTATTTTGTAGGAAGGTGTTGGTTTTTTGGGGATGGAAACTTTTATTACTTGGAAATTTTGTATGCTGAGTTCTGCAACCCTTCAATGAGAATTTTGCACTTGAGAAGTCAATACAAGTGTAAAAAATTACATTTCCTCACAAAATCAATCCGTTTTTAATCAGCCAAGGAATTAAGCTAAGATGCAGAAATGGAGGAGAGATACAGAAGAGGTAAATAAATAGACTATTCTTGAAGTTTAATTTCTGATGAGTCTGCACTTGTAGTGCTACTGCTGCAGCTTTAAATCTAGAACAGCATGGAACTTGATGCCTAGACTTAAAATTTGTTCCACGACAGAACAGTAAAATAATTTGGAAATAGCTATGAAATTTAAAACTTTTCAGAATGCAAGATTTGCTGGCACATCTTCACAATTTGATAAATCAATCCAGTACTGGGGGAAGTTATGTCTTAAAAGGCAGAAACAAAACTGCTATCACTCAGTGGAACAGCATATCTTCAAACAGCACACTGATAGGGTATTAACAACATTGATATTGTGTTAATGCAGATTCTGTGCGTGTAAATATTGCAAAAATAGAGAACATAGCTAAAAGGTTTACTGTCTTCCTAGGTAGAACTTATTGTTTGGGTTTCCTAACAATATTTTCATTAAACCTTTGGACCAGAGCCACAAGTCAGTTAATCTGTATAGAGATTATCATAAATAAAGTTTTTAATGATCTAAAGCCAATTGTAGATTTACCAGTTTTCCTCATACCTGTGTTTTTTCCTGATGTGTTTGTTTGAAACTGATCAAACAACAACAACAACAACAACAACAAAAATTCCTCAAACAACCCATCTTCTAAGCTTCTACAGCCTGGTGCCCATGAAATTTTGCCTTTCAGCCCACAGGCTCCCTTACCTCAGCACCAACTCTGGCTTCAGTACCTTTCCACTTGACAAGCTACAATAACAGGTTCAGCCTTGTGCAGCTTCAGGGCCTGAAGGCAGTCTAGGATGCACAGGGATGGATATCCCCACCGCAAGAGGTGCCAGAGAGAGAAAGGAACGGGCACAGACTGTTGTAAGGCAAGGCAATATACTAAGTATTAGCTGCTCCAATCCTTGTTTCTTTAATGGAGAAGGCAGATTGGGATTTCTGTCATGCATGAACATGACAAAAAATACACAAAGTTCAAAATATATTTTAAAAAATAAAATATCAGATAAAAAAGATATTTCAGCTGTATACAGCACCACTACTCCCTGGGCATGGCAAATGCCACTCAGGACATTGCCTCCAGCTGATAAAACCAAACCTCTGAAATGGTGTAGGAACTTGTTGCATTGTGAAAAATTTTATTTGATAAATACAGGCTCATCTCTCAGCTGAAACAATAAGCCAACCCCCTTTATTGTCCTTGGAAAATGCTCTCCAATTTTTTTTCCTGTCACCCAAATGGACATTGTGTTTCCTGTCTATGTTGACAGCCCCTGACAGCATTTCCCAAGAACAGTAACTCTGAGGAATGCTTCCAATCACAAATAATTCACTTCTTTGCAAGTTCACCCACATGATAGAGCCATACCTTGAATGCAGAGGGGAGTCCTGAGGAAGTTAATATTTTTCCAAAAGTTCTATTTTTTGTGTCATAAAAACTCTACACAGTTTTCCTTCCAATAACTGGTCTCATGTGCCTTGCAAGAGCTGTTGCTGTAGGTATGGTGCTGGTAGGTGCTGGGGTAGGGAGTGTAAGAAGCCCTGGTGATAAAAGTCATGTAGGGTAGTATGAAAATACTGCTCTGTGGAACATTTTTTTATGGATAGAAGAGGATGCCTGCATATTAACAGAGAAAGAAATCCAACCTTCTTCCAGACAACATGAAAAACTTGGAAACTAAAATTATTCAGTCTATTTAAAAGACTGAATGTTCCAAATTTCAAATGGCTATTACCAAATCTGGGTTTTATCTTCTGTGGTCTTGGTGCTACAGGTAATGTGGAATTTATGAAAATCATGAATTTCTGGCAATAATATAATGTTATGTTTACATATAAAGAGAAAAGTCTGCTTCTCCAAAAAGCTTTTTGGTAATAATTTTCTTTGTTAAATGCTTTGCTCACATTCTTTTTTCTCTTTTTATTGAGATTTTCCTTCAGGTGGCATGTAATATCATTGGGAACAATAGGAAGGAAAATTACGCTTGATCTGAGTTTAATGTTTTTACATATCGAAATGGTACCGTTTTAAGCCTGGAACATACCTAACAGTCTAACCCAAAACACCCAGTATCTGCACCCCCCCAAATTGTTCATTATGTTAGGATGAGTTCCAGTTAGTGCCAATACAAATAATTTTTTTCTTTTTCTGAAAGCCCATATGTACTGTAAGAAACAGAAACACTCTGTATTTCAGTCTACAATGAGATAATGATAAAGCTACAGTAAAAAAAACCCCAAAAACTTTCAAATTTAATGATTTTATCTTCAAAGCAAACATTGGCAACAAAAATGCAAATAGATTTGGATATAACAGATGTTATTGATATTTTGTACTTCTAAGTTAGTTGAGATATCTAGGAAGTAAACTTGTTGATAGGAAAATCGTATTTTTTCGGTCTCCTGGGAAAGCTGTAACTTGCCACATAAGCGAGGAAAGAATTCATGTCTCATTCAGAGAAGAAGAAGTTCCCTTAGCAGTTTGTTCTGGGAAATGTATTCGGAAAATATGCAACGATGGATTTTTTACAGAATTGTCCCAGGATGATTTTGTGGGAATAAACTCCACATTCAAGCTTAACCTTTTCATTAGAAGTTTAAATACATGTCTGTTCTTTAGCCTTTAATTGAAAATCTAATTATGCAAATAAAATTTTCCAGAGAAGCTCCTTACTACAGCAGGGGATTTAAAGAACATAATTCTCAGCCTTTCCATTAATATATTGTGATTTCTAGGAACATGCACTTTATATCTAGCAGCTGGTCCAAGAGTTCAAATAAACACAACATCAATTCTGGAATGATAACCACAAGTACTCCCTGCCCATCACTTTTTTATGAGTGGAACATAGGTCATAACAGGATTTCATGTCCCAGTTTTATAATCTGTAACCATATAATTCAGTTTGTAAAACATTCACTGAAATTTGTGAGTAGCCACTATTATTGTCTTCACTAAAAAAATTTTCAAAACACACCTTGAATTTATTCTTATGGAACCTTACTGGTGCTATAGCATAGAATATATTGTTGTCGCTTTGGAATTTTTAAAATAAATATTAGTTAAGCATCTGAAAATAAATTAAAAACAGACAAAATAATATGAAGTAGTCTGAGTAAAACAATAGATATATACATGTCTAAAATAATTTTTTTATCCAACACTAAGAATACTAGGGGACCCCAGTTTATATTTGCAAAAATGCTATATTCAGTACTAGAGCTCTGTTTTCCAGAAAAATCATGGTCATTAAATACTGTCTTGTAAGTTTACTGTTAACATATCAACTGTGAACAGTTTAGTATTTGGATAAATGGAAATATATTTAGTCAAACAAATTAGTAATAGTAGTAGTAGTAGTAGTAATAATAATAATAATTTTATGGGTTTTAAAATAAAAATGGAGCTCAAATGTCTCATTTAAAATGCCGTGGCCTCTTTATGGAGAAAGTGTATATATATGGTAATAGGATTATTTAGGTGGTTTTGAGATGTTAGAACTTCACAGAATTACAAATAAGAGGAAAAATTTTTAAAATTTGCAAAATGGTGAAAGCTGGTTCTGGTTAATGCCCCTTCTGGGCAGGATACTGGTTGTTCAACATATTCACACATGGTTTGAAAAAAGGGTAGAAACAAATTGATGAATTTGCTTGTATATTAAAGAGGTTATTAAAGATAAGGACTGATTACAAAGTACATTAGAAAAACTAAGGTTAAGGTTAATTCAGCTCCCTAAGATCGCTCCTAAACTTTCATGTCTGCATGGGAACAGGTTGGCAGGGGTCCTGTCAGTGGAAAGCTGTTCAGTGTAGGCAGTGGGACTTAAAAGAGCTTCAACTCACTACTGGCAACACAATAGAGCAGTATCATTAGAAGGAAAGGAAGTATTGTGCAGTCAGTGTAACTTCACATTGAGAGATCAGCCAGCAGCTTGAGAATAAGAAAACACATATGAATAACAGAAGTAAACAATGAAGAGTTCCTTTATGTAATTTCTTAGATATTTCTGGACATCATGCTACCTTGCTTCAGACAAGTCAAACTGAATTACTTGAAGGTTCAATGCCACCAAGCCTCTCCTGCTGGTGCCTTCCAGAGCCAGTGGCACCCAGACAGCACTCAGATGACACTGTCCCCACCTGCATCTGCCACCTGGCAAAGTGAGAGGATGCATCTGTACCATAACCCACATTGCAGAGGTGTTGGATGCACTGAGCCAGCCAGAGACGTGAGTGGACACTCCACAGCTGACACTCAAACTGTCTGTGGGCTGAGCTTGATCTGGAGCTTGTATTTTGAGGAACTGAATCTACTCTTTCAATCCTCAGCCCAGTAACAAAGAATAAAAGTTCAGCAGGGGTGTTCTGGGTTATGTCACACCAGTACCAATGCTACCAAGAAGAAGTCACCAGTTCAATTAAAAAAGCAGAAAGTAGAAAGGAAAGGTCAAGGAACTGCATTAATAATAGACTTATTTATTTTATACAATGCTATTATAAATAACTGCCACTTTTCAGAGATGTTGCATTATGTGTCATGAAAACTAATCTTAAAAGAGCAATATAATAATTCTTCTGTGAGGACAAAAGATATTGGAAAGACCACTATGTGTCTGAATCAAAAAAGGCCTTGACCTTTATTAGCTGAAAGGCGGTTTATTAATCTGAAAACAATCACTGATTATCTGTACTGATCATTAAAAAATTTTTCACTCATCTCAAATAAGCTTCAAAATGACAAAGGTTACTTTTGGCATTAGGTATGGACAAGAGATAACCCTTAAATATACATATGTTTCTTCTATACTCTTCAAGTATAATTATGTATTAGTTAAACTTGTCTGGCACTATTTTCATTACTATAGATGTTTGAGCATGGAAAAATACTGGCTATAGCCTTTAAACTGTAGGCTGGGGAGTTGAAAGCTGATAAAATAGGGAACTTTCCTATTCTTACTAAAAATATGCTACTAAAGCCTAACAACAGACCATAAATACTGTATCCACGTAGATGGATTCTAGAAAAATATATGTGTGTTTTGCAGCCATGAAAATATCTGAAGAGACTGACAGGAGGACATACAATATTCAACAAATACGGTTTTGTATATAATAGATTATCTGGTTCTACAGTCTTGGACTCATCAGTGTAAAATGACAGATAAAAAAATTACAGTCATTTGCTGTGCTGAAGTTAAAGAGAGACATGATTTTTCCACCACATGTATGAATAGCTTCTTTCAAACTCATCATACTATTTCTTTTTCCACTTGTGAAGTACTCTGCAGCAGCTTTCCCAATCAAGCATTTTGTTGAGAAGAGGAAGAAATTAGAAGTATGAAAAAGCATTTGTCAGGAGGAGGAAAATCATGATGGTTGGCAATATTTGAAACTTTTAATAATAAACATTTCCTGTATCTAAATTTATTTCTGTGAATTTTCTAATAAAATTGTTGCCTAAGAAACACTAGTGTTTCTACAGTGCATCTTTTACAAAGAAGCTTTCTATGAATTAATTTGTCTTAGATTGTTAGCCAGGCTATCAATGATCCTGTTGTAGAAAGTCTTTGTATCAAACTGATAAATGAAAGATCTTTCTGCACCAAACATTGATGTTAATAACTCTCCCATGGGCAAGACAACCATATTCACAGAGAGCAATTTCCCAAGGTTTTGCAAATCAGAAGATTTCCTAAATTAATCATACATTTTAACCATCTGATTTTGCTTGACAAGGTGTAGTCATTAAATTATCTATTTTAAATATCACTAAGGCATTAATTGTCATAAAATCTCATACCTCGATCAATTTCAAAGTTATCCTGAGTTTTTACAGTACACAAGCAACTAAAAATTACTATAAATATTCAGTCTGAAGGTTTTAACCTACACATAGAAATATTTAAAATCCTTAAACACACGCATTGCAGGCAAAAATATTATAGAAAAAGGTTTCCCATGTGATGGCGAAAGTCAAGACACATATTCAGGTGGTTGAAATTCTGACATAAGTGCTGTGGCTCTAAGGAGATCCTCGGTTGCATCCAATCGTGGCCTGACAGAATATTATTGGAGATAAGCAAGCAGGTGCACGTGCCAACAACACCAAGTCTTCATCACATGGTGCTGCACCACCCAGGTAGGGATATTATTGCTGTGCAAAAAACACCACTAATAAAAAAAAGATGGTACAATATAAAGGGTCTACAGAGCGTCTGTAGAACAGAAACTGCATCCTCTCTCCCTATGTAAATAACCTATTCAACAACACATACACAACTACATCTTACCTTGTTTCCTTGAATGCCTTTTGGGCCTTGCTGACCTGGATTTCCCCTGATACCCTACAAAAAAGTCAATGCAAAGAATGAGCTGCCTTTGAAGATGTGTATAAATGTTGAGGTTTTATTTCCCCTGAATGGGGTACAGTATAATATAACACAATTCTAAGCTCTAAAGGACAAGAGTTTTCTGCATTATGCCCTGTAACGTGCCCAACACATTGAATATTGTTAATATTCAAAAACTGTGTCGGCAGAAAAACACAAGTGTTTTCTACAGAATTGAAAGGTTATATGCAGAAGAAACTTACAGAATATACATTAATTTCATGATTATAAGCCACACCATTTTGACTAAAATTTTGGTCCGAACCTGGAAGTGCGGCTTGTAATCCAGAGCGGCTTATATATGAACAATGCTCTTAAAGTTGCCAACCTGGAAGTGCGAGCCCGCAGCAGCCCCATGCCGAGCTGGAGCCTGGCCAGCCCCAGCAGAGGCAGGGAAGCCCGGCAGAGGCGGGGCCAGCAGCACGGTGGGGGCCGGCGGCGCGTGGGAGGCCAGCGGTGGGGGGAAGCCCAGTGGTGTGGGGAAGCCCGGCAGAGTCAGGACCAGCGGCATGGGGAAGCCTGGCGGCACAGGAAAGCCCAGCAGAATGAGGAAGCCTGGTGGCGCAGGGAAGCCCAGCAGAGCCAGGAAGTCCATCAGAGCTGGGGCCGGCAGCGTCGGGCCAGGGCAAGCAAATGCAGCGGTGGTGGTGCAGGCGGTGGGTGAGGGCAAGTGAGCCCAGCGGCAGCAGCAGCCGACCCCGAGCAGCCCCACTGAGCGGCAGCACTGAGCTAGGCCACCCAGCCCCATCGGCAGCCCCGAGCAGGCCGAACACACCCTGCCCCAAGCCGAGCCAGTAAACACCGCGATCCTGTGATTCTGTTACTAATTGGCAACTTTGTGAAAGTTGCACTCGGATCCTTGCTGCGATTGAAAGTGCAGTTTATAATCCAGTGCGGCTTATATATGGAGGAAGAACAAAACGTTGCTGACACCCTGGTGCGACTTGTAATTGTGAAATTACTGTAATCTTCCCTTTTTATTTAGTAACTTTTAGTTCCCTTACCTGAGGTCCCCGAGGTCCTGTAGGGCCCACAGAGCCTGGCAAACCCTGAGGAAAAATTAGATTCAATTATCAGATTAAAAGGAAATTTCAATCTGCTTTCAAATGTCAAGCACTTAACATGTACATGTAATGACTCAAATCTTTGTTCAAGCATTTTCTAGGTATTTTATTCGCTTACTAGAGTACTGCTGCTCTCATACTGTATTCAGTAATTGCCTGTTACATTCCACCCTCAATATTTGGTTAAAACACTTTTCATATGCACAAAGCATAGTGAATGTCTACTTAGGACCTTAGCTATTTGATTAAGAAGTTTTTATTTGCTACAGGTTTTAAAATTTAATTCCTAGAAGCATATTAGATACAGAATTCTTAAAAAAAAGCTGCAGTTTCTATACCAGAATAACTTCCGGTAATGTCGTCTCACTAACTCAAACTGCTGATTAATAGCTTGGCAGAATCACTAATAATTCACAAAATCCATTAAAAATGCATCAAAAAAATTTAAAATGCCATGAGTTTTTGTTCCACTTGCTGTGATTTCTCCATTTAATGTTTTTACCAGTCTCAAGCACTGCAGATTATTCAAAAATCTTTCTGCTTCACTGTTTTTTATTTAGTCACCATAATGCATTTTCTACAGAATTTCACTACTACTTGAGTCAATACTCCCTCATAATTTATTTCTAAAGCAAAAACAATTTTGAGAAAAATTACTGCTTTTTTATTTCTCTTACTTCTGATTAGTAACATTGCTATGGGCAGAGGCACTTGCAGACTGCTGCATTTTTCAAGATATGTGTCACATTTTGAACTTCTAGTAGTCTCGACAAATTTAGCAGTGATGTGTTTGCAGACTCTCCATTGACTGCCCTTGCTAGAGATTCAGAGTCAGAAATTTTAAACAATTCTCTGCTCCCTGGTATTTGCTCCCAGGCCAAATATCAGCCACCAGAGAGAGAGAGAGATAACCCCACTCAGTTCTGCCCATTTCCAGCCCAACTACACAAGCAATGGATGCAGCGATGGCTACATTTGGTAGCATACAAATGTATGACTTGAGTCAGTTCTGATTCCAAAACCAAACAGAAACTGCAGCATTTGAAAAAGCTCTGATATACAGCACTAAAACTACTAGATTCAGTCTTATTAGTGTGGTGAGAAAGTGGTAGTGGATAAAGGCAACATTTTCAAATTAGACTCCCAATCATGCTTCAATATCCATCACCCCAGTTAAAGATTAACCTCAGAATACTGAATTTGTTTCTCATACATTTGGCTATGTGTCTTCTGTGTTTGATTTTGTCTAGCCTAGAATGCTTTCTTTAAAAATAAAGCCATAACTTTGTTCTGTCTTCAGGATTTGTGAATGTGAAGGTGGGAATTCTGGAACTGACTGATCCCCTGCAGAGGTCAAAGTTTACTTTCATCACTGTCCTCAACAGAAATGAAGCAAGCAGATTTCTGGCAGCCTTGGTATGTTTTCTATATCCAGTTTCCTTGTCTGCTTTGATCGTGTTCATCGCCAGCTTCTGAAAAGCTTCCTTTCAGCTAAGTAGACATTTCACATAACATCATGTTATTTCTCAGATGCCTGGATAAGGGTATGATATTTCTTTGTTCCTCTGAGAGATGCAGCTCTCTCCTTTTTCATTGATATTTCAGAGTTCTCTGATTCACTGAAGTCTGAAATTTGCTGCCATTTTGAAAAACAGTATCCCACAAAATATTCTCAGCCTTTAGATTTTCATTAGGGTGTAATGCCCTTTTTTCTTCGCAATAAATACTTCTGGAATTAATATTAATTAATTCCTACCTGAAATCAATCATAAAATAGCAGCTTCAAGGAAAACAAAAACTTTTCAAGGTGGTATTTGATAAAGGTAAGTTTAATATGGGTGGTAAAACTGAAGAAATTTGTTTTAAGAGAGCAATAGGTACAATCTAATTGGCAGTTCTTAGCAATTGTAACTACAAACCGGTGGTTTGCATGACTCATACAAACCTGCTTGTATGAACTCAAGATATGACTCCTAAGTCAGATAATCAGATGATCCTTCCATCTTTCAGAATGTTAATAAACCATATAAAAATCTGTATTCACTTGCAACACTACTGCATTCCAGGTTAAAAGGAAAGGAGGACTGCATAAAAGTGCGAATTAATTAACTTTCAGGTTCATAGACCTGAAAGTTGTTCATGTTGGGTAAGAACCTGCTTCCTATTGCAATATAACTATCCACTCAAATTGAAATTAAACTTTTAAGGAAATAAATTGTGTGCTCTCTGTAATATGTTCAGTCCTTGTGTAAGCAAAGCTTGGCATTGGTCCAGGCAGCTTTTGTTTTATGTAAGGATCTGCATTTCTTATGCAAAATGGAAAAATAACGATGTGGTGAACTGTGCATTCAGTTTCTACAAACCATGTTTCTACTATGAATGTATCTCTACCACTAGGGAATTATAAAGTATTCAAAATTCACAATAATCTTTTCAAGATGCGTTTATGAATGTTACATGATTTTGTAATATCTTCATCAAAAACAGTTGAAATAAAAATCATACTTACTATTTCTCCTTTTGTTCCTGGGGGTCCACATTCTCCTCTTTCACCCTTTATAAGAAATCAAAAGGTTCACAGCTAAACAAGATGATTTGATTACACTACATGCATTAAAGACTCTGTGCAAGCAGTAGCACAAGAGGTTTCGTTGACTCTGAGGACTTGGAAGCAGCATCATTATACATGGTCTGTAGAAGATAAGACCTGGTCTAATCAAGATAGGTGATTTCTGAAATACCTGCAAACCATCCAACTTATACCAGAGGATACTACATTTAATATCTAGTAAGTTTTGCTGCAGTTTTTCCACCTTGCTGCACTGTTTCCAGAGATCCTTTCCATGCTCTGATTTCATAACTGTGATGTCTGAGATTTTCCTGAATAACAACTGTGAGACCGAACATATGAAATGAAGAAAAAATTAAGTGTTTCACTGATGATTTCACGTACTGATAGACACATGAAAAGTAGACCTAGGAGTCTACTGTTCCCATTTTCATGAAATCTTACTACAAAATTGAGTAAAGCATTTTACTAATTAATACAAAGATTCATAGAGGTACTGTTTTTATTAACAATGTAGAGAGAGGTGTCAAACCAAGAAAAGTCAAAAGGAGACTATCTGTTTAATTTCTGACTGTGATGGTCCGCTTTGCAATTCATCTCTAGAATCCTGCAACTCACTGAAATGTATAGGTTGTTTTATCTTCTTGGAGAGACTATGTTGAAAATTTTCTTGATAGGTTAAAAGTAAACTTTCTTGTGGTAAATTTTTCAAAAGCTAATGATTGCCACATTGTGTTTGTAGTAAACATTTTCTTTCCCTCTTATTCAACCCCCAACTTTCTTCTTCCTTCCAAAAACTGTATTTCTGGTCATTGACACTTTTCTTTTTTATATTTAGATTACATTCTCTGATTTTGTGGGTATTTTATTTCCAGCAATCCAGTCTGTAAGCACTTATATAAATTTTCCACTTACTTGAAAGTAAGTTGATTGCATTAGGAGCCTTCATGACAAAATGACAAGACAAGCTCTTTTTTCCATTCTTTCACATACACTGTCAGCAAGTGACAATTTATTTTCAGACTACTTCTATCCTACAAAAAACTTACCTGGTCTCCCTTGTAGCCAGGAGGTCCCTATTCAAAAATTGAAAAAAGGAAAAAATCATAAAAGAGAAAGCAAAGACCTAACATACTGCTAATTTAAGTAGGAAAAAAATCCCAACCTCCCCCCCCACCCCGTAAAGAAGTATGTTCCAGAAGTTTAACTATTCACAACAATATCTCTCTGAAATTGTTTAATATATAATTCTCTGGAAATCTAGATGTGTATTTTTTACCCATATATTAGCTGTAAATATGCCACTCAGTTTGTCAGTCTCCTAGTAGATACATGCTGCCATTTAAATGGGACTTTTAAACTGAGTTACTCTTATACAGGGAGAAGTGTTAATCTTTCTCCAGAGAATCATCAAGAATTCTGAGAATTGTCAGTTGTTAGAAGCCACCAAAGGACTATGTAGAGTTTTTATCAGGTCTGTCTTTGGGATAAGTCTAATGCAAGTCAATTAAATATCACAGAGCTTCAGAAGTTCCTTCTGACAGGAGCATCTCATCTCTGTATTTAAGCACATGGTTGGACTGTTTCTCTCAGTATACACGCTTCTCTAAACCAGGCCTCAGTGTAGATGTTTTAAATAATTTAATAAAGTAGACACATAAAAAATGAAAATAACATTTTTAGTTCAGAAAATGTGAAAAGTCAAAAAAATGAGTTCACACTGTAGTTAGTCACATACCTTTTCGCCTTTCTCTCCATGATCTCCTTTTTGAGCATCACCCTATTGGAAGCAAAGGAATACAACTGAAATATGCACTACCCTGTGTCAGGGTTGGTCCAAAGATCTGCCTCACAACCATCAAAATGACTGGTGACCATGAGACCCTGAGACCCTGAGACTCCTACCTCTTGCTTTGGACAGGAGTTGCTGGTCTGGTCAAGGTGGATGCTTGCCCAGGGACTGTGTATAGGTGCGCTTGGTACTTTGCCGTGGTACGCTGCTCTTGAGCAGAGTACTGGTTACAGTGTCCTTTTCCTGCACCTGATTCTCGAAACCACAGGCCTCTGAACACAAGAGTCCATAAATATCCCCACCTTTTGGCCAGAGGCCACTTGCCTTGGAAACTGACTATAAAATTATTACTTTCTGAAGAGACTTTTGAGATCTCTTTCTCCCCACGGATGGAAGACATCAACAGATGACCCAAGGACAACGTCCCATCTGTTGGTAGCTATTCCCCCTATTCTCTCTCTCTCTTTCTCCCTTTTTAACTTTGTTGCCCTATTCTCTCTCTCTCTTCTATTGTAAACCAAGCTGTTGGCACTCAATAAACTGCATTGCTGCTTGTAGCTGAATAAAACTTTAGTTCCTTCTCGTTTGTCTTTTGCACCCTGGGGTCAAACAAACCATCATGACCCCCACTCAGGTTGTGCGGATTGTGACACCCTGTAGTTTACCCCTATTGCACTGAAACCAAGAACACTGTTAAACAAGTAGAACTGTTTTTTCCTATTTATTAACATTCACACAACATAGAAAACTCAACTGTTATCATTAGATGAGTGAAATCTTAGAGTTATTAGAGTGAAGGGATGTGTGTACTGTTAGAAAGCTCTGTGGAACCTAAAGAGCCTTCAGCTCTATTCAGACTTCTGCTGTCAGAGAAAAACTGGAATGATTGGCAGTGTTAACTTGTTAAGAGTTTAGTTTCAAATTTTTATCTCACACTTGTAAAGCAGCTAGCTATAAACTGGCAAAACTCAACATTAAGAACTTATTTTAACATGTTTGTCCTTTTCTATATTCACATCAATGGTTTGGATAACTGCAGAGGAATTTGCTTTATTTCTTTTAAATTCACATTACCTTGTTTCCTTTTGGTCCTGGGTCACCTTTCTCCCCTTTGGCACCATCATTGCCCTGAAACAAAGCAAGAAAATCTTATTATCATTGTGAGGATAAAATTCTCCAGCTTGTCTAAGACTATATTTTAGTCCAAAATCATTCTGGAATAAATGAAGAAGAAGAAACCCCTGCTGATTCAAGTATGGTACATGTGACACAATATTCATTTAGCTAAACCCACTCTGGTATTATAAGGTATCTAAAAAACTATTTTAAACAATGTTCCATGATAAATACATTTGTAACAGAACATCTGAAAAATCTAATTAGGAAGGCATTACAGAAAACAAACACAGTTCTTCCTTCTCATTTTTCAATTAACCACCACTATCTCATCTTCTCTGCTTAGAAAAAAACTGTACAGAACAGCTTAGGGTCAATATTCAGCAACCCTAAGGAAAAAATTACTGCACCATTTTTTATTACTCTTCGGAGGATCATGATGGCAGGGACTAGAAAGTTTGGTGTATACACATCTGTATAACAAGTTACAACTAATAATTTTGGATAAAATGACTTGTATCTAAAATTTTAAATAGAGGTTCTGGTGCACATTACCAGATGAACATTATCCAGAAGGATTGAATGATAGGTCCTGGTGTCATAACTAGCTAACAGTATGGTTGACTCATTAGAGTTTAGGGAGAAAGACAAAGACTTCTGAATGTACCTTGCTTGTCTCTGGGAGAATTATTAAAGACAGCAAAATGATCAGAGAGGTCATCCATTGTCTGAACTCACACTTTTCTGTTCCTTACTAGAGCTAAGAAATATGTGATGAAGCATCACAAGAGAAAAGACAGTGTTGGAGGCATAGTTTTAGACCTTTCCTCATATATCCATTACCCTCAGACTTTTCAACCTTTACACCTTACAAAAATAGAAGTGGGTGGTGGGTGAAAATCTTTGTCTAACGGACCTTTCCTTCCCCATTGCAAGATTCAAGAACAATTTTTTTGTTTGGGCTCCTGTTTATCTACAGTGCTTCTATTACCCAAAAATAGAAATATATTCTCAAGATAGTATCTCACTATGGACATATTTTTTTTCTGAGCTCTTTTAACAGTGGCCTTTCACTACCAACATGACATGCAACAATAAATCAATCTTTTTGCAGTACATGCACAGCTAATGTCTTGTTTTTTACATAGTTCACATAGTAACCAATTTAAGTACTGTGCAGTATTGATCTCGATTAAAATTCAAATTCTTGAGCCTACTCAAATAAATGCATACTTACTGGATCACCTTTGTCTCCTTTCATTCCCTTTTCACACTCACAGATCTTCCGCACACACTACAAGGAGAATGTTTTTCAAATATATTATTTCAAATTTTTAAAGCATAAAATTTTGGTTTTTCCACAGATTAAATAACATAATAGTGCAATAATAGGAAATAAATGATGTTCTAATATATTTATTTCTCATATAATCAACATTAAACTTCCATATAGAACAATCAAAATCCATTACTTGATTTATTTATAGCAAAATAAATTTCTTACTGTAGTGACTGTAGTCACTGTAATAATTACAAATCTTTAAGATAGAATATATAGACAGTACTGTGAAACCTTACATAAATTTTGAACCATTTTAACATTGTTATTGTTTTCTAACGAGACCACAAATGAATTTGTATATCTTGCATTAGACCTATTCCACTCTTGTAGGTAGAGTTCTTTATGTCTTACTGTTGATACTACTCACTACTGAGATAATATCTTAGATTTCTCAGGGGGAAGGAAGAAATGCAGGAAAGTTAAAATGAAAGTAATTATGGTCAGAAAATTTAACCAGAGATGGAAGATTGATTAATCCTCAAGTACTGTTGCTTTATAGAAGAAGCAGACTTTGGTAAGTGTAGTGTTGATAAGAGTAATCAAACACAAAGCACAAAACCCCTACCTGCTTCTGTAGCAAGGCTTCCTGAAAAAAAAAAATAAAAATATTATTTTCATATAGATACGCCTTAATTCAGCAGAGTACTAGTTTTTCCTCGCTAGTTTATAAAATCTCCACAGTGAATGGTAAAGATGATGAATATCTTCATCCTTCACTCTTTCCTCAAAGGGGCAAGAACCAGTCTGTGAAACTACTCATACAGAAACAAGCTCTTGGAAGGAAGAGATGGTTATACCATGTGACACACAGTGATCAGAAAACCCATGAGAATTAATGGGATAGCTAAAGAGACAGTATTAAGGCACAGTGCTAACAACAAGGACTATGAAGAGACTTCCTAATCAGAGCCCTTCCTTTGGAAAGCCTTACAAAGAGAATATATAGGGGAAGGACGCAGTGATTATGCATAAGATCAAGCTACCTTCTAAAGTATTTTCATATGCTCGGAGACACATTATGTGTGCAGGGAAATGTGATCAGGACAGCTGAGCTATTATTGTCCAAGGACACAACTCCTTGAAGAGTGGCTGGCAGAAGGAAGCTTCATCTGCCCTGACTTTGCAGTAGCAGAGAAGGCACCATAAAAGCTTCTGCATTGTCTTCAGTGCTCATCTAATCAAGGTTATATGAAATCTGCCAAGGATAGACACATTACAAGATTAACATCAGCATAACTTACCAGCTCCAATGCTATATCAACTACCAGGTTCTGATCATCCAGGCACAGGGCATGTTTAGAGGACGAATCACCAGATATCATGAGTAATTTTTCTTCTTGGACTGTTTTCTTAGAAAGGCCAATGGTAATAAAATGTATTCCAAGACTTCTAGCTGTTGTGGCTATACCCTGGACATCAGGGCTGTTTGGATGATCCACACCATCAGTCATCAAAAAAGCCACCTTCACACTTCTCTTCTGACTTTCAGTTTTAAACAGATGAGTGGCATTTGAAACTGCATAATAGGAATAAGTGCCTTGGCCAATAAAGCCCAGAGAACTGACTTTCTCCTTAAAATTCTGGACATTTTTCCAGGCTGTAAAGGGCTGATCAATGCTGACTGTGCTGCTGAACTGCATACTTGCTAGTCTGATATTATACATGTGAGATTTCACAGGCTTCATCTGGAAAATGCTGTCAGTTAAGTTTCGAACAAAATCCTTCTGTAAGTCAAACAATAGATTTTTGGCACTTTCTGAACTGTCCAAGATAAAGACTATATCAATGAGACACAGATCACCTGTAAGAGAACAAGGAAGTTAAATTTATGAATGATGGGAACACCTGCACAACAGATTTCATATACAGTGATTTCACGAATATAAGCCGCACGGACTATAAGCCGCATCTCTGGGTGTTGGCAAACATTTAGTTCTTTGTCCTTAAA
>PYHW01010375.1:4148727-4164621 GCA_013186435.1 Turdus rufiventris | reverse complement strand
GAAATGTCAAAAAATTATTCACATATTAGCCGCCCCTGAATGTAAGCCGCATTTCCGGTGTGGGAGCAAAATTTTAGTTAAAATGGTGTGGTGTATATTCGTGAAACTACTGTAATTCTCTGCAAAAATAATTTTCCCAAAGATTCCTCTGTCTTTCCAGTAAAAATTCTATGGATAAATGTCACTGTAAAAATCCAAGAAATTCTAATGAAAATTGTCAACTTGAGGTCTTGATGGGATTGTTTTAGTACTTTAATTGATTTTATATAGAAAATTTACCATAAACAAAAAATCAGATTCCTTATACTTTCTCCTAAGAGAAATGCATGTCCATGAAAATCATTGATCAAAGTGGAATCCATGTCCAAGTAATCAGGAAGTATTTTCCAGCTGTCATATTCAAAATCAATCCCATTTTACATATTCACATGAAGGTTGTCAAATACTAAAGATTAATGCTAAAATGCGTGGATACATGCAACAAATTCAGTCAAAAATTATAAGAAAATGGTTTTACCTTCATCTTTTGGCATAGGAGAGTAAATATTCTTTCCTTTTTTTCTGTTTTGCCCACATACTATCTGGTTTCTTATCATAGTCAGAAGTATAAAGCAAAAGAAAAAGCTTTCTTTCCTCATAGTGACTTTCATCCCAAATTGACAACTTTTCCTTCCTGTTAAAAGTAAAAAGCCCCCTGTGAATACTTCATTAATAGAAGCACATAAATAAATACAGAAACTTCAAAACATATTTGTGGGAAGCATAGTTCTAGACAAAATATTTTTAAAAAGAATTATAAAATGTTACTGTGTTGATAATTTAAGCACAGTAAACACCACTACCTCAACTGTAACTCTCATGGATAGTAGAACCTGTTTATTTCATAAGAAATATGGGTATAACACTGCCTTTTCTTTCTTAACTAAGTCTGGAGCATCAGTATAAGCAACTTATTCATCTAAAGAACAGTGGCTTTAATTAATAATATATTTAGTATATATTAAATATGTTGTATACATTTAATTAATATATAAAATATATATTTAATTAACAATATATTCAGTACATTAAAGTAATATTACCTGGATGTTACAGAATATGTGCAGTATTTTTATAAAGATAATATTCTAACTTTAATGACAATATACTGATAAAATGAAAATTAGAATTTTTAAATGAGCAATTCAACATATTTTTACAGAATACTGAACTAAATTAAATACTGAATTAAAACTGATTTCAACAAAAAAGCCTGTGTTACAAAAATTAATTTAAAATCTCATTAATAATGAAGACAATATGTTAAATATAAAAATCCTTCCTAAATCTTCTTTTGAAGTCCCTCAAGCAGTTACATATACAGAAACTATAAGTGCAATCCTCTAAAACTAGAGAGGAAATAATTGTCTCTTACCCTTGAAGGCATCCAGAAAGCAAATTGTGGTTTAAAAGTTTTCAGTGTAGAAAATATGTCCTGTAGGTCATTGTGGAAAATATGTTTTGTTTACCAAAATAAAGCAATCTACAAATAAATAGCCTATCCACTTGTGAATGGCTATACCTTGCATCTAGATATTGTAACTTTTACTGCTGCTGTTTAGTTGGCCGGAGTTTAAATGAAGATAGTTGGGCACTTGGCCAGGGCTGAGTGAGAGACCAAGCCATTTGATTAAAGGGACAGTGTCAGTCAGTTTTCCCACTTCAAGTAACTGCACTTTCACATTCAACAACCCCACTTTTAGAAAACCTACATCTTCTCCCTTCACTCTGCCAGTCACATGTCTTATGCTTGTCTGTGTTAATGTCGCAGCACTGGCTGGATCAGAAATGTGAGAGCAGTACAACAGACTAGAACTCAAGTCTGACCCGATGATTTGAGAGTCTGCCGGGACTGCAGGACTCAAAGGTGGTATCTTCATTTGAAATTGCAATAATAAAAGACAACTATTAAAAAAAAAAAAGTTCTTCTTGGGCTGGTTTCCTCAGAAATTCTTCCTGCTTTTTAAATCTTCTGAGGCATCAGACACAGACACAGTATCTAAAAGACAGTCATGCCGGCAGCTTTCAGAATGTTTCAAGGAAATTATGTTTTCTCTTTCTACTGGCAGGTTTCAGAGTAAAATCGTGTTTTCAAGTGTTAAAAAAAATCCTACCTGCCATCATTGCTCACCCTCTTCACCCAGTTCAAGTGAGGAAGGAAGGATTTGCTGGCCCAGCAGTTGCAGCTTCATCCTAAAAGCCTTCCTTCCTAGAAACCTCTACGTCATCTCCTGTCAAATACGTGTCATCTTTATTGAGGCTAATTGTCTTCATTAAGTAAATGTTGCCTTCATTACACACAAAGAATTTCAATGGAATACAGTTATTTTACACTAAATATCTGTTAGTGCTACGAGCGATAATTATTGTTAACACCCAGCATCTGTTATATTAGAGACACTGGTGATGATCAAACATTTCATTAGCAACAAATTAGTCACACAGATCACTCACACTGTTTACATACTTATTCTTACCCTTATGCATGCTTGGATGAGGACTGCAAACAGCCCATCGCATCAAAAGCTATGGGAAAAAAAAATGCTTTTTCCAGCAGTTGGCAAGTTTTATCCACACTATGTGCCAAAACAGAATTGAAAGAATGGATTTCCAAATGTGTTCAAAGATTCCTCATTTTTGGGGGGGACCTGCAAACAGGACTCTCATCTAGCAGAGATCAGAAAACGTTATGATTTTTAGACATAACAATTTTACTAGTCAAATATACATGTATCCTGGTGGATCTGATGCACATGCTATATTTGGACAGTAATGGGGTCAAGTTTGGTTGTATTTCTCTAGCTAGAACATCTGTAAATCTGTTACATGTTGGTCTGTAACTGGTCTCTGGGAACAGACTAAGCTCTTCTTCACTTCTCACTGTGTTTTGGAAGTACAGGAAGAATTTTGACAGTTCCACAAGAAGATTGTTTATTTGTGATTCAGAGCTTTTTTTTCTCCACTTTCATTTTAGTGTATATTTTCATAGCTTTGCGTTCACTTAGAAATCAAATTTGATGGAAGTAATGACTCCAGATTTACAGCACTGTTCTAACATTAGCACTTCCTGCAGAGTTTTTCAGTACAGCAGTGTTCCAATTGCTGCCCTGAACCACATGCTCTGAACCAGATGCTCAACACATTCAGCTGCTAGTACTACTGAATCTGTCTAAACGCACCCATTACATGACCATACTAAAGCTCTAATCTAAATTTCAAGTTAAAAAGCCTTTAGTTCCTGCATACACCTGAATCATATCTTCTACTGGAAAAATAATGTATAGCTTTTGTTCCTAGTACATACCTACCCTCCTTGAATACTTCTTGCTATTCTCATCATTGAAACTCAAAGACAGTAAAGAAGAAATAAAAAGAGAAAGTTGACAAAGACAAGAGAGAGTTTCTGTATGAAGACAAAGTAAATTATTATTCTATTGCTTGAAAAGCCACAACTGAATACCAATGCGATACAAGTTATACAAGTATGAAAGAAGGTGAGTATTCTAGAGTACATGAATGTAAAACGTCAGAGGACTTACACTATGTTTGTTCTACAACATCAATCAAAACTCACTGTCTTAAATTTATATTTTTGCCCTAGTGTACTCTTCACTCAATAAGAGTGACAGTAATTAATATAAAGAATAGTAGATATTTTGTTCTCTGGCTAGGAGACATCACTAGTAGGTGCAATTTGAAATAAATATTTTAAACAGTTTTTTTAAAATCACTATTCCTAGTACTAGATATATCTTGACTCAGTGCTGTTGCTATTTATACACTGTGCAAGCAAAATTGTGATTGCTTGCCTTCTTAAAACCAGATTGCAATAAGTGTACCAAAAGGACCACTGAGTTGCTGAATATTTAAGCTATGAAGATATTTATGCTATTTAAATCCTGCCCTCTGGTGTATCTATGAGATAATGCATAATGATACTAATGATAGTACTGCATACCGGGAGACTCATAAAGCATTTAATCATTTATATACACTTAGTAAAGGAGGCTACAGTCTGGGCAAAACATTGGTGCCCTTGTAATAGAAGGTGGAAGTTAAAGACCAAGATATTACAAGACTAAGATAGAACACTTTGAGGAGGGAGGATATGTCCGGGAAGAACTGGTTTTTCTCCTTAGTTCCTACCTGATCCTGAGATTCTAAATACCTATTTCACACACGTCTTTCTTTTAGATACTCAGATGATGAGCACCAGGACATCACATCGATCTTCTGAGTACTGCAAAGTTAATGAAAGCTAGAAGTGAACATATTGGCAAAGCAGCATGAACTGCTGAATTAAGTATAGTTCTAGGTTGTCAGAGAACTGAAATGACAGTCTTGTTGTTTCATTTATATAACACTGGCCTGAGAAGTGTTTTGCTTTAGAAAAAAGGTAACTTATTACTTATATTTGTAAGAAAACAGAGAAAGGATTAAAATAATAACTGTTTAAAACAGATTAATTTTACTTCCTGGTAGACCTGCTCCTGAAATTCCACAGTTTCCATTTGGGCAAGGCTCACTTTGTTGTCCCTAAAAAAATGACAAACACATAACCCCAAACCCTCAAAAAAAGAAACCAAAAACAAACAAAAAAACCCAAACCAAGAACCACAACAAAGAAGAATATCCAAAATTCCAATTTAGAATTATTTGTGTAAATGTCTTACTTCACTAACAGCTTAAAGCAAAAATGGCCAAATGTGTAGCTAATACAACATCCATTGTGTAGCCATTTTGTGGCTACAAAAAATTGTCAGTTTGAATAAGGACTTTGGTCAGGCTCAGCAACATGGAATATTATTAAAAACCATTTTTAAATTCTTTAAAAAGACCTTCGTAAATCCTCTGTTTCTGCTTATCATAACATGATAGAGCTCAAGAGTGTTCTCTAACTGCCTACAGTGATCAAAACTGAAGAGTTACTTTTTATTTCATGAGTTTTCCTAGAAGAATATGGGCTCTAATACATAAAAAGCCTTGTACACTGTCACATATATCCCCTGCTCTATCCTTCTAAAATCAGGATTTTTTTGTCTATTTGCCTTTGGACTTGAAAATTCAAACTTTGCCATCCCTTTGGTCCAGGTATTCTTTCAGGAGCCTGGATACCCTGAACAGATTAGCTAATTTCTAAACTTCCACAGATCAGTTTTTCAATTAATAAAATGCAGTAGTCATCTTCAAAAGAAAACAAACGTACCTGTGAAATTCTTGCTGTATTTATTTCAACTCCCCTTGCTCACATTTCCATGCACCCCACTGAATAATAAGCAAAGCAACCACCACTAACATTGATGGAGTAAATGAAGCTGAGAGTTTTCTCACTCTTATCCAAGCCTGGTGGTTGACAAAGGCCTTTTTTCCCATCAAAAGAAGAGTCACCTTCATTACTCAAAAGGTTTTTTATTTTGAATGCCTCAATTAATGAATGACCAAGGAGAAAGACTAGGTGGGCCAACTGGATCCTCTGAACCTTTTTCACCCTGAAAATATATGGCATTTGAATATAGTAACTTGCATCATATTTTTAACATAAAATCATATAAAATTAAGTAATAATCTCAACACACAGAAAGAACAAAAATATGATCTGTGCAAACAAAAGAATTCTCAGTAGAATACTAAAGCCTGAAGGAAAGTCTTGCAACCTGTGCCTATGACATTGGCAATCATGCTGCTGAATCTACACAATTTGGAACCTTTATAGAGAGATACATTTTACACAGACAGAGGTTTGAACTCCAGGTTCCAGGGGCCTCTCAGGTGGTAACATCCTTTTGCATTCTGAAACATCAAATAGCTCTTAGGTTTCTATTAACTTACTTTTTAATCTGTCACTATAGTAACAGAATCTATTGCTTCAAAATACCATCTTTCATTTTTAAATTTCTCTGAATCTCTCTTGTGCCAAAGATGCAGGAAACAACTCTTCTGCAGCTTATGCATTTCTTGGTAGTGTATTCGGGCCATCATTAGGACTCAAGAAAAGAGTAAGATGTCAGAGAGTTAAGCTGCTGATTTCCCTAGCAAAAACTTCCTCTTCCCTTCCTGTTCCCTACTCTTCCCTTGGAAAAACTTATTCTTGGAATCAAAGTTAGACAATGTGATTATTGCAAGTATTACCTACATTTCTAAACTTAACTCCCATACTTTTCCATGGAAAAATGTTAGGAATACACAAACTGAATTTCATCTTTGTTATAAAAAGAACCAGCAGGTGATTATTGGGGACAGGTGTGAAAAAGTCACTTTGTTCTACTTCAACAGCAGCAGAGGAAACGGAATGATGAAAATGAAACAGATAAGCACGAAAATCGAAGCTGCCAATTTTGCCTTTGATACATGATAGACTACTTAATATGAATTACTTTTTTATTTTTCCACACCCTTTGGTCTATTTTATTTATCAAAACAACTGCTGAGTTCTTAAAGACTTCTGTTATTAAGGAAAAAGAATAGCTGGTTTTATGAGGAAAAGTACTTTTTAAATGGAAGGAATATTACAATGAAATCTAAGACAATTAGTTGTTGCAGCACTAAATTACATTTGTGGCTTAAATTAATGAACCCTGTGAAAATTTAACACATAAAATGTAGTTTGCAATACAAGTTCTCCACTGTGCTTAGAGACAAGAAAAAAGACAACAGATATTAACACAAATGGTGTTCAAAGCCACTCCATACACATTTTTAAACTAAAGGCACTGAATACATGCGGCTTATTTAAAAGATTGATGAACGATTTATTAAATTTATTTTTTATTTTATTTATTTATTTATTTATTATTTATTATTTATTTATTATTTTTATTTATTTTCTTTAAAATGTTTCACTAAGTTATAAAAACATTTGAAAGGCCATTAAAAATTATATGCTGTATTCCAAAAGACAAAGTAGGAAAATATTTAATAAGGAAGCCAAAGTATATCCGTATATATAGCCATATATCCATGTATCTTTTCTGAAAAAGTAAGTAAGAGAACCAGCTGAAGTAACGAAGTAATGTCCTGACTCTAACAGTGCTGAAGAAAACTTTAAAATTGTGGTATTTAAATATTTCCAGGGCAAATATCACTGTTTCTATATGAAGAAAGTTATTCTGAGAATCTGAAATTATCCAATTAGTACTTCAGTTTATAATTTTTATTACAGACAATTTTAAAGAGCATTGAAAACATAAGGAAAAAGATAAAAATTCACATCTCCATGGCTTGGAGAAAAAGAGGTTGTAAAATCCTAATCACATAGAAATGTGGAAATATGTTTTTGGGGGTTTTTTTCAGGTAATTTATATGTAAGGAAATTTTATCACTGGGAAAAGTTGCCAGAGATGGTACATAGTCCCAAACCCCTGCGCTTTGGCTGTTTGAGTAGGTTCCCAGAAAAAAGGACTAGAGTTAGACTGGATATGAGGCAGAAATTCTGTACAGGTGAGGCACTGGCACGATCTGCCCAGAAAAGCTGGGATGTCCCAACCTTGGAAGAATTCAAGGCCAGGCTCGATGGGGCTCTGAGCTACGTGGTACACTGGGAGATGTCCTTGGCAGGGGCATTGGAACTGACACCTTAGGATCTGAGCTTTTATACTTTTCATGTATTTGTAATTCTGCGATTCTTTAGTGTATAGCTCTAAACTCCATGTATAGTGTGAGTTACAGCTTTCCCATTTTGGTCAGACAAAACAGTATCTCTCTGGGTCTGGGAATCAAGGACACCTTACTGTTTCAGGCCCTGAGAAATGTAAACAAAATTGAGTTGAAGGGGGAAGCAAACTTGGGTAATGACTTCACTACCTGATGCTGTAACTGGAAGATTAACTCCCAATATGCAAAGGGAGCAAACTTACGAAAGTATGAAAACCCGAAAATCTGTTTTTTGGATGTAGCCCCTGGGGGGAGTTTCGTCTGTCCTAAATGTACCTGAAGGCCCTTCAATAAATGTAACCGCTTTTTATTCTCTTAATTTTGTCTGGCCTCTGTTTTCAGGTAGTCCCAAAAGACATCAGAATTAGATGCTCTTTGTGGTCACAGAACGCATCAGGCTGGAAGGGGCTGCAGTGGTGCTCTGGCCCAACCTCCCTGCTCCAGCAGGGCCATCCTGGAGCCCATTGGAGGAGCGCGTCCCGCGGGTTGCCGGCTCTCTCCAGCCCGGGCTCTCCCAGCTCCCGGCCCGGTCCAGCCCGGCCTGGCCCGCTCGGGGACGCTGCGGCACCGGGAGCCAATGGGAGGGAGGAGCGCGGCCCGGGACCGGAAGCGCCCCGCACGCGGGGCTTCCGCTTCCCCTGCGCGCCGGAAGCGCCGCCGCAGCCGGAAGCTCTGCTGCGCTTCCCGCTCCCCTGCCCGGGCGGCGGGGCTGCTGGCGGCGGCCGGGCTGGAGCCTCCCGCGGGCTGGGTGAGCGGCTGCCGCGCCCGGGAACGGAGCGACGGAGGGAGGGAGGGCGGGCATCTCCCGGCTCCGGTCCGCTCTTGCGTCTCCTGGCGGGAACGGGTTGCGGCCGGGGGCCCTGCGCCCCCTTGGAGGCGGGCGGGGGTGTGATGTGCAGGCACGCAGATGCGGCCCAAGCGGAGTAAATAATGCTTCTTCTTTTTTTTTTTTTTTAATACTTCCCGATCTTGCATGTCCTTTTCCACAATAATAGCAGAGATGTGTAGGTTCTGTGGGGTCTGTTTGCATGCAGGCACGTGTAGTGATTCTGGGCATGCAAGTACCGCAAGTGTACAGGGAGTTTTGACAGTAACGTGCCTGTCTGGATGGTGCAGGACCAGATAGGAACAGAGACAAGGTAGCATTGGGGTGGGATTGGGAGCTGTACCATAAGATGAAAATTTGAATTTCTGTTGAAATCTTCCAAGAGAGGAAGCCTTTCTAGCCTATGGAGCAGGCTCCAGGCAAAACTGACAGACTCTAATTTTTATCACTTAATGTTCTTAAATTAGGCAGGGAAATTCTCTTCTAGATGTTTGAGGGAGTGGTTCTTTCCCAGTGGCACACCCACGTGTCCTGCCACAGTGGAGCTTGGGTAGTGCCTTCTTGCTTAATACTGGTGTGGAGTTTGTAAACACAGCAAATCCTGTTGTCATCAGTTTGTAGGTGGCCGTGTTGGTTTTGTCTCGTACATACATACCAGCAAAAACAACATCTTCTGTGAGGAGAATGTTTAATGATTTGGTCAGAAATGTGTTATGAGTTAAACTCTTGGGCTAAAAATAATTTGATTTTGTTTTTTTCATGATGATTTCAGATTGAAAAAGAACTTGGGTTTTGATAACATTCCTACAAATTATTTTCTCAACAGTTTCCGTATGCATGGATATCACCTGAATCTTAGGAGAGCTTAAATTGTGTGTCAGCTTACCCTAGCCATGAGTGGCTCCAAACCTGATATCCTGTGGGCCCCACACCACGTTGACAGATTTGTTGTGTGCGATTCAGAGCTGAGCCTTTATCACATTGACTCTGCTGTGAGTTCAGAACTCAAGGCAGGGTCCTTGCGGTTGTCGGAGGAAACCACAGCTACCCTACTGTCAATAAATTCGGATACACCGTACATGAAATGTGTGGCTTGGTATCCCAAGTATGATCCTGAATGTCTCCTTGCTGTTGGACAGGCCAATGGCCGAGTGGTACTTACCAGCCTCGGGCAAGATCACAACTCAAAGTCTAAAGATTTGATAGGCAAAGAGTTTGTTCCCAAGCACGCTCGGCAATGCAATACCCTGGCATGGAATCCTCTGGATAGCAATTGGCTCGCTGCTGGGTTAGATAAACATCGGGCTGACTTTTCAGTCCTGATCTGGGATATCAGCAGCAAATATGCCCCAGAGACTGCAGTTGCTACAGAGAAAGTAAGGCTTTCAGCAGGAGATGCGGAAGCAGGCTTGGTAGTAACAAAACCACTCTATGAATTAGGACAGAATGATGCTTGTCTCTCTCTCTGTTGGCTTCCACGGGATCAGAAGCTGCTGTTAGCTGGAATGCATCGAAATTTGGCTATCTTTGATCTTAGGAACACAAGCCAAAAAATATTTGTAAACACCAAGGCTGTTCAAGGAGTGACTGTTGATCCCTATTTCCACGATCGTGTCGCTTCCTTCTATGAAGGTCAGGTTGCCATATGGGATTTAAGAAAGTTTGAAAAGCCTGTTTTGACCCTGACAGAGCAACCAAAACCCTTAACAAAAGTTGCATGGTGTCCAACAAGGACTGGACTGTTAGCTACTTTAACAAGGGATAGTAACATCATTAGACTGTATGACATGCAGCATACTCCCACCCCTATTGGAGATGAAACTGAGCCGACAATAATTGAAAGAAGTGTCCAACCATGTGAAAATTACATTGCTTCATTTGCCTGGCACCCTACAAGTCAAAATCGAATGGTTGTAGTGACTCCCAACAGGACTATGTCTGACTTCACTGTTTTTGAAAGAATTTCTCTTGCGTGGAGCCCAGTGACATCCTTAATGTGGGCTTGTGGACGGCATTTGTATGAGTGTACAGAAGAAGGAAAGGCTAGTTCCTTGGAAAAAGACATAGCAACCAAAATGCGCCTCAGAGCTCTGTCAAGGTATGGTCTTGATACTGAGCAAGTTTGGAGAAATCACCTGCTAGCTGGAAATGAAGATCCTCAGCTGAAATCGCTTTGGTACACTCTGCATTATATCCTTTCTTTTACTGTAGTTCTTGTCCTAAGTGATACACCTATATATGTAAACCACTTACATAAAATGCAATACAATCTTTAAATGCAATGCAACATCCTGTAAATACTTTCTATGTTAACAGGATGTGACTTTAAATTTTTAAAAACATCTTTTGGGAAAAATTTAGCTTCCTATACATGAAAATACTTATGAAGCAGTATACTGAAGATATGGATCAAAAACTTACAGGAAACAAAGGTCCTTTAGTTTACGCTGGCATTAAATCAATTGTGAAGTCATCTTTGGGTAAGAATGTTCAAACTTTGTTAAGTATTATTGTAGTATGTTTGCAGACTGATGCCCTCAGGGGTTTGTCTTTGGCAATTGTTCAAATAGGCTATGTAAAAATACCAAAACAAAGTATTTCGGTTGGTGTTTTAATTATGTAAGTTAACAGTAATTTCCAGAGTTTTTAGTGTTCTTGAAAAGTCAGTAATTGTGGCAGCATAGTATCCTCAGAAGTAAATCTTTGAACTATTTCAAACATTTGAGTTTTGACTATGGCACTAAGAATTCTTGCTCTCTGCATAGCTATTGTATTTTTCAAAGCTCCACATCAGGGTGTAGCTCTAGAAAGGTGACTTTGCTGTAGCCACTGCTAATGTATTAAGAACATTTGTACAACTACGTTTAAGTAAGCTGACCTGTTCTGAAGTGGTGATCGCTTCTGGTTCATCACACTCTGCTTCTCATGCTTGCTGGAATTTTTGTAGTACAATTTATTATTTGAATATTTCTTTCTCTCTTCAGTATATGTTTTATTTTTTGCCCCAATAAGCATAGTTATTAATGAGTCTTCAGTGGTGGGAAAGCTCCCAACATATTGATGCTGGCTGAGAACTAGTAGAACAGGTGCTTGACTTTGTATCATGTATTTTCAATTTGAACATACTGAGAACTCCTGTCAAATGTAACAAGTGGTAGAAGAAAGAAAAAAGACTGAGGAATATGTGTCAAGCTTAGGTGCATAATTTTTAACTGATCAAAATAATTTTGTGCATGCTACTCCTTACCATGGAATTGTAAGCAATGTTAAAATACTAAAAGCTTTTGTACCCTACTTTATGATTGAAATCAAAGCCTTGTGTTGTGATTGCAACTGAAACTGTGATTTAAGCATAATTTAATTTATTTCCCATTTCTAGGAACAACAGAGAACCTCAGGCACAGCAGGAGTGGATCTGATAGACAGGCAGACATTATTCAGTATCTTAGTGAGGAGAGATCTTTGGCTTTGCAGCTCTGTGGGTGGATAAAGAAGGGAACAGACTTAGATGTGGAACCTTTCCTAAATTCATTGGAACAGGAAGGAGACTGGGAGCGAGCTGCCGCTGTAGCACTTTTCAACTTGGACATACGGCGAGCCATACAAATTCTGAATAAAGGGGCTTCCTCAGGAAAAGGTGTGTATTGTGTTTAGTCTTTTATTTTGGCACTGTATCCCGTTAGTAGATTTCTTCTGTTAACAGAATTATGGAAGATAGATGCCTGTTGTTGTAAAATTGTTACTTGAAACATTGTGTTTAAGCTTGACAAATCCTGATATTTCACTCTTCAGACTACCATATGCCATGCTGTCTATTTAAAATAGATCATATGTTTCAGAATTTCCTACTGATAAATGCACCAGAAAGACATATGTTCAGAACTAGTGGGATTCTTTTTACTCTAATGGAATTGCTGGGGGAAAGAGTGTCTGTGCTTTCCACAGGGAGTGTTCACAGTTATAGGCATGCTATTTCCAAATTCAAGAATAAAATTGAGCTTTCTGACAGAATGAATATTTAGATTAAATCGTTTTCGCATTTTTAGAAAACTTCTTAGCTTGAAACTTCTGCATAAAATTGTCGTCCTCCAGCTAGGTCTGTTAAACAATGGCTGGATATACAATCCTGTCTTTTCACTTCTTGTGGATATGAATTATGATAATGACGATCTTTTGTGATAGCCGTTTCAAAATACCAGGAGTAGTGTGATGTTGTTTAAAGAGGCTGTCATGCATGTAGATGCTAATTTACCTGAACAGACACATTTAAAGCAAAATCTATCATATATGATAGTGTTTGCACATTAATTTAGGAAGTGTTAATTCTACTGCATTTTGTGTTGCATCCTGACAAATCATTGTGTTTCAAATGGATGCTTTCATTTACAGTTTTAAAGGGATTTTTTAAGTCCTTAATTTGAATAATCTTGTTTCACTGATTGATTTTCATAAATCAGGTGATCTGAACCTTAATGTAGTAGCAATGGCTCTGTCAGGCTACACAGATGAGAAGAACTCACTTTGGAGAGAAATGTGCAGTACTCTAAGACTGCAGTTGAACAATCCCTACTTGTGTGCTATGTTTGCTTTCCTGACGAGTGAGTCTGGTTCATATGATGGTGTTTTGGTGAGTAAATTTCTGTGTTAGGTTAAAATTTCTTAATGTAATAGGAGCGTATAGATACATGCACATATGAAGGGGGAGTGCTGTATACTGCAAGAATGAATAAAATTAAAACTTATTCTTTTATCCTGGTGGTGGAAAATAGCATTTCTTTCTGCAAAAGAGACATCTCATTTTGGTGGATGTTATGTTAGTGAATAAATCATGCATGAATGGTCAAAATACCGATTATAGTTAACACATTTTTTTAGAGAAATTTTATTTTTAGCATGGAGTTATTAAACATCTAGATCAAAATAATGTAAGCAGTGGGAAGAAACAGAAGAGAGATTAATAATGGAATTGCAAAAAACAGACTAAATGCAGGATAGTTTGCATAACTTTCATCAAGCTACATTTGCATTTTATTTATTTGTTTTTTATTTTCCCTTGCTTTCTTGTTAAAATTCGCTTTGTTGAAACAGTAAATAAAGTAGGTCCAGATCTTCTGAAAACTGATACAGAAATGCCATTTAAAGGGCAAACTAAATATTTAATCATTAGATACTTTGAGCCTTTGGAGGAGTTAATGGACTTGATTCATGGATAGAGAACAGTAGAAATACTTGATTCAGCAGGAATTATTAAGCCTAGGAGAGGACTCCTGTAATGCAGCAGAGTAATTGGCTCAAAGCTATTGAAAGTAAAGTTGTCATAATTTGATGGTCTTAGGGTAATGAAAAATAAGAGGTAAGAATCCCAGAGGAGAGAAACCGGAATTTTTTGTCTGTCTTTGAGAGAGAGTATTGTTGTTCTCTGGATGTTGGGTAGTAATTTTATGGATTTTTTTTAATGATGAACTGTCAACTCACACATGGTAAGGTGCTCTTTATTTGGTTTTAATATTAATTTCTCCTTCAGTGAGATCTGTCAAAGTCTGCATGAAAGATTTTGCCAAGCACATCTTGTTTGGGCAATGTCGGTTGCAATTTCTAATCTGAGAATATCAGAAGGAAAAATATGGGCATAGCTAAGTGTGAGAATTAATAGAGTATTTTTTTCTTTAGTGTCACATCTAGTAAAATGTTGAAAAAGTAAAAAGTAAATATAGATACACTGCTGGACCTTAAGTGTTAATATACTTCTGAGAAATTTGTTCTGGATGTTTAGTTTTTGTTTGCTAGAGTTGTTTTGTTTGCTGTGTTAACTTTTGTATGCAATATAAGGAAGTAATGGAGTGGTTAGGCTAGTTATTTTGTAAATACAGTAAATGGAACTTGGTTTGTATTTTCTTCTGCCTGTGACTTGGTGGAACTCCTGGCTATACATGCTGGAAGGACTAAGTCCTCTACAGGACTTGCCAAGTTTATTTTTTTAGTGTTTCATGAATCGTATAGGATGTGTTGTATCAGGCTTTCCCAATAGATTGTTCCCATACCTGCAGTCTTCCTCTGATACCTGTATCTGAGGACAAACAAGTAAGCTGATATTTAGAGTTAGCTTTCTCCAGATGTCACATTTTCTTTGTACACAATCAATTTAATTGTATTAGTTAGACAGTAGTGAAAGTGTTCTGATTTTCACAATGTGTTGGAAAAATGGAAACGTGTATCTGATGTTAGTATTCCCATTTTTCTCTCTAAAGTATGAAAATAACGTAGCTGTACGAGACAGAGTGGCATTTGCTTGCAAGTTCCTCAATGATGCTCAGGTAAGTTTGTGATTGCACATTTAAACAAACTTCTAAATTGGGTTTTATTCAGAGGCAGAAGAAACTGGGGTGGAGGGGTGAACAGTGGAAATAACGAGTCATGAGTGATTTCTGTTTTCTTATCACAGTAGTGTATGAGATATGGTATAATCTGGGTTTTAGTTTGTACTTTCAGCTTAATTTTTTAATTGAGTTTTTGGTTGGTTTGGGGGCTTTATTGGTTTTGTGGTTTTGGAGGTTTTTGTGAGTATTCATTACATGGTAGTTCAAATGCAGTTGCAGTAAGTGTATGCCTGTTTTACTGGAGAGTATTTCTATTTATTCAGAATTTATTTCCAGGTGTTAATGTTCACTCAAATTCTGGTTTGGTTTTGCAGCAAAAATGTTCTATTTTAAATTTACGAAAGTATTCTAAGAATATGTAACATTCTCCTTGCATTTTCTATCAGGAAGCTTAAAGTTTGTTTATAAACACTTGATTTCATGCAGTGTCATACAATATGGTAATTTAACTTTGCCTACATAACATCCAATAAGCAGATGCTGTTTTTTACATGTATTTATATATTTCTTCATATATATATTTTTATAGCTCAACAGGTTTATTGAAAAGCTGACAAATGAAATGAAAGAGGCTGGGAATTTGGAGGGAATACTGTTAACAGGGCTGACAAAAGATGGAGTTGACTTGATGGAGAGTTATGTTGACAGAACTGGAGATGTCCAGACAGCAAGCTATTGCATGCTACAGGTTAGTGTTTCACTGCAAAATAAATTTTATGGAGGAAAACTAAATGTAGTTTCGTTATCAGGGTAGTGTTGAATCTTGTGAACTGAAAAGTATTTTTTGTGTTAAACTGGGACAATTGGTTATTTGGAGGTTTTTTTGTAGAGTCACCTGAAACTCAGTGGTAACTGGTAACACACTCTGTGGTTGAGCTAGATTGAGGAGAGATAGTAGGGGAAAGAGACAAAAGAAAATTGTAGTCCTTTTCACTAGGTGAACTGGGAATGCGCATTTATCTGCTTATTCTGCTTATTGCTGGTGTGTTTCCTGACATTTTC